>JAINUG010000255.1:247500-640000 GCA_029706075.1 Aldrovandia affinis | reverse complement strand
AAGCTGCAGGGGGGAACAAAAAAAGTAATCGATGCGGCTATATTATCTGACCACAAATGCCAGATGGATTTTACACCGCCTCTAAAGATTTATCGCCCCAATGTTTTGGGTCGAACCAATCGAACGCTGGGTGTAGCGCGCTGATGCCGCGGGTGGTCGTGAATCACTTTTATCTGAACGCAGCACGGTTTGAGTGTCACTGCGGCATTCGCGTCTACATGTTAACAAGGACGAGGACGAGGGGCGCGCGAGCCGCTGTGCTGTTGTGCATCGGCCTCCTGCCGCGACGAACAGAGATGCCGCCGCCGCGCGCGCGCACTCCCGGGAACGCTGTCCCAGCTGGCCCCGGCCGGGGGGACACGGCCAGGAGGGGCCGAGGGCAGGAGCGGGGGGGAAGGAAAACAAGGCTAATGAAGCAGAATAGAGGCTCATGGGAAGGATCTTCAAAATCCCTCCGTCTGCCGCACGCAGTAATGTCACCACATACCAAAGGTGGTTAAAGACGCAATCGCCTTGCGCGGGAGGGGACGGGACAGCCGCACTGCGGCTAGAACGACGGGTCTCAATAAGGAGAGATCGAATGCGCAATCTTTGAACCAATGCGGCGCGCAATTCTAATGAAACATTCAATTGTGAATGGAGATTCATGAGAAGCATAGAAGCACAAGCCTTGCTCAATGCTGATCCCAGTACAGTACAAACACACTGTACCGTGTGCCCATCTGAGAAACGCACTTATAAAAGGGAGCGGTCAGGGGCTCGCCCTGCTAAAGCACCGTTCCCAGGGTCATGATGTGCCCTTCAGCGTGGTGCTGATTGGTGAACGTGCCAGCGCCTACTGTGGCAACCAGGGATGGAAGGTTACAGTTAGGTGGGTTGTCTCGCGCAAGAACGTCTCCTCTCGTTGGTCGGGTGCCTGCAGCCTGCCGGCGCCCATCTGCGCATGAAGTGCGCTCTCCTCCGACGCGGTGACTCCGCGGCTCGGCTGGCGGACGATCCGACAGAGGGCGTTATAATGATGGGCTGGGGCCTAGGAGACCGATCGTCCCTTCAGAATTGAGTGGAAAACAAAGGATAGAATCGGTCAAAGAAATGGAGCGGGACTCGGCACAATGGCCCTACCGCTGTGCGGCATCTTGCCGGTGAGCGCGAGCGTCTAGACGGCTCCCTGTGATTGACACGCACAGCTGCTGAGAGAGAGAGAGAGAGAGAGAGAGAGAGAGAGAGAGAGAGGGAGAGAGAGAGAGAGAGAGGAAGGATAGAGAGAGAGAGAGAGAGAGAGAGAGAGAGAGAGAGAGAGAGAGAGAGAGAGGAGAGAGGAGAGGAGAGGGAGAGGGAGAGGGAGAGAGAGAGAGAGAGAGAGAGAGAGAGAGAGAGAGAGAGAGAGAGAGAGAGGGGCGGGCGGGACTTTCAGTTCCTCTCCGCTCCTGGATGAGCAAAGACAGGAGGCAGGCCGACCACAGATGTTCCCACACAGCGTCGCTACATCATAATGATGCTGCCAGGGCCAGCCTTCTTTCTCTTTCTCTTTCTCTTTCTCTCTCTCTCTCTCTCTCTATATATATATATATACACACAGTTTTATTTTTCGGTTCCCTCCATCCAGTAATTAGTTTAGCCATCTTTCCAATAATGTAAATCAAGCGGTGAACAGATCAGTGCTTTATTGCTCCTGTACCAGAGCAGCTCGGTTCTGTGGGGCTGCGGCCTCCACTCGAGTCTTTATGGGCTGCTGGCAAAGTGCGGTGTGGCGCGGTGCAGCCGGCGGTGAAGATGGTTTATGCTGAGCATCTATTCTACGCGCTTATTCTGCGTGTTTATTGTGAGTGTTTACGCTATGTAAAGAAAAAACTCAATATCTGCCGCTTTTCAAAAATTCTATGAGCAGACGAGGACTAAATATAAACAAAATAAACAGTGTTACCCCCCCCACACACTTTGAATCAACAAACACCCCTGGGTCCAGCAGAATGGGTCTTCCCTTCCTTTACAACTTTCCTTTTCATTCCAGTCCCTACTAATGAGCAAATTGAAAGAGTTTTGGAGGGAATGATAGGAAAGGTCAAACAAGAAGCACTGGAAACAAATCTGCACATAGAGGTCACTTTCTCTCAATGACAACCACAAGGAGCCCTTTATATTTGAGCATCTTATTGCAAATTCTTCAGTTTGTGCAGATGTACTTCCACCACTACAGCAGAAGCAGCAGAGAAACCCTAGAGGGTGGGGGGGGAGAGAGAAGGGATAAAGCGTTAATAACATCCTCCCAACACACGGACAGAGAGAGCGATTTGAAAGCTGAAAAGCATCCGAAGTCTAAAAGAGAGAGTGAATGCGCGTGAGGGGGAGAGACGCAGGATGAGGGATGGAGACACAAAGAGAGAGGTATTGAGCGTTAGTGTACAAGAGGGAACAACGGTGGAAGAAAGGAGACAGAGGGAGGAGGCTGACGGAGACAGAGAGAGAGAATAAAAAATGTTACTCATTTGAGCCAACAGAGAGCAGTTGAGGAGGCAGCTTGGGTTTCCCTGCAGCGGAGCTCAGACTGACCCTTCCGCCGGATAACCTGCGGTCACTGCGGCACGTTCTCACACCTCTCGACCGGCTAACCGAAATTACAATCTTCGTGCATTTCCAGGCAACTGACCACTTACACAGTAACGGGGCTTAGAGCTGGCAGAAATAGAGGAGGCAGATGCAACTTTGACAAGTGCAGAACAAAGGGGGTTATTCCATTTTGGCTGTAAGGTTAAAACTAGTGGTTACCAGTTGAGTTTTCCCCCACAGACTCCCACAGACTCCACCATCACAGTATCAAATCTGAAATATATCTGGTGACAGATGCGCTGCGCGACAAAGGGCCATCGGTCTTTGAGAGAGACGTATGCTCGCTTCGCAAAAACTCTTCCAAACAGCCTGTTGACAGGTCACTCCGTGAACGTGGCCCCCATCAATATGAACGAAGGTCACATTAGACACAGCGACAGTCTACAAACACCCAGCCTGAGAAACGGCCCGGCGCTTTCTACAGAAGCTCATTTGCACAGTGTAATTGCAATGCTACAGCCGGCAGATTGCAGACGGACTGCGTTCATTCGTCACGCTCCATTCCGCGGGCAGACACGAAACTGGCCCCTCTTCTCCCTCGACACCCATCACAGCGAGCGAGAGCGCACCCGAAACGCGTTTCCTACGCTGTCGAAAACCCCCACGCCCTGCGTTTTTGTGATAAACCGGCGTCGCTAAAGAGCGTGCCTTTAAAGAAGATCTATAGGCGTTTAAGATGAATCAGAGCGCAATTTGAGTCAGAAAGGGACAAGATGAATCAGCGTTATGGAAATGAAAAGACGTGTGCATTTCCTTAAACCTATGCTTATGTATGCTCATCAAATATAGAGTAGCAGGATTCAGTGGCTTGTTATGGGCATTTGGCAGGCTGGGGCATTTGTTACAGCGAGCCCTGGAACCCAATTCACGACACAGCAGTGTGTGCTGAATCTCTGCCGTTGAAAAAAAAAAAAAAAAAAAAGTTTGCTCCAGGAGGAAACTCCTTAATGTTTTATTGAATTAGGGGGAGAAAAAAAACGAAACTGCGGCGAACGCGAAAACGGAGACTTTGAGCGATGGAAATATACACCAAGTGCCACGAGCGTGCTCATCAATCGGCGGCCGTGCTTCAGACGGCGTTTGCAACAGCGGGTCGAAAATCGCACTTTTGGGTTTGTTGGAAACGGCGGCCAAATTAAAATGGTAATAGCTCGAGATGTAATTACTTTTCAGAGACTCGCCAACCGCTGGGAAAATGGGAGCTGCTCCCCTACATCAATTATTCCCAGCAATCTCATGACCTCCGGGTTTACAAGGAAGGCAAAGCATAAATACTCCACATGCACCGCTCTGGACTATTAAATCAGGCGGAGACTGGCAATGAATAATCCAACAGACTGCAGAGAAAACACTCCGGAGGCCGTGAAATTGGACCCTAACTTTCTGAAGATGAGCGTCTCTGTGCGGATTTCATACGCGTGTAACTGGGCCTTTTTTCTCTCTCCGTTGAAGTAAACGCATGTCCCAATGTCTATAAATAACGATAGTTGGGTGTTTTTAAACATCAAATCGAAGATGACAGGACACGTTAAAACGCCCACGAGGTCCAGCAGCCCGGATAGCTACGGCATTCATTACGTAAGCGTACCGTAGTGACAGGCCAACGGAACAGGAATGGCGGTAAAACGATTAGCATTTTTACACAGCATGCATTTGAGCCGTTTCATCGCTACATACTGTGCACATAGCCTAAACATCGTTGTCATGGCGAACATTAAAAAGCCCCCGCAGGGCGCCACCGCCCCCGCCTTTTTATTCCCATTTATGACCAGACCAACAGAACACAGTCAGCACAGTGCAACGAGCAATCAGTCACTGGCACGTTAAATATTTGTGCAATGTGATCAACTACATGCCGATTGCATCAAAACAGTGTCAGAAATAGCTCCTATTATCCTGTCCAATGAACTCTGCAATATAGGCTGATCTGTTGATTGATGGGGAAGCCTATTTGCTAGAACTGAAACGATATGGGAACAGTGATTACTGATTGGTGCCATTTTGTTTTAGGAAACGGTACCATAGGAAGGAAGGGAATAATATCGCTTGTCGTGACATCGTCTATATTTCCGCCTGAAGAGGGATCACACATTTAACTCACCGTGAGAGGTTTATTTTCTTTGAGGATAAACATTATCCAAGTCCAGACAGAAGTGGCTATCACGGGAGCATGAAATACGCACAAGAACCGAATGAAGCACAAGAGCCTGGACAGCAAATAACTGCTGTACTGTGTGGTCTGTCAGGACTTCGAAACCAGTGGTGCTCAACCTCGGTCCTGGGGACCCACTGTGTATGCTGGTTTTTGTTACAGCCAATCTCTTGATCAAATAAGGCTATTTAAAACGTGTACAAGTTCTATCATTTTTTCCTTAAACTTATTTGAATGCAGGTTTGGCTCATTGTCAATTGCTTTGTCTCACGAGTTCAACATAGTCAGGGTATCTTTGCGTTAGCTGGCTACCCAAGCTAACAAAGGCAATTACGGCTAACCGGTCTCACGACGGTGGTTATCGACTCGCTCTGTCAACCCTGGTTTTTCCGATCAGAGCTATGAGCATGTGCACACAAAAGGGGCGGTGTTTGTAACACAGCCAATCGCATGCAACATGGACAGAGCCAGAGCACTGTTTCACGAAGCCGGATTGGTGGGTTAGTGAGCTAACTTTGGGCTTAACCCTGGGTTTTCGGTCTCACGACTGTGGGAGGGACTGTGGTCTCACCCAGGGCTGCGGTGATGGGAATGTGAGTGCAATCTATTGCACCAATCACTCTCAGGAATCCTATGAGAAAATTACACCATACTTAATATGCAACAGTAAATTGTATTCATTATTGATAACTATATATATATATATAACTATATGAACTGTATGTTTGCTCAGGTTCTCCGCATCACCAACGGAATACGTATATGTACCGGTGGCTAGAAAACGTAGGTCAATACATACAGTTTGCTGCCCAGTGATCGCATGGCTTAGATGAGTGGCATTTGTGACATGCGGCTCCAGAAGCTTGCAAAGATACAATATTCTCTCCCTGGAGAATCTGTTTCTCTGATATAAAAAAATCAAATTACGCAATTCTCTAGGATTGGTTAGGCCATTTTTCAGAGAGCTGATTGGTGAGGGGGCGGCCTTTTTATAGGATTTGATCATTAGCCTAAAGTTAACCTACCTCGGAGCAGGTTAGGTTTGCGGCATAAGTTACCATGGCGATGCAACCCGGTTAAAAGTGAGCCACAGTCGTGAGAGCGAAAAGCCAGGGTTAAACCCAAAGTTAGCTCGCTAACCCATTAATCCTGCTTCATGAGACAGGCCCCAGGTTTCCAGACTTTCAACAATTAGGCCCCCATGGATTGCACCTGCCAGTCTATAATTGAATCAATTAAAAAAGGTAACCTCTTTCTAAAGGAATCAGGTGTCACAAAGCTCATTACAGAAAACGAGAGCATTAGTTGATCTGACTGATTAAAAGTCCTGGGATGTGAATATGGGGCATTTATTGTTCATGGCATGCATAACCATTTCTGACATGAAATGGCACTGACAGAGTAAATAATTATTTAAGAGAAAAGTGTCTAATTAAGAACAACTAGCAGCTAATTACAATTCAGAGGTCGCAATTATGGTTGGAACGAACGCCAGCGTACACAGTGGGTCACCGGGACCGAGGTCGAGAGCCGCTGTTTTAAACGAGACGGAGATGTTTTAACAGACTCTAACATCGGCACAGTCGAGCTGCTGATTAAATATTAAAATCACACCTCACCTACTCCTTATGGGAGCAGACACCGTCTCAGACAGGGCCGAGCTGTGGGCTCAGATCCACGAGGGCGCGGCCACAGCGGGCTCCAGAGTGGAGATGAGGAAAGCCTGCTTCACGACCGCGCGGCAGACAAAGAGGGAGGGGCGGGGGCGAGAACCGGCTAAATGTGGAAACGGCACCACCCCCGGGGGACGAAGGAAGCCCTCGCTACACCTGGAGAGCCAGCACAGCGCCAGACACACAGGAGAACGGGAGGCAGGGGCGTTCGTCCTTAATCACCCAGACAAGCGCGCCCTGCTTCGCCCCTCACCACCTGTGCGCTACACCCGCCACCGCGAAAACAAACAGCGCTACCCACACACCGGCGAGTTCCGGGTCCTCTCCATATCAGCTGCTTCACATTAAAACTACCTCATTAAGAGAGTGGTTCCACTGCACCCTTCGCTGCGCTTAAATCACAACGGCGCCCGTTCCTTAAATCAAAAACGGCTCGCATTACACTTTGGGCCACACTTACACTTCCGCTAGGAGACTAAAAACGATAAATCCCTTTTTGGTACGACAGTAAGTGCTTCTAAGAATTTGATTTAGTTGATTATTTTGATTGGGGGGAGAGTGGGAAGGGGCGGGGTTTGTTTATTACCATTATCATTGCTATAGTTCATCAGCATGCCACAAAAGACAGTCAAGAGCTTCCCATTGGCCGGTTGAGTATTTTGGGACAGTGACTTTATGTGTTCAGCTACTATCTGTGCGCCTCCCGCCTCGTCAACTGCCCTCCTGCCCTCATCTGTAAAACAAAGAGTTCAGATCAAATCAGAGCAACACAAACAAACACGACAACAATAACGAAATAAAAAGAGGACAAAATAACGGTAACTTAACAAGCTAAGCAAAAAAAAAAAACCTTCATAAATAATAACAACAACAACAATAATCATAATCATAATAAAGATAATCATAACAGTCACAATGATAAAAAAGAAGCAGTGACAACACATCAACAGCAACATAATGCAGGTTTGTAAAAGGTAGAACCTCAATTATAAGCCAAACCCAACTGGCCACAGTGACCGCCTCAGTGCTACAGACACTGTACCAGGCTGATAACTGATAGCACTGACACATGGGGGTGTGTGCCCCCCCCACTGTGTCTGCTACACCGGGCAGCTGTCAATCTCCCAAGAGCGTCCTGGGCAAATCAATTCATGGGCAAATGTGGGTCCAGAGGCCAATTATATCTCTGCAGAGTTACCAGCGTGTCCCATCTGACGTCTCCAAAGCCTGCCCGCGAGGCCTAATGGTGCTTTGCTGATAAATGGCCAATCAAAGCCTCCCCCACTGCCCCTCAGCGATGAGCTCCCACAGAGTTCGGGACACGGACACTGATCAGAGGCCTCATTCAATGCGTCACATCTTTCGAGCCCTGAGTCTGGACGACGCTTGTTTTGCTTTGGGTTTTTGGGAGGGTTTTTATTTTTTATTTTTTTGGCATAACTGAGGTTCTACAATGAAAATACGCAACGACATAACACAAAAATCGAAATGAACAATAAAAAGAACAAACTGAAGTTTTCGATGCTGCGCGTGCTTCTCAACTCAAGATCGAGCACAGGGGTAGGGCGGCGGTCACAGAGCACAAGCCCCGTCCGCGGCCGCGACTTAAATCAAAACTTCATTAGCCCCCGAGCCGCGCGTGGGGGGGCGAAATGAAAGGGTAATACACGAGGTGTTGTGGGGAGACGGAGCGCGCTCCATCACTGCTCCCCCCCCTGTTGTGGCGTGCCCCCAGCTCCAGCTTCTGGAAATGATTATATATGAGCCTCGTCTCCCCTCCTGCCTCTCAATGCAAAATGACGGCGCCAAGAGTCAGAGACGACAATGGGAGCCAAGTTGACTGCACAAAGGGAAACGCATCTTCAGTGTGCTGCCGCCTTGCTTCAGCGACTCCCTGCATTGCACCAGCACCGGAGCTGTTTCAGAGCTCGAGTTTTCCCCCAGAGAAAACAGAGGAGAACATGTGGAGTGATAACTTCTGGTCGCAAACTCGGGAGGCGGGGAGGGGAGGGGCGGGGAGGGGAGGGGGATCTATCACGATGTGACACCAACACATTCAAGGGAAAACGCAAGATCAGGCATGAAACACTGTAATAACAGTGGTGGCGCCCTGTACCGATAGAGACCATGCTAATGAACAGCTAGCACTCAGCCTGCACTGCGCCTACGGACACTGTCACTGGCCCCCTGCCACAGGAGCTACAATTAAGTAAGACGAGTGAAGGCACAGGAGCAGGGAGAAGATTAAATCACGGCCGTATTCATCACAGCGACAAAGGCTGCTTACAATCCTCCTTTGTGCCAAGATGCCCTCATCCACCCCCGAATGACAAGCCAAGGCACTGTGGGAAACGGAGTTCTCCGGCAGAACAATGCCTGTGGAAAAAACGACCGTTAATCAAACAGGCAACGTTTAACCGTCGGTTAAGAGCAGGCAGAATAGGGGTGGTGCGGCTATACTTGTGTGCCTGGCTGGTCAACGCCTGAGTTTTCAAATCGCTCGTTCTCCCCCAGACTGCAGAGTTCTCTCCTACTCTCTTATTCAAGTCTCCTGAGTGAACTCTCCAGGGCTCCATTGCTCGTCAGCTTTGACATCTCCACAGTTTCACACGTGGGGCTCCAGCAGACTACCTTTTGCTCCCTATATGGTCATACAAGCCTGGAACCGAGGCAAGGATCACTAATCAAAAGCACACAACGCCCTCCCCGCTCCCCGCTCCCTCCCCCAAGTCCATCTCAGCTTTGCAGGCTCAGCAGTTTCTGTTGCTGCTTTGTTTAGCGCTAAAGTCACACTGCGGGATTGCAGGAATACAAGGGGGGGGATACCGAATATGAACACAGCGGTCACACAGCCTGACCTGTACGCGTGGGCCAGTAATGAAAGGCGGTCGGGTGAAGGTATCGAGGTGGACAGGCCGAGTTCTGAGTGGGTGAAAACTCTTCAGCGCGCTAGGCTACGCTATTCGGTGCATGCGCCCAATCGACAAGGTGAGAGCTTAAAAAGAATGACACTATAAGCCGTTCCTAACTCAGTGGCTTTTCTGGCGCGGGCCTGGAGGGGGACGGAGGTTAAACGGACAGAGCACGGTACAGCACCAACCTGCCACCTTACCTGGCACCATCACTCAAGCCTGAGGCAGTCAACGCCAATTCTGTCTGGCTGATGTGCCCCGATAGGGCAGGCGCGAGACAAGTGGACCGTCACGCTCAGAAGCTCGAGAGCCGGGCTAAGGGAGGCCGTGTCAGCTCTGACAGCAGGAGAGCGATCGGAGGACCAAACAGGCCACAGCCCGGCGGCGGTCAGCCGCCATGGAAACGTGAGCGCGTGGGAGCGGCACACCATGCTTCTCTTCCCCTTTCCCGCTAGAGGCGTGAAGAAGGCAGTGGAAGGCCAATGAATATAGTCTTCAGAGGGAGGGGGAAAAAAAAAATCATTGTTTCAGTCCCACAATGTAAAAGCCGAGTTGAAGATGTGACTTGTCTTCTTCGCTGATTAGATTATAATGTTCATTTTAATGGATCATTCAACAGAGCCCAAGGCATTATTTCAAAGAGCTTTGCATGCTAAACCACAAGGATCCAGCCCCAGGAAAACTCACGCCTTATCCGCCACGTACAGACTGAAGACGGAAAGTCCGGTCAGAGGTGATAGAACACAGAGGAAGATTCCGGTAAGCAAGCTGGAGAGAGAGAGATCGAGGGAGACATCCAACCGAGTAAACGGTGTGCTGTGAGTACCTGTGACTCATGGACGCACTGTTCCCCAAGCTTCCAGACAGCAGCAGCTCTGGGAGGCGAGCCCGCTCGCTCCACGGAAACAGCCCTGAGGGAACCGCCACGCTGCCTCGGGTCCGACTCCAAAGGGCAGACACGCCGTACTGATTCTGGGACTGTTGGCCTTCATGGTATGAACCGTAACCGTTCAGTATTTCAAAGCAGTTTTGTTTCCAGCCAAACCATTCCACCAGCATCTGATATGGACGCATGAACAGTATTTGGCTTGATGGTAGCTTTCAGATTTGGTGTTTGTCCAAAGGTATTAACTGATGGAGGCATATCATGGTCTAAATTATGTACACTTCAAGGGATATCTGGGGATCGATCAATCTTTAGGCTCTCCTGATTACATGAGCTTTTGTCACTACAGGATGTGACATCACAATGACCTATGGAAAGCTGCTGGGTGTCCCCATCAGAGAAACTCTCAAGTCTCAAGTATTCCTGGAGAAAAGTCACGTACAGCATTCTCACACAACACAGACGCCACATCTGTCAACATTTACCCCACGGCAGCTGTCTCCGGAGTCAGAAAATAATTGGTGCGGCTCTTCCCAATTCCGACCGCGACGAGGTATTCTCGACTTCATGGAATACAGGCACCCGCTTCAATGAAAGCGCAACAATAAAACTCTTAGACTGAGAGGCTGTAACTGATAAGAGAAAAAAGGGCTCATTACAACGTAATGGGGCAGCTGGTCCTACAGCCTAATTATCCATACCAGCTTCTTTGTCCAACTCTCTAATTGCTCAAACTCAACTACTAGTTTTCAGACGCAGGGAAGGCCAATGTACGCAGTTATTACTTTCCTGCGGAGATCCTTGCAGCCCTGCTAACAGAGGAGCTCTCCAGCTCCACGCGGTCCCGGTACACCATGTCTCCAGCAACACTGCCACTTTGCTGCTCCTCATCCATTAACAAATTCCCGTCAATGAGGCTCCCCAAACATCTCCCGCTACCCTTTTCGCCGTTTCCCGGATAAGAGCGTGTACGCCTCAGGCTGTGTCGCAGTCTAGCGGCTCTCAAATCGCGACCACAGCCGCGGTCACCTTTGAGCCGCAGAACAAAAAACCACCCACGCTCTCAGTGTTAGAATACCAGAGTTCACCTGCCCCCTGTCAATCATACTGAAATACCAAGGGCTCTGAATCACTCTACAGTAAGATGTTTCAGATTTTTTTTAATGTTTTATATGTAAAAATTTTGATCGATCTTTGCTCAAAACAAAAAGAAATAGGGACTATGTGCTACTTATTCACGGTAGGCCCACATTACCTCCCTTTTATTTGCAACAAGATATTTTGAAAAGGCAGCAAACTGCTGCGGAGCACAGCACATTTCACACGTGCCTCGTGTGGGTCCGGGAGGCCTGCGGGGGTGCAGAACCTGTGAGGGGCGAGGAGGGCCGTGTCGGGGTACTTACGGCTGTCGTAGCAGATGTTTCCCAGGGCGCGGCCCGTCTGGAGCAGGACCTCCTGGTCCTTGCTGTTGAGCAGCTGCACCAGGGGCGGGATGAGCCCAGCCTCCACACAGGGGCTCCGCATGAACTCTGTGGAGAGCAACGGACAACTGTCACCACACTCGCGCTCAGCTCAAACGCAGCCCCGGACCAACCTCTCCTGTGTGTGCGTCTGTACATGTGTGTGTGTGTGTGTGTGTGTGTGTGTGTGTGTGTGTGTGTGTGTGTGTGTGTGTGTGTGTGTGTGTGTGTGTGTGTGTGTGTGTGTGTGTGTGTGTGTGTGTGTGTGTGTGTGTGTGTGTGTGTGTGTGTGTGTGTGTTTGAGCAGAGAGGCCTGCCATAAACTTAACCTAAAACACACAGGGTGAAAAACCCTGTACAGTTACTGTTAAAAAGCAAACCCAACGCAAAAAGTTGAGGTTTCAACCAATGAGCAGCTCCGTTTGTAACAGTCATGGCAGCTCACTGAAAAGCCTGCGAGCTCTGGGTCATCTTTATTCACTACAATAATATTTAGGTGTGGCAGAATGTATCCTTCTTCCCAGACAAAACAACCCCTTAGGCATGGAGACGAACAGGCTTCGGCGTCACGCAGCGCTTCACCTCCACTGAGCTTGTGCCGTGCCAAGCCAAGCCAGCCGGCATCTGCCCTTCCCAAACAGCTCAAACCATTCATTATTGTCAATTTCCCCCCTCAGTTAACTTTCATTTGCTCCCTGCTCATAGCCTCCCTGACATTTAAAAGAACCCACCACATCATAACCCGGAGAGCCCTGTCAAAGACTCAGCGATGGCCCTCCTTTTACCGAAAGCCAAGCGTCCAACAGCCAGCTAACATCGCCAGCTCCCGTTTAAGGAGGGGACTGGAAATGGGACATGCTGACTGGCTATCAAAGGGGGAAAAGCTGCACTTGTTTCCTGTGTGGCTCAGGCGGTAGAGCTGGGCGTTGGCAATGCTTAGGTTGTGGTTTCAATTCCCACTGGGACCACATATACTGAAAAATGTATGCATTCACTACTGTAAGTCACTTTGAATAAAAGCGTCTGCTAAATGGGATATATTATATTGTTATATTTGCTTCTTGGGCACGGAGATTAGATCTCCGCTGCTGGATTTAGAACCCAGCCATCTATTGTCTTTTCTGTCACGAGAGAGCTCTAAGCCCTCCTCGTCCATTCTGTTACAGACTTATAAATAACAAAAGATTGTGGAGTTCCAGCTGTTTAACACCATTTCCCGATGTTTAAAGGTTGTGTTTTCATAGCTCCGGCCTGCTGCAGATTATGTCCCCGCTGTGTGCTTAACGACCTCTCCACTGAGCGTTTCCCCGTGTCTGAACACTGGGGAATAGTCCAATCAATACCGACGTCCACAGAGCAACAGAGCCTCTTGGATTCATTCTGACACTCTCTCGAGTGAGAAAGGCGTCTAGGACGGCTCAAACTGGCCTTTCACACTCGTCGATCGTACGTTCATCTCCATGGTTGGCCATTGCAACAATAGGGCCCTCTCTCCCTTCGTTTGAAATGCCTGCTTAGAATAAAATCACATCATTTAGACAATTCCTACACTAATGGCTTTATTGGCATCTCTAAGGGGAAAGTGAAACTTGTTGATCACATTTAATGCTCATGGAAATTCTTGATTTATTGGGCCAATTTATATATTTGAATATATGAAGCATTGCACAGAATTCCGCATTTAATTCACTGAGCTTTCATTCGATTCATTTCAACTGCTTTAATGTTTCTCTGAAAATGATCTTGAACAGAAATCTATAATGCCCCAACAAGGCAAAATCGGATGCATTCAAAAACGAAAGCACACTTACGGCATCAAAAGAGGAACTAGGGGCTTCTCCAAACTTAATTAGACTGAAACAGTATTATTCTCGGACAGGAGCAGCAGCGCCTCCAGTGAGTCCGATATGGATTTGAGTGCAAAGACTGCACATTGAAAAACCAGTGTGCACGTTTTTCTGTGAGGGGGCAACAGAGGGGCTGTCTCCCCCCCTGTGTGAGTGGCTGAACTCCAAACCACACCCTCTTCGATCTGCTTGGGTCCACACACCTCAGACTACACACAGCCGACCCCTCACTCACATTCACAATCTATATCCACGCGCGGCCCTTGTGACGCTTGCGGTACTGCGTACGTACTTTGGCACATCTGTCTTTTTAAGGCCGACGGAGACTAGGGCTGCTCTCTAGTCAGGCGAATGCCAGCGCATGCGAAACGGGGCGAGCGGGCAGGGCCGGATGGCGCCCTCACACTCCGCTCTGCGCCTTCTGTCGGCGAGCTCGACACCATCTGCTGTGACACAAACTGGGAGGGCTAACACTGTCACTGCGTTCCTGATTAACAAACACAATGTGAGGGGGGAGAGAGGGAGAGAGGGGAGAGAGAGAGAGAGAGAGAGAGAGAGAGAGAAGAGAGAGAGAGATAACACAGGAGAGAGAGAGCGAGAGAGAGCGAGAGAGAAAGAGAGAGAGGGGGAGGGAGAGAGAGAGAGAGAGAGAGAGAGAGAGAGAGAGAGAGAGAGAGAGAGAGAGAGAGAGAGAGAGAGAGAGAGACAGAGAGAGAGAGAGAGAGAGACAGAGAGAGACAGAGAGAGTGATAACACAGGAGAGAGAGAGAGAGAGAGAGCGAGAGAGAGAGAGAGAGAGAGAGAGAGAGAGAGAGAGAGAGAGAGAGAGAGAGAGAAAGAGAGAGAGGGGGAGGGAGAGGGAGGGAGGGAGAGAGATAGAGAGAGGGGGGGGGGAGAGAGAGAGAGAGCGATGCACAGAGGGAAAATGGACTGGGGTGTGCCACGGATCTCGCAGATGACAGAAACACATGGGGCTGAACAACGGCATCCTTGAACCAATAATGAGCTTTGTGTGCGTTTGACTCCAGGAAGACTGGCTACGGGTAGGATAACTGAGCCCATTCCTCAGTCCAGAGCATTACCAGGTGTCTGGCCTCTGTTCTTTTAAGATTGCCTTTGCTTTAATCGTCTTTAGATCAGCCCACAAACAAATTATCTTTAAATACATCGGAATAGTTGAGTCAGCTGACTCGCTTAATACACAAAAGGATCAAATGAAAGACAAAAGGGAATGGTTATAAGAAAACAATGATATGGAAAAAATCATTCACGATCATTTAACACACTGAACGAATTATAAAATGGAAGAAGAAAATGATATACTGACAGGCGGTGGGAGCAAAAACTGAAGACGTTCCAGGCAGAAAAAATTGTGGTGGAAAACCTCACCATTTTTGGCAACCTCAGCTATGATGTTGGCTACTTTGGGTGTGCAGGAAGACTGTGGGGCCAACAGAGTGGGGAGCAGTGGGAGAACCCCCATTTCCTGGATCTTTTCACTGGCCTCTGCATCTGGAGGAGAGAGGGAGAGACGTATCACTTAGTGAGAGTGTAGAACGCACGCAGAGAACATCACGTAAACCCCCCACATACTGTAGCCGACAGCTAACTGCCAAAATAAAGAAACACTTGAGTAAATTAAGGGTTCTGGCGGCTTTATTATGGCGTGGGGTGCATTTTCCTGGCATGGTGTAGGTCCACTCAGCCCCTTAGAGGGCAAGGTAAATGCCAATAAATACAAAGGCTTTCTGAGTGATCACCTTCCTCCTGCGATGAAGCATTTCTACCCTGATGGGAGTGGTCTCTTCCAGGATGACAATGGCCCCATCCACAGGGCACGAGAAAGGTTGATGAGCATGAAAACGATGTAAACCGTATGCTACGGCCGTCTCAGTCTCCAGATCTCAACCCAACTGAACACTTATGGGAGATCCTGGAGCGGCGCCTGAGATGGCGTTTTCCAACCACCATCATCAACAACAAAACACCAAATGATGGCATTTCTCATGGAAGAATGGTGTTGCATCCCTCCAATAGAGTTCCAGACACTGAATCTACGGCAAAGCGCATCGGAGGTGTTCCGGCGGCTCCCGGTTAAGACACTTTACGTTGGCGTTTCCTTTATATTGGCAGTCACCCCGCGCAGAGCCTGCACGTGCACACGACCCGTCAACTCCACAACAGCTTTTACTGACACCGTCAATGACAAAGCTTCGTCTGCGCGGCGTTTAGCCACACGCAGGGCTGACAGCAGGGCTCACAATGACTACCTGTGTCAGGAGACGGATCGCTTGTATCTTTCCTTTAGACAATTACGGGGCTGTCAGGGTTACAGCGATACCATCGCTCCCAGCTTCTCCTCAGAGGCGTGCCGTCCCCGTACATGTGAGATCACACCGAAGAGACAGAAATATGCTTGGCAGTTCCTTCCTTCCTGCCCGGGCTGCCTTCCTGCGTCCCAGCGGGCTCTGGCCCGGCCGTCTGTTGGCGTGCGGCGGCGGGAGAGCAGGTGTCGGGGACGGGGCGGGGCGGGCGGCCGGAACGCGCCCTCCGCCGAAACGCGGCTCCTCCATCACAGTCGCTCGGTCGCGGTCGCAGCTGCTGTTGTTGTTTGCACCTCGTCGGTTCGCGACTGCGGCCAGCCCTCACCCGAGCACAACGGGGTCCCTGTTGGACGCGGTCCCGGTTGGCTTTTAACGGGAGACCTGCGGCGATCTTCTGTGACGGGAGCGCTCGTGGAAACGGCGGAGAGCACCAGCCTTCCTGCTCCGCGCCACGTCTCTAGGCAACCCAGGCACCAGACACAAAAGTACACAATTAACTGCAGCTCTTTAATGTATCAAATTTGCTCGTCGGATGCAATTTGCGGGCAGTGTGGTGGTATAGTTTGCTGCGCGGTTGTTAAACTCCTTTGTTTTCACTTTGATGCCTGCGGAACTTTCCGGAAACGCAGATTATTTGCATCTAGGGACGCGTTTTAATTATGGTGGTGTAGGTCTGAATTCAGCAGGTGATTCTGCACTTCCGATCAATATGACATTTCTTCCGAATCAGTCTCCTGCTTCATACTCACCATTTTGACATTTTGACAAATATAGCTACTTCTGATATCCCTGCAATTTATATTTTTGTTTTCTTTGCATTTTTCTTTGTAGATTTACACAAGACTCCAGGAGCTTTGACGGCTGGCTGACAACATAATAATAAGCAGTGTCGAATACTCTAGCACTGGCTGTTGGCAATTCAAAACCTCCATTTTGAGACAAGAGACAGACTGTTCAGCAGATCGTGGATCACAGGGGCATAGCTCATTACTGAACAGGGCTCATCGTTTTAAAAAAATGATAACACCAGTGGACTTTTTAGAAAGAAATGATCTTTTACAAATCCTGTGTTGCACTGCACAAATTGGATGTACTTCATGAAAAATTAAGCTGGCCTTCCAATGCTGGCCCCAGCAGGCCTATACGGAGGGGGGATGGGGCGGGAGACACTGAAACGGCTTTGGTCCGGACAAAGAGAATCCCAGCCATTGGAAAGGGGAGGGCAGGGCCTATCCGGGCCATGGCACCCCCCGTGTGGGCTCTCACAGTGCTGCACCCGTTTAAAAGATCCCTCATTTACTCAAGTGCTGCCTTTATTTGTGCTAGAATGCGCTAGAGTTCTGTTTAAGCTTGGCGCCGTCCACACCACTCTGTGCTGGTTATATATGACAGTCCTTGCATCACCCATGTGCGCATCACCCATGTGCACACACGCACACACACACGACACACACACACACACGCCATAAATCGGGAGGCCACAGCGCCGCTTCCAGTGGGTCAGCGCAAGATGAAATGAAGTGGATTAGTGGATCAGCCGAGTTTGGGTTAGGGGCAGAGGGACGGGGAGTGGGAACGCTGAAAGAGCATCATGCTCGCAGGCTGGGGGACCTTGAGCTTGGAAATCTCTAAGCTGTAGCAGCCCTAAGGAAGGTTTACCCCATTGCTGCTGCAGCTGCTGCCACAGGAAAATGTCAATCAAACTGGGTTCTACAAGGGCAGGGGATTTCATACATTGTGGATATATACACACACACATACAGCTCTGGAAAAAATTAAGAGACCACTCCAAATTTTTCTTAAATCAGCACCTCTACATGTATGGCAGCCATTCCATTCCAGTGTCTGTTGAATTCCAACACAAGCATACCTCATTCTACTTAATGAAGTAGTGATTAGGTGGTCACCTGAACCAAATCTTATTTAATGAGGAAAAGTATAAAAACACTGCTGTGGTCATCACTATCCTCTTGCAATAGGACCAGCTGGATGGCAAAAAACAGCGCTAGTAGTACCTCAAAAGTAATTGGAATCAAAAAATAACTATTGACCATGCCAAAAGAGTTGAAAAGAAAAGTTTTGAGTGAGGAAAAGAAGGGTTCAATTCTGGCTTTACTGGCAGAGGGACACAGTGAGCGTAAGGTTGCTTCTATCCTTCAAATTTCGAAGACGGCGGTTCATAAGAACAAGGTCAAGCAGCAGACATTGGGGACAACAAAGCTACAGACCGGCAGAGGGCGAAAACAACTCTCTACTGATCGGGATGACCGCCAACTCATTCGAATGTCACTCAACAACTGTAGGATGGCATCAAGTGACCTACAAAAAGAATGGAAAACGGCAGCTGGGGTGAAGTGCACGGCGAGGATCGGTGATGATCTGGGGGTGCTTAACCAAGGCTGGAATCGGGCAGATTTGTCTTTGTGAAGGACGCATGAATCAAGCCATGTACAAAGTTATCCTGGAAGAAAACTTGCTTCCTTCTGCTCTGACCATGTTCCCCAACTCTGAGGATTGGTTTTTCCAGCAGGACAATGCTCCATGCCACACAGCCAGGTCAATCAAGGTGTGGATGGAGGACCACCAGATCAAGACCCTGTCATGGCCAGCCCAATCTCCAGACCTGAACCCCATTGAAAACCTCTGGAATGTGATCAAGAGGAAGATGGATGGTCACAAGCCATCAAACAAAGCTGAGCTGCTTGAATTTTTGCACCAGGAGTGGCATAAAGTCACCCAACAGCAATGTGAAAGACTGGTGGAGAGCATGCCAAGACACATGAAAGCTGTGATTGCAAATCAGGGTTATTCCAAACCAAATATTGATTTCTGAACTCTTCCTAAGTTAAAACATTAGTATTGTGTTGTTTAAAAATGAATATGAACTTGTTTTCTTTGCATCATTATTAAAGGTCTGAAAACACTGCATCTTTTTTGTTATTTTGACCATTGTCATTTTCTGCAAATAAATGCTCTAAATTACAATATTTTTATTTGGAATTTGGGAGAAATGTCAGTAGTTTATAGAATAAAACAAACATTTTAATTCATTTTTACTCAAACCATACCTATAAATAGTAAAACCAGAGAAACTGATAATTTTGCAGTGGTCTCTTAACTTTTTCCAGAGCTGTATATATAAACAGGTACATCTGTTTGAAATACAAACATCGACCTTGATGTAAACATTAGAGGTAAAATATGAAGCTTGTATCACTCAAAAGTTGGGTTTAAAGTACATTTTGAGAGGCATTCAAAAGCAGAAATATGACAGTGAGGGCTGACTTTACATGCTGAGGTTACTCAGAGCTCGTGTTTATAGAATAAAGATTTAAATTCTGCACCTAAGCCAATCATTTCAGATCCTTTAAAACCAAAAAGTCACTTTGCCCCAGGTAACCTGTTGGGAGTAGTGGTCAGAGAACTGGACAGTGGATGGGAACCCTGGTCCAGGTTTGGGCCCCCGGGTGGGACATGTTGTTTTACCGATGGGGTGTACAAACCACAGGTGGCCAAAGAACAGCTAGCTGTGTATTTTTAGCTGTGTTACATCTAAAACTAATACCATAAAGGCCTTGTGTTTATGGCTGTGTCCTGAGGACAGCAAGTCACGCAGTGATTTAAAAATATTTCCTGAACAAGGGGGCCCTTCAAGCCTGACATGGTAAACAGGCCTGACGTAACACGGTTTGTGCGAAAAAATTTCAATTAGAAAAAAATGTTCCCGACAATTCATATCCACAATGGAAGAGACTCTGGGGTACTTAATTATGGGAAAATCACCATGTGCCCTCAACTTGGAGGCATGACAGCGCTTAACTGCTAATGAATTCCTGAAATGTTAAAACACCGTGGGTAATTGAAATAACCAGGGGCTGCTGCCTTTCAGGCGACGAGTCCTTACTTCTTTTACATGGCATTCTACAGCGCGAGCGTCGTTCCTACGAGATTCCTGCGAGACTCTGCCAAACACCTCGCTCTGAGCGCTGGAGAGTGACTGGAGAGCGATTTGGCCTACAAACGTGGATGGATCGCTCACAAGAAAGGAGCAACACAAGTACCGAAAGTGTTCAACGATGAATTCGCAAACAATAATAATCATGAAAATTATAGAAGATTCAGAAGATTATAAACAAACGAACATCGTTTATTGCTGGGGTTGTTGGATGATGGATGACTGCGCCTTGGGTCGTGGGACATTTTAAATAAAAAATTCATGTGATGGCGAATCACAGGGCAGGTCACAGCCAATCAGTGGAAAGCTAGCTGAAGACTCAGCTGCCCTCTGGGTTGCAGGGGGCACCACTAGTTCCAGGATAAAGTTACAGCCGCTAGTGTAGGCTGGCTCAAGGCCGAGTCATAGTGCAAAGAACATGTGTTTTAACTGGGACTTACTCTATGACCAGGCGAACTGGAGCAAACTACAACATTTTATTTTTTTATTTTACCTTTATTTTACCAGGTAGTCCCATTGAGATCATCGATCTCTTTTTCAAGGCAGACCTGGCCAACATAGCAGCAAATAGGTTACAGACAGAACATACAGTACGCAACAGAAAAAACAAAAGGAAAGTGCATTTGGAAGTCAGAAGTTAAAATACCTACACATATTGACAAGTACCAGCTGAATCATTTAACATTTCACCTATGCGAGCTTTAAAAGGTATACGGTAGGTGATTAAATTGATTTGGCCATCTGTGTCTGGGATAAGGTCATGTGTTTGAACTGATCCCAGATGTGGTGAGCGTAGGTGGGACCCGGGCCAGCGGAGAGACTCACTGTTGTGGGCCAAGGCTTTGAGCAGGCAGTCCAGGCATCCCTCCACACTGTCAGAAGCGCTGTCCGCTGAGGCCAGCTTCAGCTTCTTCAGGGCTTCGCACAGGTTGTCTGCTGGGAACACAAAAGAGCCAGGTGTGAGCAGCCATTGATCCAGCATTGACGCACACGCACGCACACACCTTTCATGGGAACAATGAGGGCAGAGGTGTTTAACACAGACACACACAGACACACAGACACACACACACACACACACACACACACACACACACACACACACACACACACACACACACACACACACACACACACAGACAGACAGACAGACAGACAGACAGAAAGACCCACACCCACACAGACAGACAGACAGAGACAGACAGAGACAGACAGACAGACCCACACACAGACAGACAGACAGAGACAGACAGACAGACCCACACACAGAGACAGATAGACAGACAGACAGACAGACAGATATACACGGTAGTACAGTAGGATCTCACAGGCCCTGCAGTTTGCTAAAAGGATTGGGGAAGGACCTGACTAAGGATGAGGAAACTACATTGCCAAATAAGCATAATCATATTTTTGAAGTATACCTCCAATTTACCTACATTTGCTGCACAAAGGCACAGTGTTTCACCCTGAGAGACAGAAAGGAAGAGAGAGTGAGTTTGGACTGCTGTAGTTAAGCTCAAATGCTTTGCAGGTTTCAGTAGTGGGCTACTTCTAGTGTTTTGTTCAGCCTGAATCCAGCACTTATGAATCCAGCTACGCAATTGGAAAAAAAGGTGCAATTGACACGAGCCTAATTATAAGCAATGCCACTGCAAAGAAAAATATAACAAGGCTACTGCTAACAAGACATGAAAATGGAATTCACACACTCACTACTTCCTCTTTTAGACTGTGATCCTCAGTGGCTCCAACAGAGACTAAATCTTTTTATATTCTCATCACAGCCCAGATCCATCTTATGAGAGAAACTTGCCAAAGGCAAGTCCTAACCTTAAATTTCACTGAAGGAGGAAACACAGATTCTACAATAATATACCACTACTATGTGCATGGGCAACGGGGGTCTATGTATGCACCGCCAGCCCCAGGTAAGATCACCTTGGGAAAGAGCGACGTGTCCTAATATTTTTCTCACTGTAATAAACTCCAAGAGTAACCTAATCATTTTACAATCAATAGTAAAGCCCACGGGAGCACACACTGTTCCAAGGAAAAGATTGAAAGAATGTTCGCGCCGGAATGGCATGAGAAGAGCCCGGCTGAAATCACGAGTCAGGCGTTCACGCATTCAAGCGTCAATCCAGGGAGAGCTTGGGAGGAGCGGGGGGAAAAATTAACCATTGATGCGCACAACCCAGCAGTGTTCTTAGCCTGGTCACTGGCACTCCTGGCTCGCCGTTTCCCCAAACAGAAACCCAACTGCCCGATGAGGGGCGGCAGGCACACTGGGGAGCGCTGCTGAGAGGAGGAAGTGAGAGAGAAACGCGCTTGACCCACTGGGCAGTGATATGTGACTGGGCTGATGGAGGAGAAGAGGGCACAGACATGTGAGGGGAGTGAGGCCTACAGACAGGGCTCCACAACTAGGGGTCATTTTTACATTTTTAGGCATTTAGCAGATGCTCTTATCCAGAGCGACTTACACAGTTTTTCATTTCTTTACATACAATCCATTTATACAGCTGGATATTTTACTGAAGCAATTCAGGTTAAGTACCTTTCTCAAGGGTACAACGGCAGTGCTCCACCCGGGAATCGAACCAGCAACCTCTGAGTTACCAGCCCAGTTCCCTAACTAGTACACTACACTGCCGCTCTGATGACAGGCCTCTACAGACACCAGGGGCTCACAGACGACAGGGGCCCACAGACAGTGCTCCATGGACGACAGGGCTTCACAGACCATAGGAGCCCACAGCAGGGCTCCACAGACACCCCGCCTCTCCCCCCGCCCTCTCCCTCCGAGGACCCGATGCGTTTCCAGGGCTGCGTAGCATTCAGAGCAGAGCCTCTCTGCAGCTAAGCAGCACTAGTGCATTCAGCTCTCCACCTCTTCATTGACAGCTCTATCCAATCTCGTTTATAACAAGTTCATCTCAAGAAAAGACATAAAATGAATCATGGCTGCCTGAAGAGAATATCAATGCAAGCTGGCGATGTTCTCCACAGAAAGCACGGGCGGGTTTAGCTAACGAGCACGATCACCTCGAGATGAGAATAACGAATGAATGAAATAAGACAAAAAATCCCAAAACTACCGCTTTAAGAACAGCCAACGGTCCCAAGAGGGGAAACGTACTACTTGGATTTCAGAGAGCAACGCCCCCGGGCACTCCAAAGAATACACTTCTCACAGATCAACCACATCGCATCCGCCTACCTTGTGTTCCCGCTCCAAGCCGCGAGGCCGGTGAAGAATACAGCTCTCAAGCAATGCTGATATGTCGTTCATTCCGATTCCGAGGCTGAAGACCTCTTCCATGAAGATTTCCACTATTGCATAACTGCGACCTTTCCATTCGCAAGATGAAGACATCAGTCACTCTCGGTTTTTTTCCCTTTTAAACTGCTTCTGGTAGTGATGTAACCCGACTAACATCTGGCAGCTGAATACCAGCAAAATATTGATCAACATTTGAAAAGCGCACACTGTTTTTCTTCATGGCCATCATAACATAGCTTATAATGAAGGCAAAATGTACATCAACCCAAAGGGTAATCACTTCATTTCATAAAAGGTTGTGCCAGGAAAAGGAGTACACACATGTATTTACAGTGGGTATAAAAAGTATTCACCCCCTTTAGGCATTATTTTTCTTACTTCATGGAATCAAAATGTGCAAAGCTGGTAGAGACTGTAATTGCAGTTAAAAAAGGTATCAAGTATTAAGTCAAGGGGGTGAATACTTATGGAATTAATAATTGTATGTTTTTAAATTTGTAATTAATTGAGAAAAACCTTTAGAGTTTTTTTTATTTTATTTGACCAGTATGTTATAGTATTTGTGTCGATCAGTGGCAAAAAAATCCCATTTAAACCAATTTTGATTCCATGAAGTAAGAAAACAAAATGTGAAATGCCAAAGGGCGTGAATACTTTTAATACCCACTGTAAATTCTGCTGATTTCTCTTGTAAATGATTTTTTTTTTCTTCAAATCCATCAATAAACATTTAAAAAATCCTATTTTCATCTGGGTAATAGGCTACAGCATCCTACTGAATGGGCGTGGTAATGATATTCTTGAATAAATTAGGCTATGTCTAGCCTGATTGAGACATTTTCCAAATGTTTAGAGTGATGGTTTCATTCACTACTGCACAAATATGACATACAACTCTGGAATTCAGGATTTTTATAAGAGTAGTCCTTTTAAGCCAGTTTTTATTGAACTGAATTCAAGCATTTAGACTACGTAGAATGAAATGACAAAGGCAACGAAAATGAAGAGCACATGGATTTACACAGAGCAGAGCGGTCTT
Organism: Aldrovandia affinis; assembly: GCA_029706075.1. NCBI lineage: Eukaryota > Metazoa > Chordata > Actinopteri > Notacanthiformes > Halosauridae > Aldrovandia > Aldrovandia affinis. Next base: position 615,859 of record JAINUG010000255.1, on the reverse strand, counting down.
ATTTTACATTGTGAGAATGAAAACCCAATATCTACTAAATAGTAGGGGTGCAATGGTACACGTATTCGTACCGAGGACTTTCGGTTCGGTACGCGCTGTGAACCGAATGAATGCAATCTTACTTTAACCACCAATGCACGTGCGGAACTGCGGAACAGCGGTTGCAGCAGTATTGACTGACATTTATTTATTTATTTATTTAAGAAAGAAAGAAAGATATGTGCCTTACTTTGTTCAGTAAATTATGGCCAATTAGCCACTGTTTACACAGTTCATAATAAATGAAAAGCTATTTTATGTTTTGCGTTTCTTCCCCCCCCCGTACCACAAAAACGTACCGAGCCGTGACTTCAAAACCGAGGTACGTACCGAATCGTGATTTTTGTGTACCGTTACCCCCCTACTAAATAGGCAAATCTGGATGTTACTGCAGTCAAAATAATCCAGCTTAGTTTTCTGCAACGACACAGTGATGAAAGCTACAATGTCCATGGTCACATAATTTATTAACACCTTAATACAAATGATAAATCACAAGTCTAGTCAGAATCCCTTTGCCCAAGTGATTCCAATCAGTAAACCAGACTGAGCCTCCAAGCACACCGTGTATGCCTGCAGACCGTGTTCCTGGGCACCAGACGGCCCTGGGATCCTCTAGCGGAGCAAAACAACCAGCGACGCAACTGCGGGTCTCTAACGCGCTCGACGCAGCATTTCCCCTCTCTGTCAGTTTCCTTTAATATGGCAAGACAGCAGTCTGCATCTGCCTCTGCTGTGGGCAAACTTCCTGCGGGGGCGGGCGGGCCGTGTTAGCAAACACAGGGACACTGGATGAGTGGTGTCAATAGTCAATAGGCAGTGGGAGGTGCGTCAATGGATACACTGTGTGTGACTCATTGGCCATTTCATAAGCTGCCCGTCTTGACGCTCTTTTCACAGTGAGGCAGTGTGGTGCAGTCATTAATGAACTGGGCTTGCTGCAATCTGGGGGAGGGGGAGGAGGAGGGGGTTGCCCGCTCAATTCCCGGGCGGGCCGCTGTACCACTAGGCAGGGCGCTTCACCTCAACAGCTTCAGTGGCCCACCCTAGCCACGGTCACATGGCCGTCCCTATGCAGCTGGCCCCTGGAGCAGCCCTGGTCTCGCAAGCCTCTTGCCATTGGAGATTCCCTCTGACTCATTCCCACAGGTGGAGGCAACCCCCATGATGAAAGAGCCCCGGCGCCCCCGCACCCCCTCTGTCTGGTCAAATAACCCCCTGCAGTGGCGAGTCAGCTCTTAGAGAGGCAGGCATCAGTGGTCTAAATTATTGAACAGACAACCTACCTCAGCCAATGTCCTTTTCAGACATGCTGAACTCAGTAGATTTTAAGAGCAAAGCAAGCAGCACTGGAGAGTCACATACTGTACTGCACGGTGGCCTGTAGCCTATGGAACAGCCACTATATTAGCTTTAGCAATAGGGTGACACCCGCATCAAATTTCAAGCAGAAAGAGAGGAAAGGCTGCACTTTGAAAGTACAGGCAGTGGCACAACGGTGGAAGCATCTGGGTAAACGAGGGTCACAAAGTATACTGAATCGCTTCCATGCAGGTGTTGTTCCGGAGTTAATTAAGCAATTAACGTCTCAGCATGCTCAGGGTACAAAACTGCTGGGCAGGCCAGGCTGCCTATAATTATGGCTAGAAAACGAGACCTTGTAAATTCCAATGGGAGGTGACTGTCCGGGTACGTTTGGCAGGTTTGCTGATGTTTGCAGGCAAAACAACTTACGGATCTTTCACAAGGAGGTGTCTAAGGTGATGCCGGTATGGAACACTGAAAGAAAGATATCATCAACAAAGGGCAATTGTGGGCGGAAGCTCATAATCCTGGATTGTGATGTCAGTGCATTAGTTTGAGGTGCAAGGCTAAAAAGGCGGGAAACTCTAAATCAATCAACTGCAAATGTCAATCTAGGGCGTGCTCACGGCAGTTTAATCAAGAAAGGCCCGTTGAAAACAGAGCAGGATACCAGAGTCGTGTCATATTGGTGTTTCCACCTTTTGGGCCTGTTTTATACATACAGGTAGTCACCTGTATAAAAGCGGTAAACTGCTGTATACTGTATAAAAACTCATGCAGTCAATTAACATGTATATGTTCAGGAAAATTGTCAACACTCACTAAAAATAAAAATGTTTAAACAGTAAAAGGTTAACGCCTAATAACACCGTATCAACTTAGGGTACAGAGTAGTTATTTAACCCTCGTTTCAATTCAGCGCTCTGTCTAAATATCAACTCCTCAAGTGAAAGCTCTTCAAGTAATTAATAACCTTTAGGTGACCCTGTGCTGCTCAAAATTCATTGACTTTGGTAAGAGCAAATACAAACGCGCGGTAGTGACTGGCCTTCTCCCCTTGGAATAGTTTTTTCTTGAAGGACACCTGAAGCATAAATCAATGGGTGTCGGGCGGTTGGTATGGCTGAGACGTCCTTTCCCAAATGAGAGACGGAATTTCAATGTTGTGGATAACGAGCTGCTCTTCTCAACAGCTGGCACTTCCGGCACAACAAGTGACCGTGAAGACGGAAGGGGAGCGCAGCGGACCAGGGCTCCGTTCCTACGGCGACGGCGGCGGCGTTGACGTAAAGCTCAGAGCTCGCCGGTTAAACGCGCCCTGCAAATCCCCGTTATTTACACGCGCCTGACTGGCAGGGCCGCCGCCAGAGATCGTTATCGATTCCGGAAGACGTGGTAAGTGCAATCGCCTCAATGAGTCGATACTGCGCGTAGGCATGCGGAGTAAACCCGTTGCGTGGCGTTCGGCTGGGGCAGTTTAGGGACGGAGCAGTTTCGGCCCTTGGATCGGCGCAAAGGAAAGAGAAGCATCCGTCTCTTTGCTTTAACTCCTCCCACCGAAGGGAAGACATCTTTTCTCCAGATGGAGGGATGGCAGTCGCCGTGGGCAAAGAACCATCCGATACCACCAAACGCTCAATAATCCGGAGGGGGAGACCGGAGAGACAGAGACACGGGGATGTCATAACATTTGCTGCAGTTTAGACTTAGTTCTCGGTGGGTACAGAGCAATCGAGAATCGTGGGGCGCAGTGTGGGGGCAGGCCAAACAGTCCACAGCGGTGATGGAACAGCTAATCAACGGTAGATGGGCTAACTGTGCGGTGCCTTACGAGCGCCTATTATAACAGCATCATCTCTCAGAGGGACACCGAGCACGTGCGGTCGCCTCTCTGTTTGAACTGGACACAGCGCTGGAGCGCGGCCCCTAGCGTAAGGATTGCCATTCCCCGTCAACAATCGAGCAGGTCGCTGGAGAGCGCCGTCCCTCCACATTCATATTCACATCAGAAAATGGCCGCCCTGCAGCCCGGCGCCCTGTGAAGTAGAGACTCTGCAGTGCATCTGGGGCTGGAACTCTCTGAAGTGCAGGAGAAGTGTGCATCTGGAACACAGAATGGCAGAAGGGGCTGCGGGTTTCTGGCTGCAGCTAGCTAGCAGGCCACAAGATAAATACATTTATGGTATAAGACTTCAGTAGCAAAACATGTTTTAGATTATTATATATATGCATATTTTTATGCAAGATTTTATTTCTTATTTTATCCCATTTTCTCTCAAGGTAGTAGCCAATTACACCCTCTCTTTTCATGTCAATCCCCCCCTCGTATTATGAGCTCACTGCCATAGCCCTGAGACCGGCAGTGACAAAGGCGATGTTCCGCCTCCTCCGAGCTGTCAACTGTAACTCCGGTGAGCCAATATGCAGCAAACTCCTTCCCCCTCCCTGGGGCGGACAGTCAATTGCAGTGGCACTCCCGGCCAGAGCTGACACTGGCACTGCCGGTGGAATCGAACCCCAGTCACAGTGGCCAGCATCGAACGTTGTAACCACTAGACCACCTGGGAGGCCCTTGTTTTAGATTATTTTAATATATCACTGACACTTGACTGGAGAAAACTACGAATACAACTTCATCACAGAGTGAAAATACGGCTTATGCATTTCTAAAAGGTTTGGTTGCATGGCATAAAAGGCATTCCCGATCCACCCTATCCAGGCACTGCTTCATGCCAGGCCACCACGCGGCGTGAGCCAGGTCTGAACTGGCGGTAACGGGAGGACGAGACTGGTGTCTGGCCCACGGCCCCTTGCTGGGCCACGCCCAAGTCAGCTGACCTCAGGTGCGTTCGTGGTCGCGGTCTGGTCCCCTTGGCCACCTGGAGCCGCTATGCAGTCTGACCGCTGCTACCTCCACCGCTGGAACGCCGCTAAATCACTGTCACTTTCCATCCCGCTCACCCGGAGAACTGCAGGCACAGCACATGCCTCCTTCTCAAGTCAGCCAACCTGCAGTCGTGATCGCGGTCTAGTCCTCGCGGTCACCTGGAGCCACAGTGGAGGATGACCGCTGCCACATCCACCATGGGGATGAAGCTAAATCGCTGTCACTTTCCATCCCGCTCACCCGGGGAACTGCAGACACAGCACAGGCCTGCCACACACGCGCGCGCATGCAAACACACACACGCGCGCGCATGCAAACACGCACACAGCTTCTCACAACAGATACCAGATACTGTGATTCCTCCTAACACAAACATATTGATCGGGGAACAAGAGGCTTTAAGGTGGAGTCCGTGCGACAGCATATCCTGTGTGGATGACAGCAGCCGTACGCGACTGTGACCGCGACAGCTGCGAGCCTTTCCAACACTGTGCACTCATCTGGAGCCCTGAGGGAACCTCTCAAGGAGACGCAACGGCTCAATTCTGGATCTTGGGAGGACAAATCCCTTTTCTCTCTGGTTTGGTACTTTTTGGTTGAGAGGACCAGAAAACTTTGCACAAAACACGAAGGCTCACGGTCAATCTCCAGTGAACCGCTTCAGCACTGGACCGGAGAGCTGAAAAGATTTCTGGGGGGGCACAAGCTCACAGTTCAGAGGCCCCAACATCAGACGATTTAGAGAAAAGCTGCATTGTTAAAGAGAGCAAAAGAAACCTTGGGACAGACGATACGCTCTTCGGCAACCAACGAGAAGACATACTGCGACAGAAGAGAAGAAAGACAAGAAAAAAACCCAACTGGTTTAGTTGGGGAAACTAAATCCACCAGGAACACTGGGCATTATCAGGGAGCGTCTACAGTGGAGCTGAGCCAAAGCTGTGAATAAGAGCCATTGAAATATTCATTATTATCAGAGCATAAATCCCACGGATCTCACAGCCATGGCAGCTGGCACCTGAAGCTAGGAGAGGGACTGGGTGTTCCTGCTGCTAACAAGGGCTGTCATTCAGAGCCTGCCGCTCCGCTCCTCGTCAGGGAACGGGCCCCAAGGCGAACACCCACCCAACGCCGCATCGCTCAACGCGCGCCCAAACGGAGCACGGAGTGGCCAAGACGGGGGGACGTTCGCTCCCCCTGACGCAGTACTGCTCAAGGGGCATATGTTACCCCCACAGGTGGGCTTCACTAGCACTACGGCACAGGAAGCAAGAAGGCCATCGGCGAATCCGAAACCAAGATGGGACACCCCTGCCCCCCATATTTCCCAGCATGGGAGCAGTGTCGAACGCCTCAAAACAGCAAAAACCACTGGAAGATACCTCCTGAAAGCGGAACCATGCTAGTCACTCACAACACATATTTCAATATCTCAACACTCCTTCCTTCTGGTCTCGCTGGTAAGGAGAACACAGGCGCCTTTGAATGGTTGGTACAGGGTGGTGTGACCATCCCAGCCTTTAGAGGTCACACACAGATGCTGGCCTGCAGCACCCCCCCATACTGCTGGTATGCGCATCTCTGCTATAGCACAGGAAAAAAAAAGAGACTTCTGTAGTGAGTACAATCATGCACTTCTCGCAACGTCCTGACAAGCCTACTTACATGGCCGCCACCAGTATTAACAAACCAAATCAGCCTGCCCGTGAAGTGGAATAAAAAGTAAATAATAAACATTTGGGGGGGCTGACAAAGCATTAACAGTAAAGGGGTTCTGACCCGAGCGCTCTACTAATGGCACTAACGGCTGCCTGGCGGGCGGATAATGACTGCCAAAAACAGCACCGGCAAACAGTTTGTGGCTTAACGGGCCTTCCAGAAAAAAACTATTTTCAAATTACACTTCTTCTTCACATCCTGTGTTATTCTTCTCCAATAAACGGTATTAAAGTGCATACTGGCAGCTTCTGTGGCGTTCTTTCGCTGCCCCAGCAACACTGCAGCTAATTATCCACTGTGCTCCTGTGCACTGGCCTGCGTTCAGGCCGTCATTTAGGAACTGGGGGTAATGTTAATGGAATAGAGCAGGAGTTAGCCTACAGCTACATCGAGCCATTTGTTTTTTCAGAATTAACGCGCAGCACTACTGCGAGCATAGCCCCCAACCTTACGGTTGTGAGATAAGAAATTCCATGTAAATGTGAAGAAATGTATGACAGTCTCTTGGGAAAAAATACATGTACAAATGGAAGTCGGTTCACAGAACTGCTACCCACGTGTTGCTCCACACATTTGTCAAATTAAAGACAAAAAGGAAATAGCTTTCTTCCATTGTTAATAATCATTATCATTAAAAAAAACTGATATCAGGCAGCTACTGCCTCTCTTTCCAAAAGACTATGAGTGCAGTACTTCATTCCAATGTCCAATCAGCTAGGGTATTGGAACTTAAGTCTGCTCCATACAGCCTGCCAATTCCCCAAAGGGCTTCAATCAGCTGCCATGTTGCTCTCACATACAATGCCTCTCACATAGCACATTTCACCTGCTTGGCCACTGAAGGACTCAAGACCGGATTTTCAATGACCCTTGAGGCAATTGTGTGTACAGGTTTTCTGCTCCTTTAACCTGTCATTCCCAAATAACATCCTGAATATTAAGGCAAGGTCTTTAAGTGGAATCGACAGTCTTCATAATGTGCGATCAACTTGTGTGGGGTGGCAGACTCCATGTTTTTACTCTGTAACAGAGTTGTTTCAGTCTCATCTGTTTATTGTCCTGTAAAGCCTCAATTTAACATGGATTCCTTCCATCAGGGTCACATCTCCCACTAACAAACAGACTCACATTCTCTCTCTCTCTCTCTCTCACACACACACACACACCAGTAAGTTAAAGTGCTTTGACTCCATTTCTCCAGAATGATGTTCTATTCTTAGCGCAGATAGGACAAAATACTGTAGGTAGAACACCATCACATTTGCCAGAATAGAATATACAGAGCCTTCTCTTAAGATTAATATAATGGCAGTCAAAGGTTGAATTTAACACCACCTTTTTAGATTGATAACATCCCTCTTGACAGAAATGAGTCCCGATCTTCAATCATTCCTTAAGCTGCACTATCCACAGCCATTTATTTTTGCCATTGTGATGTAGTGACTCACAAGTACATGCCTGTAAGAAGGTTAGCATCCGTCTCCGGCCTCCTTTAATGCAGTATAACAGTGGCAACTCCATGCCGCCCCCGCCCTTAATGTCCATAAGGGTATGTTCAATCTAGCTCCAATGCAAAACCATTGCATTGCAACAAAATCATTTCTACCCTTTAAATTAAAACTCATTAGGTTATATAGGCAGTTTAAATTTGAGCATTAAATGAGTTGTGTTGTTGTTGTTTTTACATTTCTAGATATGGCGATGGCTTTGCATTTATATTGAGTTGACCCCAGAGTCACCAGCATCCACATGCAGTGGCAGTGAAAGGCTGTGACAGCGTATGCATACAAGCATTAATTCACTAAATCATTTGTTTCAAGCACCCTCTATTATCCACCTATTTTCAACACGTATAAACGAGGGCATAGGAAAGGTTCCGAAATGACTGAAATCAGAATGATGCACCACCGATTAACTTGGCACAAAATAAACTATCCTCGTCCTCTCTCCTGGCTGGGAACAGCCTTAAAAACGACGAGGTCGCAGCTAACGTTAACGAATCTCCGTGCGTATTAGTGGTTACATATTTGACATGTACTGTTGACAGATAATTGAGGGCGCTGAGAGATAATTGTCAATAATGCCATTAAACATAGGAACGCGCCATCGCGTGCAGAGGACTGTGCAAAAGAATAAATTGACGTACACGTGGATTGCATAACAGCAGTATAGAGGTACCTCGGCTTCATTTAATAGCATTCTAATTAAATGCTTAGCTAGTGAAGTAATTACGAACATTTATCTACGGAAATCCAGCAGCAGACAAGCCAGTTACTGTTTTCAGTAACCAACGTTGCCTAGTTGAAGCTCGCAATGAAAAACGCGAGGTAGGAAATTTAGCTAGCTGGCTGCTGGGCATTCCTAAACATGATAGCTATTTTTCTTCTAGCCAACGATGACTATGGCCATGAATAAAATTACAAAAACAGGAAGATGTGAAATAAAAGTGCACTGTATAAACTGTTCACTACTAGGGAACTAGCCATCAAAACTATCGCCGGCTAGCTTGTTAATGATACTCTACAGAAAGGAAAGCACGATTAGCTTGCCAATTACGGTATCACCCCACCTTTCTAGCTAGCGGGATGCTCGTGGTAGTTAGCTAGCTAACGTGCCCAAACTCAGCAGCGTCTGCTAACGCTTCCCAGTCGCGATGACAGCAGCTAGCTAGCTAGCCATGCTCGCACTATTTCAATGTGTCACTGCTGTGTGGTTAATGTCTAGTTGGCTCGTGCAGCAAGTTCATTGGGTGGCTTGCTAGTTCCTCAATAAACGTCGCCTTTTTTCTTTGCTGGCTACCCAAGTTGATACAGTAGCGAATTGCAGCAATTGAAGAAGCTAGCCACACACTTACCCATCCTGGCTCAGGAAGTGCGCGACAGTCCTTAAAGTCTTGTTAGAAGATGCTCCCGAAGACTGCTGTATAGCGCGAAAGCACACGATTTCTTATTTCCCCACTCCCCAGTTTCTTACTACGGCAGAAATTGGGGTTTCAGCTAGTCAGAGATATCCGGGCGAGGCCCACCTTCACCGGTACCACCCCGTCCCCGGAGCAGTAGCAGAGATAGAACACTTCGCAATCTCTCGCCACTTATGTTCACAGTGTTGCATACAGAACCGAGCCCCCCCACTACGATTTTAATGGGCGCAGTTATGTAGCTATTGTTTATCAGTATGGAGAGATATTACTCTTCATGGATACGGTTCTGACACCAATCCTCCAAATAATTTACTTCCTTCTACTATAGTCAGGATGCAATACAGCTTCCATGCGAAGCTTAACCCCACCCCTCCCTGGCATGTGATTGGCGGACGGTATGCAAACGACCGCTTAATTTCGCCGTTGATTGGGTTAAACCGACGTCGTCGGCTTGCACCACGCCCTGCTGTGTGCTGTGAATCTTGCTTTTGCCGAACTGGCACTACAGGGGATTGACTTGCTTGGTTCATTCATCAAGAAATTCTGTCTCCCTTTGCGACTGTGCAAATGTAAGAGTGTCCGTTTGATGTCATCTAACATGGTTGTTCGGTTGAACATTATGCAGAAATATTTCGATGCCTCTTTAAACCCGGTAAACACACTGTTTGAAAAATTATGGACGCTATGCGTGTATGCCATTTCAGAAATAGCAATAGATGATGTCATGCTGGGAACGACAACCTCCCAGTCACGCCAGTGCAACTCTGGGGTTCAGAGAATACACAGGGAATATCATGTAAGCCACTGGGAACACAGACAAAACAATAGGGAAGATGATTATCATTATGAAACACCTGATACTTTACTGTAGATCATTAAAGTAGATACTTTCTACGTTGTATGAATGCCTTCATCATAACCATGACTTCTTAGCACTGTGTGGCTGTGTCGCAATTGGGGAGAGGTTGGAAAGAAAAGCTGTTGTCATTTTTACTTCTCTAACAAAATTCAGTCCCTCAGTACAGCACTCACACAGAAGGTTCCATTTGCAAGTGAATTCTGAATCTGCAGGAGTGGGACACACTGCTCTGACACTGAAAGCAGACAGACAGACAGACACACACACACACACATAGCACACATAACACACGTAACACATACACACTTGCACAAAAACACATACGCACAAATGCCCACGCACACACACACAGAGTACATTTCACTTCTCGACCTCCTTTAGCTCTTTCTCAGGTACTAAATGGAACCGTTCCCAGCCTTCACTGGGGTGTTCCTCAGACGGTTGGCTTCTCCCTCACTTTAATCCCTGTGTTATTGTCACAGTATCGACCCCTGCCTTGCTCTCTCCTCCCTGAATCTGCTGCTGTATTGACCTCTTTCTCACTCCTCCTTTCTCCCATGGCAGACCAAACACAAAATCACCTCTGCACTTCTGATTACAAAGCATCCAATGATGCGTGACACACTGTGATTCATAGGTTTAACCACATCGGCAAGGGTACAAGGTGGATGACATCATCACATTATACCAAGGAAGTGGCAATGCTCTGCTCCGCTCTGTTTAATATAATGCCGGGATGTGCATGAATATAAACACGCAGTTTGGTAAATAGTGTTCGATATGACACATAGTTAATGTGTCTCTGTGTCAAAACAACCTCAGATTTGTATTGAGGATGTCTTTCCATGCCCTTCCGCATTCTATAATTGTGTATGTCTGCTGTGAATTCACTGCCTCCTGGCATTTTAACTGGATAACAGTTTTTGAATGCAGTCCCATTTTCCATATTCCTGTGGTCAACGGTTCTAAGTGCAAACGGTCATATATCTCTGACTACAAGTCCATTATATTGATTCATTGTTGCTTAGTGTGAAAAAATGCAAAGGGTCACAATAAAACCACATTGATGTTAACGATTAGAAAATGTGTTGCTTACAGTGAAAAAATAATGAACCAGGGATCTAGGACACTAGTCAGGGAAGCGTACACTAATCAGGTACAGAGAAGTAGACGTATGTGTGCTATACATGTTGTTATGTTGTTGTTTTCATGTTATTATTTTCCTGTCAAAGTTTCAAGATACAGTACAGTCTATGCATCAGGCTCATATGCAAAGTAAGTGCTCACAAATGTTCATTTAAATTATTTTTTTTAAACTGTAAAAAAAAAACTACCAGTGAGATTGTATAAAATAGATAAAGCATGGAGTACTGAAGAAGAAGCCCACCATCTAGTGGACACAATGTGTAATAGTTACAAAATATAGACATTAATAGTGACGTCATGACGTACAAATCTTTAAACTACTCCGGAAAATTAGTTGAATGTAAGCGGCTCAATGTTTGGTATAGAACGATGTCACTATTTTAAATAAACATTTCCCCTGGAATTCAGGGCCTTTAAAGACATAGAAAAGTTCGACTCAGTAATATTTTTTCATTATTACTGTATTTGCATTTTCAAAATACATCACTGCAATCTGTATTAAAAAACATTTCCAAATTTACATTTATTTAGCCCTGGCTGACGGACATAACTTTAGATTTGCTGCCCCCTATTTAATCCTTTTACGGATTGGCCTGCAGCATTAGCAACCAATATGGGAGCAGAATATATCACTGCTCCCGATGAAATGACAATTTTACATGTACCTGTTGACTTACCAGTGCGTGATGGCGCATGTTTAATTTTTGTGGAGCACCTGATATAAGTTCTTCTTTTTCTAGCTACATGATTATATGCAGTTGTAAAAAAAAATTCTTGAAAATCCAATTACCACAGGGCAGAAACTGGCATAATATGCACCAACATAATTCATTATCAGGTGTACTTTTGAACAAAACAGCTCTATGATAAACAGAATATGTGGAGCACAGCCACATCTTTAGATCTTTCGGCAAGGTTTTAAGATATCTATAGCTTGCTACTGTGCTCTGTGCTTCACTCAGTCTGCCGCTCCTCCATGATCAACGTGTCGGGGAAAGGCCTTGGAGTCAGAATAGTGTGGAAACTCCCTAAGCAGGAGCTGGAAATAAAAGACTTATATTAAGCTACTAGCTCAACAGCTATGGAAGCTCGAAGCATAATAGCTGAGCAATATTGGGTACCATTACATCCATGCAGTGGGAGAGTTCATACAAACATACTTAGATATGTGTCAGTCAAATCTTTGGACAACACTGTGCACAAGTTGCAGAGCTCAAGGCAACCAATTAAAAAAAAATAACAACGGTGAAAAAAACCGAATTGTAAATAAATCTATAATTACTTATGCAAACAGTAACTGAGATCTCATTTTGTTATATTTGACATACGTGGGATACATGGGATGAAAATGAAATGCAATCTAATTGAAAATGTTGTTTAACACAACTAATCGATCGACTAATGATAATTGCCTATGAAGTAAAACTTTTGAATACTTACATTTTCTCCTTGACAAACGTCTTTACAGATGTTTTAAATATAAAAAATATATTCAATTATCCTCTCAGAAAATCTCTTGTTTTCTTGAACGCTGCTTTATTTTGGGAAAAAAGTATCGTGCATTATTATGAAGACTGCAGGCAGATGTGTGGGTGTAATAGTTTGCCAATGGTAGGCTATATAATAAGCAGCTCCACTATAATTACACAACACAATGGAACAAAAGATATTAAAAAGAGATACAAAAAAACCCTTTAATAAATTACAATAATGGTTCTGCTTGAACTGAGAGACCTAGCTCTATTATTTCTGAGGAAGCGAAGCTTAGCATGAGCATAAAACATCCTATTCTAAGGCTCTCTTTTTCCCCCAGAATACCTTCAGAAGTCTTTCTGGCCTTATCTCCTTTAATATGACAGAAATTAATCTACAATAAAGTGCCCTTATTGGTCTTACTTACAAGCTCACACGAAGAAAATACAATTTCTTCAGTTTTCTGTATTTTTCTTTCTTCCTGGTATTGAAAAACACAACACTCACTTAAATTGTATAGTTAGGTTGAACCCCCCCAAACTCCTTCTAGTCACCTACCTAGAGTTTCACCTGGAGTAAAAAATGCATTAATTCCAGCCAAAAGAAAGTGAAACGCTGCACTTCAGTATAGGTGAGTGTATTTTACACCTACTGGTATAGCTGTGTCATGTGTTTAATGAATTTATGTCTGCATCTAGGCCTATATTGAAGATTTTATTTTTCTGGAATTGGCTTCATCCTTGGGGTACTGCACTTTATGAGGATAATGGTTTGCCTTTGTTACAGAATGATTCACTGTTGATGCAGGAGAAGAATCCGTTCACAATCGTGCAGTAGATGGCAGTGTGCCGCAGGAGAACAGGGCCCAGCACACTGTGTGGGGAGCAGGTGTAGGGGGAGGATTCTGTCATATGGAAAAGCCCCCAGAATGAATCGATTCAAATTAAGTAAGAAACACAGGCCGACCTTGATTTCCTTATGGAATATGAAGTCAACTTTAAAGTTAATTAGCTACAGAGGCAACGCTGGGCGAAATGGTTGGTATTGATGCGCATGCTGTAAAATGGTTGATTTCATTTTGAAAAGGAAGCTGTAAAATATTGTTTGGTTGTTTGTGTGTTCTCTTATTGCCCCGCACACTCCCTAAGTGTTAGGAGAACAATGATGTAATGTGTTTTTATGTCTCGATCACAATGGACTTTGGTCAATATTTATGGAAGAAACATACTCCTCGAACGACTGTTACATACATTTAATTGTGTGACAATTCTGTAGTAGTTGTGTTGGCATAGACTTCCTGAATAGGGTGCACTGCAATTTAAAAAGGCTCTTCATAAATAAAGCCCTCATTTGATATGAGGTTTACTGCATCATTGTTATTAATCGTTTTGTTTTATCCCTGAACTCTTCAATAGAATCAAGGCATGCCTATTGCTTGTGGAGAAGCACTCTTCAAAGCTTGAGTTAAAAGAAATGGAACAACGCCTTCTGAGAATTTTTGATGCCTTAATTGTCTACTTAGTTTAGTCAAATCAATTAGATTTTTTCCATTTAGCTATTTACACCCCCCAAAAAAAAAAAAAATAATAATAATAATTCGCAACACACTTTACGGTTGGGGTCCTTTGAGGAGGGGACATTTTGTGAGACCAACCAGAGATAGCGTGTTTAGTGTTGTCATAAATGTTTAGATTGGTATGCATTGTGTAAAGTGTAATTTTTCCAAGTGTGGAATCAATGCTAACTGGTAGCTACTTGCCAATTTAGCCGATGGAATTGTCCACTTTGTTGCAGTTTCTTGGCACAGGGTGTAATGAGCAAACTTTGCCTGGTGCTAGGAGGAAGTTCAGTTGATTACAATTTTTACAAGTTTACTGAAGCCATTTGGCAGATTGTTTTGTGAGAGCTGGAGTAACTCAATATGGTGATTTGCTGAGTTACTCATCTTGTGTTATTTTACTGATATTCCATCAGATCGGAATAGTGGAATAGTAATTGCAGTCATTTTCAAGGCAATATTATTTTGCTAGGGGCATATCTCTTTATTTCAGAATTGGTCTTTTTGATTAGCCACTTGACAAACATAATTGATATATATTGTGGACGGGTGCGAGGTGTGACCCTTTCGGTGACTGTGACCAGAGAGAGAGAGAGAGAGAGAACAGGTGGGAGGCAAAGGAGGTTTATTAAACAAAAAATAGCCTAAAAGGTATTTTTCCTCTGGCCGGCTCGCAGGGGTTTTTCCACTCGTAGGTGGGGCAGCGTACCAAATCACAGCACAAAAAACACCAATAATTATCCTAATAATTATTTGCCGCACGGCTTTCCTAAACAATAAATAAAATCTTCCCGGCGTCTCTCCCAGTTGCCTACGTCGTCACTTTATTTTCCCGGGCCGATTCAGGAAATCGGCTGTTCAGGTTCCCTCGGTCAGAGCTGATGCTGCTAGCCAGGGGTGTCCAATCTTATCCGAGAAGGGCCGGTGTGGGTGCAGGCTTTTGTTCTAGCCCTGCATTAAAACACCTGATTCAACTAATTCACCAATCATGGTCTACAATCAAGACCTTGATTAGTTTAATCAGTTGTTTAGTGCTGGGCTAGAACAAAAGGCCTGCACCCACACTGGCCCTTCTCGGATAAGATTGGACACCCCTGTCAGCTAGACGAATCTGGGGAGGACAGGAGAGGTTAGGAGAGGAAACACAGACAATAGACAGCTCGTTCGGACTCTCTCTCCGGTGTTTCCCAGTCTCCGTTTTAAACAGCCGTCCGCTCACGGTAATTGCTTTCAACCGGGGTTTGTCCAACGAGACACAGCTGTCGCTCATTTTTGCACTTAACCTGCTGCCGTCAGAACAATTAGCTGTATCACCCTTTTGTCTCTGCCCGTTCCTACAGGCAGTCTTTTTGTTGCTGTAGAGCCTGGAATTAAAACATATTAAATCAGACCTTTTCCATCTCCATTTACACCAGTGGTCTCAAACTCAGTGCCATAAAGGGCCGTGTGTATGCAGGTTTTCATTCCAACCAATTACTGCTGCCTTAATTGGCTCAACTACTCATTTAGCCATATGCATGCACCTCTGTGCATTCTTGAAGTTAAAGCACAGAATATACTCAACAATTATTATTTAGATAACAAAAATATTTAATTTCACTTTATATACATTATGTGCAAGCCAACATGATAATTTAGCAAATAATGGAACTAATTATCTAATCAAAAGCAGAGGCCGAAGTAAAAACCAGCATACACATGGCCCTCTGTGACCACTGATTTACACATTTTACATTTTCCCATTCTTCCTTACAGAACTGTTCAAACTCAGTCAGATTACGTGGGGACTGTTGATGGACTATGCTCTTCAAGTCATTCTGACTCAAGGACATGTATTCACCTTTTTGTTTTTTTAGCCACTCCACTGTTGCTTTAGTTGTGTGCATTGGGTCATTGTTATGCTGAAAGGTGAACTCCCAAGCTTCCCAAATGCAACTTTCTTGCAGAATGGAACTTGGAATCCACTAGGAACAGCTGATTTTATCCTGAAGTAATCAGAATCACTACAATTGAACATAGATGGAGGCCAATTAGCTTGGTGCGTGATCTGGATGGTGATTGGTTACCCCTGAGCTAGTTTACAATTGGTATGATAAGCGGGAAGTAGACTTATCAATTCAAGTTATTCTAGTTTTTAGTTTTTAATTTTTAATACATTTTTTGATTTTTTTTCACTTGGAAGCTGTAGGGTAGAAGGTGGAAATAAAGGTGGAAAAGTATGATTTAATATGTTTTAAAAAGGTGACATTTTTGAGATGGGGTGTAGACTGTAAAGGGGCACTGTACACATACACTCACAGTGAGCGGGCTTATGCGGTATGGTTTACCGCCACTTCTAATGACACTGAATGTAGCTGAAATGTATGGTATGCTTAATGCTTAATGGAGTAGTTTCTTATTTTAAATATTATATGTGGGCTAATATTAAATGCAGGCTACCATATTTCGGTTTCTTAGTCTCACAGATGCCTGTACCAGCCCCTGACTATGTTTAATTGACTGTGGCAATGATTGAGTGACTGGGACATTGGAATGCAAAACGTGAGCTGTAATTATTTAACTTTTGCTTACAGTACTATAACTTACTTACAGTACTATAACTGGGAAAACCATCCAGAGTCATCTGAACATTAGACCAGAGAATGGCTAGGGGAGCAGTGTTAGAGTCCAAACATGAAGAATGACAATTTCATTAGACATTCACCCAGATGTCAAATAGGACACAGGAGAACTGCAAGCCTTTACATGTGTAACCCTTGTGTGGTAGATAGATATATAATGTTATTTGGGTAACATGATGAGACGTGGGGTACATCTATGTTTTGAAGGTGATTTGACACTCAGTTTTCCTAAATTAATTTATGAACCTAATCAAGGGAGTGAGCATGGCTCTGTATTTACTGCTGCTAAACTGCTCTACAGTCACAGACAATATATACCATGTACATCAAGCACAAACCATTGTAAAACGATACCATTAAATCACTCATGCTCAAATAACATTTGTAGTATATTTCAAGAGAGAAATATATATATTTTTTAAATTCTATAGCATAACAGTTTAATTTCAGTGATTTATAAATGCTCTGCTGTGGCTGTCAATTAATATTTGTGTGAATTTTGTGTGAATAAGTATATATGCTGCCATTGACAAATATAAGGGCAACAGCCCAGTTTCCTATTCTGTTTTAATGTAGTGGAGACTAACTTAAAAATGAGGAAATGGCCGGCAGTAGTAAACACTTTGGGCAAAGTACAATGGTGATGGTGAGTGTGTGTGTGGGGGGGAGGTTAGGGGGCGTGAGCTTGTATACGTGAGGTAAACCTCAGGATATAAGGCGTGTGTGTAGCTGTCTCACTCAAACACAGATGCAAAACTGTGCACTAGGGACTAATAGCAGCATCTCTCTCTCTCTCTCTCTCTCACTCACACATACACTCTCCCTCCCTCAGTAGCCCTCTCTCTCTCTCTCTCCCCCTCCTTCCCCCCCTTCTCTGTATCTCCATAGCAGCACCGCGCTCACAGGAATACACCAGCTCAGCTCCCGCTCGATCCTCAGTGCATCCGAGCGTCGGCCGTCGAGGCTCCTGCGTTTGCTTCTCCTCATTGCGAGGACAGAGTGCCTGCCGCGAACATGATGGGGGAGAAAGCCAGGAGATCCTTCCACCTGAAGAGCTTCCTGAAGAGGAACTGGCTCCTGATCGCCACCATTGCGTCTGTGCTGCTAGGTAAGACCCTTTTGTCTGCGGCGCGCGGGGCATGAGGAAGGGGATATCGTCTCGCTCGCCGTCACACAGTGTGATCGGCTGCCCCCCTCTATATTCTCTGTCTTTTCTTTCTCTCTCTCTCTCTCTCTCTCTGTGTCTTTCTCTCCATTTCTCACTGCGGTCCATTGTGCAGACGGCAGGCTGGAGCGATCCCCCGCCTCGTCTTGCTGCTCCCTGTGCCTCAGCCTAGGGACCGGGGGGCTCGTCTGGATGTACTGGGTGGGGGTGCAGTCTGGGATGGATATGAATGGTGAATGGAAGGACAGGCCGTCCTGTACTATGGCTGCATGTGTCAGGGCTCGGTCCTCCGTGAGCTTTCCCCCTCGTACATACAACAAGCTTCAGCTCCCTGTCGGGCTCGAGCCCCGCAGCTGAATTTCACCGTCGTCGTCGTGGTCGAAATAGCCGTCAAGCCCCATGACTGTCTCCATCTGACAGTGTGAGACTGTACCGTAATGCATCTGCACGGACGCTCTGCATGCTAAGCAGCACGCGACACAAGGCATGCAGTGATTAATAGCCTGGAACTAGCACCTGATGTCAACAGCGCTGACTGGAATGCATTACCGCGGTGTGGTTTGTGATAAAATTCTCAGGGGCTTTGGTGTGTCTGATGGAGCTGAATCAGTGTTGATTTAGGACAAAAAGTTTGGGCTTTAATCAACTGGGGAATTACTAGATGCCTTTTATTTTAAATAGTAACGAGGACTGAGGTCTGTGACTGTGACTATCAAGCCTATAAGAAATGTGTAATAACCTTGAAATTTGTAGTGCCACAACTGTAGCATGTTTATTTTCTCAGTGCTCATTAGATTAAGATCCGTAGTCATG
The DNA here is from genome assembly GCA_029706075.1 of Aldrovandia affinis. Classification (NCBI taxonomy): domain Eukaryota; kingdom Metazoa; phylum Chordata; class Actinopteri; order Notacanthiformes; family Halosauridae; genus Aldrovandia; species Aldrovandia affinis. The sequence continues at coordinate 597,354 of JAINUG010000255.1, read as the reverse complement.
TTGTTGGCCATCTGTAGGTCTGAGTGCAGTCGAACAGAGGTGACTTGCAATGAATGAGACGTGCACGGCTACGCGCTACGCGCTATGCGAGTGTCCTGTTAAATGGGCAATGGGTGTGTGTAGGTCAAAATCTACACCATCAAAAAGGGGGCCACTTTGTGTTGTGGGAGAACAGGATGGGGAGGATGGGGAAAGCTAATAATGGTATTCAGCTTTGCCGCTAGGCTGGTAAACCTGGACATGGCGTAAATCACTCAGGATAGGGTGTACTGCTGAGCCAGACTTTATACAGCGTTTACAGGGGGTGGGCTGTAGCATACAACCCACTGTTTCCATCACACGGGAGGGCTTTTGTTGCTGACCAGGCTGGTACTGATGTTGGATGAAGTTCCCTCTAACCAGTCATTTACATGCATAGGCTAATTACTTGCTGAACTGCACTTTTTTATATGGAATTTTTCATACCAGTCTCATACAGTTATTTACCATCGGTATTTATATATTCTTTTGTCTTGAAAAATACAGTTTTTGTTGTGCAATCATTTCGGCACAACATATTGCTCAAGGGCACACCAAAATGGGATCTAACCTAACAAGCCACTGGCGATGGTCATGGGATCAGAGCCCTTAACAAATCCTCAGAACATTCAGAGACATAGATTGCGCCGTAGTTGTTCCGTAACCAATGGTGGTGTCCTGAATGGATGTCCCCACAGGGAACAGCTGCAGCACTTGTTATTTTAGAATCACCACAGCCTTTAATCACAGATAAGGAATGACAAGTGGATTTGAAAAAAATGCTGACCGTAGCCAGTCCGATACGGCTGCCTGGCTTTTTCCCACATTTAGTGGTAATTGATGAGGGGAATGTTGCAATAATTCAATTTCTAAAATAAGATGTCTGTTCAGTGGCAACAATTCTGAAATAACTGCTTTCATCGTTTGTTTTGGTCATGTATTGGTGTTAGGCAACGCCACTTCTAAATATTAATGCTGAAATTATAACTCATGTACTTGCCAATTATATAAGGGGGCCGTTATCTGTTAATTAGAAATTCACAATATTACCTGCATATCAATTGCAAAGGCAACCAAAAATATGCATAGTTGTTCTTAAATATTGGAATTTTAAATACAAAAACTTTTGAAACAGTTAGTGGCAGTGATGATTAAAGTAATTTTCACCTTATTTATCCCAGCTGAATGAATGAATGAATAAAACACTACTGGCATGCAAACTAATCTCATAAATATGACTTTCATTCAACAAGGCTTTGTTTATTTTCATCTGTGGTTGAGCAACACATTATCTTGTCTGACCAGTTGATCTAGTGTTCATACTTTCTCTCAATGGTCAGGAATCAGGAAATAACCATACATTGAAAGTCAACATGTTTTCAGTAGATATGCATATAACTAATTAAACATTTAAAAAAATTTTTTGACATTAAAACATTATGAATGATGCTTGTCAGTTAGTTAGTTTTAATTGACAATTTAAAAAAATAGATGTGTTGATACATGACATCACATTAATGCACACATTAAGTTGCAAAAAGCCAATTTATTTCCATTGTGCTCCTCTACAATCTACCCATGCAAGATTTCAAGTAGTAGCTACACATTTTAAATGTGACCGCTAGTAAGTAAACATCTAGTTCTTCATTAGTCGTATGCATATTACTTTTGGCCTTTCACACCAATACATTTTCCATAAGTTAAGCTTGGTTTCCTTTTTCGAAACAAGTCCTGCTTTTCTCAATACGCCAGGCAAAGACTAGTTTCCTCCACCTTCATACCAGTTCTAGACTACTGTGACATTATTCATATTCACGCCCCAGTCTCCGCACTCCAGACCCTTGATTCCCTATACCACTCAGCTCTACGTTTTATCACTAACCTCAAACCGTTAACTCACCACTGTGTCCTGTATCAGCAATTACACTGGAACTCATTAGCCACCAGAAGATTGATAAACTGGTACAAAGCTGGTCATTTACAAAGCCATTATTGGTAAACTGCCTTCTTATTTGACCACTCTCTAAATATCCACCAATGCCTATAGTTTAACATCACAGTCCTGCATTCTTCTTAAAGTCCCCAGAATCAGAACTGGTTTTGGTGAAAAGGCTTTTGATTACTTTGCACCCTGGTCCTGGAACAATCTCTAGTCAAAGCTCCAGCTTGACCACTTTGTCCCTCTAAGCCAGTTCAAACTAAATATTTGCAGTCTTATGCAAGATGTGTGCTCCTGGTTCTGATATAGATTGTGACTTTGACCTTTTTATTGTAAATGTTGTATTACTTTGTATTCCTACTGTTGTATGTTTTATGTGTTTATTGTGTAACCTCTGCTGCCATTTTTGGCCAGGTCTCCCTTGGAAAAGAGATTTTGAATCTCAATGGGACTTCCTGGTAAAATAAAGTCTAAATAAAGAAAGAAAATAAGGGTAAAACAGGTCCAGGTAATAGCGCAGAAATGTGATGTGCTAATGTGGTAATGGTCATATGACCACATGTCAAAACATTTAAAAATATAGTTCTGGTTCAATTTATTTATGCATTTCTTTAACATTAGACATATTATCCATTTATACAGCTTGCTTAAAAGTGAAACAAGAGCTGTAACAGCTGTCACACATACAGGTAGTTGCCAAAAAGGTGGAAAAATTAATATACTATGGTATCCTGCTCTGTAGAGGATAAAAACTGCCTGCTCATGCACTAGTTTGAAGTTTGCAGGCAATTGTTTTAGACTTGTTCACCTGTTTGGCCTTGCACCTCAAGCTAATGATTGGACACTGCGATCCAGGAGTATGTGCTTACAACCACAATTGCCCTTTTTCAATGATGTAGTTCCCTCAGAGTTCCATGCTGACATCACCTTAGACACTGTTCCTTGTGAAACATCAGAAAGTTGAGGTGTCAGCTTCATCACTGAAGCTCCTGCCAAATGTGCCCCAACAATCACCCCACTTTTGAAGTCAATAGACTCGTCTTCTAGCCATGCTAGCCATAATTTTAGGCCACCAGGCCTGCCCAAATTTTTTTTACTTGGCCCTGAGCACGCTGGGATGTTAATTGCTTAATTATCTCAGGAAAAACACCTGTGTGGAAGTTCAATATAATCTGTGTCCCTCATTTACACAAGTGTTTCCACCTTTTTGGCCACTACCTGTACAAACCTGTCTGGTCCCATAACCACTATACCCTACCATAGCTCGATGACAGTAACACTTACAGTGGGCCCTACCACACTCCCCATAATGCCAGTGTTCAAAAGCATTCATTATCCTTGACATTCATACACTATATTTAGAGTCTGCTGCATTTAAAACCATTAGTTATGCATTGACTATGGTATGTAGGTAATCATATAAAAATAGGCACCGTGTAATTAAACGCTGACTAAGGCTCTGGCCCTGCACTGTACAGAGAAATGTTTTGTGCAAACAAATACTGTGTATGGATATACATTTAATTCAGTGTTCATCAGGACCCCGAGGCTGAGGCTAAAACAGCTCTTGATAACCATAGACTAGTTTGTATATATGTATGTGAAAATTAATTGGGTACATAATGTACATTAAATACTAAGAAACCATTTATATGATCAAATGAGCGGAAAGAAATCACAAAGATACCTAAAAGTATTTTGCTGCCGCACACTCCCTGCAGAATGATTCTCTCTCTGGGACTGTGAGACAGGATCCTTCATATCATTGTCATGACAATTGCTTTGCATATTATGATGAAGATGGGTGTGTTGCCTTTCTGCAGTATGTTATCCCAGCTGCTAATCATCCAATGAAGGTCAAGAGGGTTTAATTGCTGTCCCCCGGCTGTGTGATATGATGCTCAGATGCACGCACTGATTGGCTGGATTCCCAGACGGGTGGGGTCAATGACACACAGTCCTGTACAGCAGTGTGCCCAAGTCTGATAAACATGACTTTCATATTCACAAGTGTGTCCTGATTGCAATGGTCTTATATGTACATTTGTTTTCATGAAATGTCAATGTCAGTTTTGGCCCCTCGATGAGGCAAATAACATTCAGCCACTTTAATTTAGCCAAACTACAGATAATGATCAATCAACGTGGGTAGGACAATGAAGTTGTATTCTATAGCATGTTCAAAGCTGGAATTTGCTCATTTTCCCCACTGGTTCACAAAATCATTCATCTTGTTCCACAGCGGGCATATTTTAATGCAGACAGAGTAGTTAGAAATATGCAAATCAGATCTTCATGGAATTAATTTAGTTAAGCCAGATAGAGTGATTTATGACACGTGTCTTGGTTTTACAATTCACTGGCGCTGAAGATTTGATGAATAATTACTCCGCAAGATCGTTTCAAAGTGATAAACGGTGCCATCGACGTGTAGCCAAAAAGCCACAACAAACGGAAGAATTGTGGGGAAAACCAAGTTCTCGGTGATCTTGATCTCATTGCACAATATCACATTTCAAAGAACAATGTCAAGTGAATGATTAATATTGGCATGACTGCGGTGAGCCTGATTATTGATCCATCTGATCCATCTGGGTGAGAGGGCTTATTAAATCATGCATTTATTTGAGATTTATTGACAAAAATGTGTTATTTGTTGAGAAAATATGCCTGTCACAATGTTTGATATTGCTCTGGGTGGAAGTGGGACCAGACGGGCTAGGCAGCATCCTGTATTTGCACAGATAGCACTGCTGCCACCATCCTAGAGCCTGTCTCTCACACAAAACAGAGGGTCGCCAACATTTCCACCACTGGGATGGCACTACTTGTATATCAGAAAAGCGCTCCCCTCTCCCGGGGTAAACCGCCTTGTCAGCGCTTTCTGTGCCATCATAAGCAGGCCCGGACAAACAAAAAATGGCTTTGCAAGATTTGCTTCAGTCCTCCACAAGAACTGCTTCAGTCCTCCACAAGAGCTGCCTCCACAAGAGCTGCTTCAGTCCTCCACAATAACTGCTTCAGTCCTCCACAAGAGCTGCTTCAGTCCTCCACAAGAGCTGCTTCAGTCCTCCACAATAACTGCTTCAGTCCTCCACAATAACTGCTTCAGTCCTCCGCAGTAGCTGTGGAAAGTCGGCTGGTGGATTGCAGAGTGGAAAAGGAGCAGGAGAAGAGTTTTGGAAGACGGGAGGCTAGTGTACGGTCCTACCGAACTGATGGAAGAATATTTCAGCGATAGAAACCCCGTTCTCACTCACAGTTGCATTGACCTGACCTATTTCTTTAAAAAAAGTTTTTTTAGCTGAGACTGACCCTTTCTGCTGTAACACGTTGTTAATGGTAAGAATTCTGGCAATATCATGCAGGACTGAAACATGAGAAGATATGGGTTTCAGTAGCATGGACCAGAAAGATATCAGCTGGTTAACTGTGATACTGGTACAGGCACCCCAATCTGCAAATCTCATTTTCATACAAATCTGTGGACTGAATCAAGAACGCATGTCGCAAATGACGCCAATTGACATGAAGCCAGTGAAGGTCACACTTTCATGGGACTAGCATTTGCCAATATTCATAACTCAGCCATTGCTTGTTATTGATTTAAACCACAATACTGGATTTTAGGACTAAACATCTTTGTACTTAAAAGTATTATATACAGGTTTGTATCACAGTGGAATAGAACAGAATATAATAATATAACCAGCAAGTAATATAGAGGAATAGGTAGATGCTTTGTCCTAATCTTGACTACCCAAAGAAACCATTATACTGTATGTCAGTAACTGATATTAAATAAACAAAGTCATCTTAAAGAGGCAGACAAATATTTGACATTTCGCATAAGCTCACTTAATAAAAGAACATAAGGCCATCTGAATTGTTTTTTAAGGCCATTTATCATCACTCTTCAAAATGAATACAATAAATGCACTAAACTGTGAACTGTGCATTGATGGATTGAGCTGGCTCGCTTTCCCTTGACCCTCAATGCATTTGGACACAAGGTTACAGTACACAACAGGTACACAACACATCCTGTGCACGGTAATGTGTTTGTGAGGAGAATCAAAAAGCCAAAGAAAATGCGATGTTAACGACTTCGGCATCAAACCCAAGCTCAACAGCTGGGGGAAAAATGGGCTTTTAAGTACCTCAATCATTACAGCGCAAGATGCAGTAAACAACCACCAGAGTCGGCAATTTGGCCCGCTCCGATTTTTTATAAGGCTTTGCTGTGGACTGTAATGGTTGATAACAGAATTATGACATGTGCGTATCAGCAAAGAGCTGAGGAAGTCATCAAGCAAACTGAGTTTATGGGTGATAAAGTTAAATCTGTGGTAAAAAAAAAAAAAAGCGTCAAGGTTACTGGACAGTTATTCTGTTGATATTGCTGCAGCACGCAGGCAGCCTTTTGAAACGATTCCGCGCGATGAACGCGTCAGCGACTCTCCGCCTCATGCCGCGCATTTCCACAGTTGTTTATGGTCGTCCTGCCTTTCACGTTAACACCGGGTTTCATTTCCCGAGTCCTTACGCGACCCGCGGAATCGCGCCCTGCGGTGAAGTATTTGAATCCCTGTGTAATAAACATGCACACACCCCCCGCTCTCTGGAAGTCTGACCCATTTCTGCTAGGTTTTACCCCTCACGTTTGGGCTGTTCAGCCGGGAGGTCTGTAACGTCTCCTGGCACGGTCTACGTACTGGCTGAAGTAGAGGTAGCCTACACTCTAGTGTGGTTTCTCACTAGATTATGTACAGAATACACTGAGCAGCCAGCCAGGAATAAATAAGTATTGGTGGTGGAATATTATGCTGCTCAGATTTACCACTCATATGAAAGGTAAAACAAAACCTCCTGTTAAATGCTTGGTGCCAGCTCATTGATGCACTTCTTTTTTAAAATATATTTTGAATCAGAATGTCTTTCAAAATGTACTTTTTTTTCTTCCCCCCCAAAAAAATCCATCAATAATATATATTTTTAAATAGTTCTCCTTTAAAAATCCTATGGGATTATGGGATAATGGATGGGCATGGTAATGATATTCTTGAATAAATGATGTCACATATATTATGATGTATGTTCATACATTGACACACACATATATCATCTATAAAAAGAGGTAATCTTTTTACTTCACAGTATATGCTGGTACAATGACCCACTACCAGTAGCTCATCTATTTACAAATGTAAATTGCTCTAAAATATCTGACAGCATCTTACAAAAACACAGATTCTCACACAAAAATGAATAAAAACAAGGATGGCAGTATGGCATAATGGTTAGGGAACTCTGCTTGTAACTCAAAGGTTGTAGGTCCGATTCTCAGGTGGGGCACTGCCGTTGAGCCTTGAGCAAGGTACTTAAACCTGAATTGCTTCTGTAAATATCCAGCTGTATAAATGGATTGTGTGAAAAGAAAATGTAAAACTGTGTTAGTCGCTCTGGATAAGGGCGTCTGCTAAAATGTAAATGTAATATATATTATTTGCATAAGGGTTGATGAATATCCATGAGCTGTATAAACATTGAATGGATCTAGAATCTTTCATATTCGATATGCATTTTCAGGGAGTTTCAAAAGTGATATGAATGTCTGTCCTGGGCAATGTCAGCATTACATACTCACAATTACTGCATTGTCACATTCAGTGAAATGTCCTTCTCTTGAAAGAACACAAGACTCATGGACATGTCCTTGCGGATCATGATTTTAAATCGAAGGGGACACATTATATGGATTTTCCCATTGTAAAAGTATATCTTGCATATGATCACATACAATGATTGCAATCTTGCATTTTAATAGGCCAATAAAGTCTGTCCTCTTTCACAACATCGCTGCAATCTTTAACCTTATTTTCGTAAAGCTCCTTACACACACCATATGGAATGTTCCTGTCTTGCCGCCATGGGGCTCTATGTTTCCCACTTTTTTGTTTTGTTTGTTTCAGGCAGCCCTCAGCACTCATATTAAATACCAAGCTACACAGCTAAATCTACACTGTATTCGCCATAACAAACAGTTACACATCACATCACAGTGCAGCATCAAGAACTTGAGAAAATCAAAGTTTGCAATGAGGGGCTAGCAGCAATGTGATGGAAATCAAATGGAATGGCCAAATGTCAATCCAGACTGAGCGCTGAAACTTTGGAAGTTCTGGTGTTAATGACCATTTGGGCTTCAAGACCAAAGAATGTAAGGTAGTCATTGACATGGGATAACCTTAAACCCTTCAAATTGTCTTCTGTACCTGGAGGAGAAGAGTGCCGGGAAAGACATTTGTCCGAAAGCAATTTGTGAGCGTAATAAATTGAACATGAACAGAATAAATTGAAGCATCAGCAGACATGCAGGGTGGATCAGACCTTAAAGAAAACGAGAGAGGAAGGAGAGCAAGGACATAAGGAGAAGTGTAATACAACACTCTGGGCGTATTAGTGGGGGGAGGGGGCACAGACTAAAACTGTGTACTCCTCCCCGTCATTAGCGTAGCCGGATGGGGGGCGGATTTCAGGTATAAACTCCCCCTGAAATATTTTATGACAGTTCCAAGCTGTTAACCCCCCTCCCTTCAACAATTAATTCCTGTATGTAGCCTATATTAATCAGCTATACGCTGCTGTATTTTCTCAAGCCCCACCGCCCCATGTATTTGTCCAGACTTGATTCTTATGGCACAGAGTCACTTCTTTCAGAAGAGGCCATTGGGGGACCACCAGAGCTGTGTATATGTGCAGTCTGGTGGGCACAAACTATCCGCTATTTACATTATATACATTACAGGCATTTAGCAGACGCTCTTATCCACAGTTTACATTTCTACATACAATGCATTTATACAGCTGGATACTTACTGAAGCAATTCAGGTTAAGAACCTTGCTCAAGGGTACAATGGCAGTGCCCCACCTGGGAATTGAACCTGCAACCTTTGCGTTACAAGCCCAGTTCCCTAACCATTATACTACACCGCCGCCCTATTTATTTTGTTAGTGGTTGAGAAAGGTGTGGTGTTTGGCAGCTTTGTTTTGCTGTCTCAGGAATCAATGAACAGTCACTCAGGGATAGCCTGTGTCAAACAAGATGATGTGATGACAGACACAGGCAGTTTTGCTGTAGTTCATTCACTGTGTAGACGGGCAGTTCTGCTGTGGACCATTCGCTGTGATAGACAGATAGGCAGGTTGGACATAGCTCGCTCCCCATGATAGACACAGACAGTGATCCTGTAGTGCAGTGGTCTCAAACTCAGTGCCACGGAGGGCCATGTGTATGCTGGTTTTGACTGCGGCCTCCGCTTTTTATTAGATAATTAGTTCCATTATTTGCTCAATTATCATGTTGGCTTACACATAATGTATATAAAGTGAAATTAAATATTTTTGTTATCTAAATAATAATTGTTGAGTATATTCTGTGCTTTAACTTCAAGAATGCACAGAGGTGCATGCATATGGCTAAATGAGTAGTTGAGCCAATTAAGGCAGCAGTAATTGGTTGGAATGAAAACCTGCATACACACGGCCCTTTGTGGCACTGAGTTTGAGACCACTGCTGTAGTGTGAACTGTTCCCTGTGAGGTGTCATTTATGTATTGGCTTTGATGGCAGGCTTCTCACTTTGGACTCCTCTGTGTCTCGCAGGGATTGGACTTGGGGTTCTGGTGCGGGAATATGCCTCTCTCTCCCAGCTCAACAAATACTACTTTGGCTTTCCGGGAGAGATCCTGATGAGGATGCTGAAACTGATCATCCTCCCTCTCATCATCTCCAGCATGATAACAGGTAAAACTACGAGTCAGCTGATCCCTCAACACAGTTCTGTTTTATCTCCTGATTAACCGGAGAGACACTCGATGCACTGGCCCATTTACACACCCTCAGCCCAATTATTTTTTGAAAGCAAAGTAATACCCCAAACAATGAGAAATACTCGGATGCTTAAATGAACCTAACCCCAGAGTGGGAAAGTGTTCCATATTTAATGCTGCAGTTTGGAGGCTAACAGATCTCTCATGAATATATTTGCATATTTTAGAATCTCTTAGCAAACCTCACAAACCTGTTGTACAATATTGCTGTGAGGATCAAGGGTATTTGCATTAAGGAGACCGCTGTAAATTAGTAGCAATATCAAATATGTCTACGCGAGGCAGCGGAGTAGATAAGTCTGCCTGCGCAGACCACTGAAGCAGAGAGGGTTCCTCACTAACCGAACAGCCTTGGGACCGCTCTGCGCCTCGTGCAGCAGAGGACAGGAATTATGCATGACTGCACTGAGGCTACGCTGACACAACGCACAGAAAGGATTAATTCAGTGCTGCGTTTTAAGGGCAGAGGGACGAATCCTGTCAGGAGGGAGGAGAAATATAGATAAGATCGCAGGGCGGTGAATATGAATCGGGTCGGCTCTGCCCTCGTTGGCATAATTACCGGACACACTCAGCGGCCGCTTTAATGCTTTTTTTGTAATGTCATCCAAGAGCGCAACACAGAGGCAAGTCTCTCGTTGCCAAGGAAACCTCGCATTTATAGCCCAGCTTTGTTGTGTGTGCAGCCAAATGAGCAACCCTCTGCCTGCTAGGCGTCCGTGACACCTGTGTAGTTTTCTCCGAATTGCTTGACGAACACTTTCCCTCGCGCAATTTGCACAGCGACCTCTGTTTGAGGCTTTTGTTTTATGAATATGCCATTGGTGTCTGCTCAGTTGTTAAAGCTTACCAGTAATATGTGCTAATGAAAACAGGTATTTCATTTACGAAATGAAGTCAAGTGAAACGATGTCAACACCCAAGGGGTACAAGCTGTAGTAAGGAGGGCCAGGTAGTTTCTCTCCTTAATGCTAATCCATCTGTGGATTTACATTATATTACATTCATTTAGCATTTAGCGCATAAATCCCAGACGACGACTCCAGCTGCCTAAGTTGGCTCCACATCGCGTTGGTGTCAGCGGTGGGATTAAACCTTGTTGAGACTGCCCAGTATAATTCAACAGGGCACTGATGCATTGCGTGCATGTCACAGAATATAAAATTGCATCGAACAGCCAGAGGGGATAAATCCTTTAGACAGACAAGTAATGAACTGATATGGGGTGAAAGTGATGGAACTTGGAACCTAGGTGCTGGAAATACGATGTAAAGGAGGGCTACATGTGACCACAGTAATCAATCCTGGTCACCTTGCGTGTTATTTGAAAAGACTGGAATCGGCTCTGTCGTTGTTGCGTTGTCGTTGTACAAGACTCTGGGCGTGATGTGGGGGGGTACGGGGACTGCAGCTTTGACCCATCGCTGTCCTTCCTCAGGGGTAGCAGCTCTGGACTCGGAGATGTCCGGCAGGATTGGCCTACGTGCCGTTGTTTATTACTTCTCCACCACCATCATCGCCGTCATTCTGGGTGAGTAATACCACAGCCCGCAGCACAGACTCTAACTCTTCCCATATCACCGTACAAGGCACACGCAAGAGACCTAGAAGGAGCCCGCGCTGTGAATACCAATGTAAACGTAATTTCACAACTATGTAAGCATGCTTATATTTTCCATGATTGATTCCTATTTGAATTTACAGCGCAATGAATTATGTTTGTAGACACTACGACACTACCGAGTGGGCAAATACAGCTGGATGTTGCCTTTATCACAGCATCTCTTTTCTTTTGGAATAAAATGTGTACAGAAGAACACACATGAGACACAGGCTGACTCCCATTGCAGGCATCGTGTTGGTAATGACCATCAAGCCGGGGGTTTCTCAGGACGCTGATAATATCGACAGGACCGGATCGACGCCTGATGTCACCACAGTGGATGCCATGCTGGATCTCCTGAGGTGAGCCATCAACCATTAATGCTTAAACACTCTCTGACACAACATAATTTCATACACTGATGAGGTTTTTTAAAAATAGACCACATGTCTAATAAAAATGATAATGCTACACTCTGTGTTTATACTTGTATTTATACTATATGGTATATAATGACACAGAGGATTAAATCTACACAATTTTATTAATATTACATTCCACAAATAAATTATTTGGAAGCCTTGGAGATTAAATCAAGTACTTTCCTCAAACATGCAATACAATGTCAAAGCGGCCCATAAGGGCACCCAAATCATCATTTGAAAGAAGTGTTATGTACTATATTAATGATGTGTGGATTTACACATCAGGCTTTAAAAGTTATGAAAAGTTATGAGTAGTTATAAGTTAAACATGTTACCTTCATTACATTCCAGCACACAGATCTATCGTTGTTGATCAAATAAATATATTGTATACATGGCTAATATAGAAACAGTATTAAAGATTGCCTGTTCATTTCATTTAATTCATAGGAATATGTTTCCTGAGAATCTCGTCCAGGCATGTTTTCAACAGGTAAGGTGCTTCACAAGGGTATTGGTGGTCCCAGTGTTCAATTCAATGCACCACTTAAAAACAGCCATGAGAAAATCACCTTGAATCACTGCCAGTCAAAAGGCCTAATGTAAGCTGTGCTGCAAACATCTGAATTGTAGTACAAGACCAAGCGCAAAGAGATCGAGCCCAGTAAACCGGATGGAAACACCACAACAATGCAGCCCATCACTGCTGCCATGACAACCCTTCCAGTGGAGGTAAGTACCACTCTCTTAAGGTGCCGTACTCCTCTTTGTAGCAAAGTGGACATACAGATCTAAACTAATGAACCAAAGTAAATTGACTAATGCATCCAAAGCAATCACTTTGTGTGCAAACCACTTAAGTGTGGTTTTTGTGCAGGTGCAAATTCACACTGGCTGGGGTGGGGGAAAACAATTTGATTTGTGATATTCTGTCTGCTTTTTTGTGGATTGGCGAAGCCTTCAGAACAGCTCTGATGCTCTCATTACAACAATGGTGTCACTAAATCAGAACTCTGTGTTTTGTCACCAGTACTGTACAGAGCAAACTATGCTGTACTGAGCAAACCTTCAATCTTTGCTCTGTCCACAGAACATAACCAAGGACTACACCATAGTGGGGCTGTACTCTGATGGGATCAATGTTCTGGGCCTCATCATCTTCTGCCTGGTGTTCGGACTGGTCATTGGACAGATGGGCGAGAGAGGCCGCATCTTGGTGGAGTTCTTTGACGCGCTGAATGAAGCCACCATGAAAATAGTACAGGTCATCATGTGGTATGTCTTGTCAAATTTATAGGATCTTCCTCGTAGGAACTACGGTGGCTGAAATGAGAAATTTTCCTTGGCCGAATTCACAATGAGGCGCTAAATGATGTGAGTGATAACTGCTGCCCGTTCACTCAGTGCCAGCTGTAATTAGATGCTCATACGAGAAGGTTCAATGTTCAATGATACCACGGATTATTCTGTCACGGTGAACCGCGTCTTCATGCATGATCCATTTTCTCCACGCATGGCGGAAACCATCATCATTACTTTCCTTACAGTTACATGCCGGTGGGCATACTGTTCTTAATCGCTGCCAAGATCATCGAGGTGGAAGACTGGGACATCTTCAGAAAGCTGGGCCTCTACATGGTGACCGTGCTGACTGGGTGAGCTACGCTAATGCGCTACTCAATTAAAAGCATGGCCAATTTATCGCCTGCATCAGAGTCCCCCCGTGGCGGCCAGAACCCTGCATAGCCAGGTCCTGTTCGTGAGCAGATAAAGAGGTGCCTGCAACAGAGAGTGCTCACTTGGGATTTACAACTGCCCGGCCAAGCTAAGGCTGTAATTGAACCTTACATCACTGTCTCCATGGCTCCTAAATCTGACTGTCAGATGCTGCTGGCAGAACAACAATAGGCTCTATGGAGTCAGGTGTGGTCACAGTTTGGAATCACTGGTGTAGCAGTCAGTCCCATTCACTTGGGAGTGGCGCAGTTGATTCACAGATTTGAGACCAAAAAAAAAAAAGTTTAATGCTAATGTGACACTGCATGTGTCAAGTTCAGCAAAGGCATTCAGGGATTCAATTAGGTTAACCCAGTGTGACACATTATGTAGACAAGCTGTGTGTCATAAACAATCCAAGAGTGAGCCCTGTTACAGACACCTTGTGTCTAGTGGATATTCCTATTTCTAATTATAAGCATTGCAAAAAAAGCATGTCATTTTATTAAATCACAATACTTGAAAGTAGAGAGTGTTCACTTGGATATCATATATGACACTACACATATGTTAGTGACAGAACAGCCCTTTATCCGGGCCTCCCTGGAAATAATTAATTTGGTTTCAAGCAGGTACCCAATCATTCCACGCAAGTTATCACAGAACCTCTATGCTGTGGCTAGTTAGAAAATCAGCATAAACTGTAAAATTAGTAAAAATAAATAAAATTAAAACTTAGTAAACATACTAGTTCTTCAGCCTCCCGAGTGGCGTAACGGTAAGAGTGTCCGATTGGAATGCAAGTTTCCCACTGCGGCCGGGGTTTGATTTCCGGCTGCACCAGTCCAGCTCTGGCCGGGAGTGCCGTTAGGGGGCGGCAATTGGCTGTCCGCCCCAGGGAGGGGGGAGGGAAGCCGGCATGAGCTCACTGCAGAAAAAGCTTCTCTCTGGCTCGATTCACGGTTGGCAATTAGCGAGTTCCGTCTCGGAGGAGGCGGTTCATCGTTCCTGCCACTACTGGTATCAGAAATAGTGTAGCAGCAGGCAACCCACCAAATTGAGAAAAACATGGAAAAATATATAATTTTAAAAAAACTAGTTCTTTAAAATTAGTAAGAAATACATAAAAATGTTTTAGAGACAAGTAGAGAGAATGCAAAATTATTATTGTCAAATAATAATTATTTCCTCCCCGCTCCTCAGACTGGCCATCCACTCCACAGTGTGTCTCCCACTCATCTATTTTGCAATTGTGAGGAAGAACCCCTTCACCTTTGCTTGGGGGATGGCCCAGGCACTGGTAACTGCCCTCATGATATCCTCCAGGTATGTCTACCTGAAGTCTACACCATTCCACAATGGTCACGTCACTTAGCTGTAGGGCTGGGATCCAGACACTGTCTACTCTGTACACAAAGACTGCTCTGAAACTTCAATTTAGCAAATGTGGCTCATAAGATTTCTGGTTGGTTCGTGGTTCTGATTGGCTCAGTAGGTAGAGCATGGCGCTGACAATGCTTAGGTGGTGGGTTCGATTCATATTGGGACCAACGAATTGGAAAAACGTATGCATTCACTACTTGGATAAAGCGCCTGATAAATGACATATGTATATGTATTTCACAAAGGTCAGGGTGCTGGAACAGATGGGAAAGCCATTAACGTTTCAATTATTTACTGTCACAATGCATCAGTTTGACATCTCAGGTACTGCACTGGAGTGGAGAGGAACAATTGCTTAGTTTAGGATGAATTCTTTAAAGTTCTTAAAAGCGGGGGGATCGTGGTAGCCAGACAAAGATGTGTGCTCTGTGTGTTTTTGAAACCACAGCCGGTCAGTGGTAAACCACAGCATCTTCCGGAATGTATGCTTTTGCTTTTGACAGGCTGGGGAAAAAAATGTTTCCTTTACTTCCTCCTTTACTTCCTACTGAAACATGAACCAAAAGGTAAAACAATGCATTTTCCAGCGAAGCTAATGCCGTGTGTACATTCATATATGTACGAGGACATTTCTTTCAGCTCGGCGACGCTGCCGGTGACATTCAGGTGTGCCGAGGAGAACAACAGGATCGACAAGAGGATCACGCGCTTTGTGCTGCCAGTGGGGGCCACCATCAACATGGACGGCACAGCTCTCTATGAGGCGGTGGCAGCCATATTCATCGCGCAGTTAAACGACTACAACCTCGACGTGGGCCAGATAGTCACCATCAGGTACGCCCCACCACCTACTGGGTATGGCTGATGCTGTGCGCATGAGAGTCTTCTGGTTCATACCATACCAAGATGGCATTGGAGGTGAAATCAAGTATCTTCCCCAGAGCCTAACTCAATTAATTTCTGAAATACAGACACCAAACATGATATGCACATCAATATCTGGCCCAGAAGGGCACCTAAATCATCATTCGGAAGAAGTGTTAAGTGCTATATTAATAATGTGTGGATTGGACGAGGTTTTAATGACCTAAAACATCCAGAAAGAAGGAAACATTATAGAATGGCCAGCAGAACGTTAAAGGGCTAGACACCATATAAATGATAATTAATCTATAAATGATTAATGGTTAAAAAAGCTGGCATTCATGCACAAATATGGAAGGAATTTGTACCTTATACATTCTCGGAAAGATAACTTCCAACAATGCTCTGTGTAGAAAGTAAATAGAGGAAATATTTCCTTGTACAATGCTTATCATCCTGCTTTGAGAGAACCCTTTTTGGAAAGAAACATTGGACTTGACTTGACTTGTTTGTATGCTTATTATTTTGGTGTGAGACTTTTCATTATGCTTGTTTTGGTTATAGTATAACAGCAACGGCGGCAAGTATTGGAGCTGCAGGAGTTCCCAATGCTGGGCTGGTAACCATGGTAATAGTCCTGACTGCAGTGGGTCTACCAGCCAATGACGTCACTCTCATCGTTGCTGTGGATTGGCTGCTGTAAGTGCTCCCCTTCTTCTTTTTTTTAATTCCTTTTTTAGACATTTTATATTCTGGCATTCTATATAGATTCATCTGCAAAATGACAGGTTTGAGGAACAAAACTGCTCTGGAAAACTACAGAAAAAACACTGTAACAGTCTACCCTATTCTGATTCCATCAGAGATCGTTTCCGCACCATGATCAACGTGCTGGGGGATGCCTACGGAGCTGGAATAGTACAGAAACTCTCCAAGAAGGAACTGGAGAGGATGGACCTTACATCGGACGTGGATGTTGTCAACCCCTTCGCGCTGGAGACCGCCATGGACGACGAGGAGTGCGAGAAGAAGTCCTACGTCAACGGGGGCTTCACGGTCGACAAGAGCGACGCAATATCCTTTACACAGACTTCTCAGTTCTAGCTCCCGACGTGGGGCACTCCCTTCGGAGCTTGGAAACCAGCATAACGCTGCTATAAATGTGTGAGACGAGGGAAACCACCATAACATTAGTGCCATTATATGGGAGATAGTGCCAGACACGTTCAAGCCCCGACTCGAGCAATAGTGACCATTAGTTCTCCTTTTGGCATTTCTTCATAGCTGTCCTTATAATGAACCCACTGTGCGTTTGTGCCAAATAGAGGGGGGAATTCAGGTTAAAGGGATGTTACAGTAGTCTTCAAAGTGTGTCCCTTCAACATGACCGCTTCCATAGCGTATGGAAACGGGAGGACGAGCAAATTAAATTTGCGGGGAGGTTCAAATGTGTATGGCCTGTAAGGTGTGTTTTTATTCATACACTGTAATAGCTACAGTAGAAAACCCACATTTGTTAGAGAAAAGCCTGACAGACTACTGAGTGTGCCTTGCAATGTTCAGACCTTCCCCTCGTTGCTAATGTGATGCGTGACTGTACTGTAGAAAGCGGTCTGGTATCTATATATTTGTCTGTCTGTCTGTCTGTCTGCCTTTGTGTCGTATAAGAGATACTGACTCACTTGAACCTCGCCACTGGACTGTGTTGTGTATATTTCCTGCAACAAAGAGCATGGACAGATATAATGACAAATATAAATATATTCTAAATAATTAAGAAAAAAAATCTATATTATTAAAAATATACTTTTTTTGAGCATCTAAAATGTGAATTTGTGAACAGTGATTCTCAACTATTCTGGAGACCCAAATCCCTTGCAATACAGAAGACTTCTTTTATCTTTTTAAAAGATAAAACTGTCTTTGTTTTTAAAACTGTCTTTAATCCTTCTGCTTTCTTTGACTTCACGAGAATCGTTCCATTTAGGAAAAATGTTATATCCTTCCATTTACACTTGGCAAGCTAATTTACACACATGTATTCCCCCACAATTACAACTAAGGTATGTTAACATAAAACTGTATTGTGGAGCAGGGCAGAAAAATGACGTGTTAGTCTGAAATTTATGTTTGCTGATTATGGCAATATTTTCCATGCATATCTTGATATGAGCCAATGCATCCCAAGTACACCCTGGAAGGTGACCAAGCACACCTGGGAGTGAATTTACCCATGGTTGGCCCACTGTTCTATAACTTTTCTGGCCTACTGCTTATTTCCTGTTTGTGCCAAATTGAATGTACAGCAAAAGGGGGGTACATTGTCTTTCATTTTTGTTCGGAAATGTTGCATGAACTAATATGATGAGGAAATGACGAGGATCCAAAACGAACACACCATAGCATTTGTTGAGTGTCTGTGGAACTGTGGGACTAAACGAGAAACATACAGAAAACATTGTATATTACAGGGAAAGTATTTAAATAAGACAGAGATGGATGGTTGTCATTGCAGACAACATTGTTGAGTGCTTGGTATACGAGTGGAGATAACTTGAATGGTCTCCGGGACTTCCAACCACGGGGCCCTCAACCCACACTGTGAATGTATTTGTGCCAGATCACTGTCACATCAGTGCTCCAACACAACACACCTACAGGCACCTCGGCGGCTCTGTCACCGTTGTTTGTCTGTCAGTTCAATGGCGACACACAAAGCAAGGCCTTGAAGGCTAGTTTCCAAAATAACCGCAGTGCACAACAATGTGCACCGCATTGCAACTGCTCTGCAGTACAGCAGAAAGTTACTGAAAATTGGAAATACTCATTTGAAAGGATACATTAAAAAAAAAAAAGGTTTGGCTCATTGTCCCAAATTGGCAATATCACGGAAGTAAAATGTGACAATGCAATAAGTTCTTCCCACGGTTTTATCATTTCTGTCATCTCATCGGTTACACTTCTGTTGTAAAATCAGGCGATGGAGACAGTTATTCCACCAATACAAGACATACACGTAACTTATAGTACCAGAGCCAAAAAGAAGCCCAACGCAAAGCAGATTTATGTACACACTATAAACTAAATGATTTTCTGAACAGGAAATGCACTGTCTGACAATAATGGGGAATAAATGTTCACCATAATGTATATAAAGGCTTTAAAGGGAAAATAAAGTGAGCATTGTAATTTTATGTGCAAGTGTACGCTTTTTGATATGTTTTTTTTGCTCTGTATACTTCAAAAGCACATAATGAACAGTATCAATAAATGGCAATACATATGGTATGTACGTTAATATATGTTAAAACACCTACTTGGTGTATTTATCTGACAAACAATAAAGAAAAATGTAAACGTATATCATTCCATTGTGTTTATTGTCACGTATGCAATCTTTGACTAAATAAAATACAATTCCCAAATTTCAAACACATGGTGACATCTTCATTAACACTGACGGCTTCAAATTTTGCCATTTTGAAAAACTTTAGTATTTCAAAAGCCTAAAAAAAAGCGAATCTGTGATATTCCTCTCCATTTAAAAAAAAAAAAATACAATCATTTATTCTGGCTTATACTGTGCAAGCAATTCACCTGCATGCCAGTTAATTGTTTTTCATTAGGAAGGATAATTGATTTGATTTTGACAATTCCACATCAGAATGGGATGGATTTAAGGAAATAATAAAATATGCAAAATATATGGTGATCTGTTAAATCTAACCAAACACACACATCCAGTCATTCTCTAAATGAAGTGCCCCCTGGTGGTTAAAAATATTACACTTGAGTCACTTTCTTTGTAATAGTATGTAATAATATTAACCCCTACGGATTCATAGAAAAGAGTAGGGGTGTTAACCCTGGTGTCCCGGTAAAATTCCCACACAAACAAACAAACAAACATTACCATGCAATCCCTACCAATTTGTATTCCCCAGACTGTCACTGGAAATGAGAACTGAGTTCTCAGTCGACCAACCTGGTTAAATAAAGAGGAAATAAAAAATAAAAAGATGACTATACAGCTTTCCAAACAATAAACGGATATTAAAGGCTATGCCTTGTATTGCCTCCCAGCAATAATAAACTAAATAGACCGCTTTTCTGATCTACCTACATGCTCCACACTGTGAAGAAGCAGCATGCATGTACAATGTAGGACGGGACTGAATCGAATCATCCCGAAAACCATTGAGAAAATAAACGGTGCAGGAATGCTGGACGGTTATAACCAAGCACCGCGGAGAAGTTCTGAGAAACCAGGCCTTTGTGACTAATGTAGCACTAATGACCACAGTGTATCACCTCCCGGATCAAGAACGACTGATTGGATGCTCGGGCTGTTAAGTCTGTTAAAGAGTAACCTCGTGTGCAGGGCGGGCCGGGGCGCAGGACCGCAGCCCAGCCCAGAGCCTCGGCGGCAAAGACAGGCCACATCATTCTGCATAATAACAAGCGACATATTGCGCCGTTTAAAACGGACCCGCCGCCATATGGCGTACTAACAAACACCGCTCTCAGGCTGCGCCTAAATTGCCCATGACTGAGCTCAGAGTGACAGCAAAGATAGAGAGCTCAACACTCCCTGCCGTTGCACGCTATCACGGTTCCCTTGTAGTCCTGTCCCCGGTGGTATAAATCGCAATGTTCTGCAGGGATTGGCGCAGTACATAATCATCGAGGAGACAATTTCCAGGAGACGTGACAGCGGTTTAGGCAGAGCAGCCGCCACATCATTCCCTTTTAATGGCCCGTGGACGGCGCACCTGAGGACACCTGAAGGTCAGGTCGCCTGCTCTTGGCCAGGGAGAGAAAATAGCTCAATAGTTTTGATTAGGATGGATCATTGTGAGAAAACAGTATAGGTGCAAATCTGCTTGGGCTAGCACTGTCACAATTTACAGTCTACGAATAACTAAATTGATGTTAAGGGGCCCTTTCGATAATGGCCTCGCTCCCATTCTTATCTGCGCGAGCACCGCTCTTTTAATTACACTGAAAGCCTTCCTGTGTTAATTAACAAACACCGCCGCGGGAGATACGTTCCCAGACTGAGGCAGAGCAGCAAACTCTATAAAAGAACCAGTCAGAAACGGACACCAAATATTTTGTGGACTCCTCGGTTGAGGTCTACTTTATAATGAACAGGAGGAGGGATGGTGTTCAAATATAACATTTCAATAAAGAAGCACAAACAGAAGATGTATCGGGTTAACAAAAAAAACGAAAAACAAGGCAAGTTAATTGAAACAAAATATAAAGGTTGTATATAGAACATGACAGAGAATAAACTGTAGTTGAGAATTTTGACCATCAGTTAATAAATATAGTCAATATGAGAGGGACTTTCCATTACAAGGACAGCTTTAAATCAATAACGCACCAGATGCTGTCCTGCTTCATTTCTCATTGACCTCGAAAACACAAAGAATGAAATATGACATTATTCCTTCATAAAATCAATGTTGAAATACACTGGAGCACACAGATTCTCGGATTCTTCAATTTGCTTGATGGGGGATAAAGCTTGAAGTACATTTTGGTGAGTGGGGACCTGGAAACACAGTTAAACGTTGATATTCATCAGTGGTGGTCTGTATGACATAAATAGGGGAGGTGAAGAACTTGCCTTTACCTGATAATTGCTCTGAACCCGTTTTCAATTGTTTTTCATGATTAACAAGCTTCCCAATTCATTGAAGATCACCCACCCACAACATTTTGGCCAGCTATGTCCAGCGTTGTGGCATTGCAGTACCGTACGGCATGCCGCAGTTAATCATTGCAAGGAACGTTATAACAATGAAATGATGGGCTGCATTAAATAGCATCGAGATCGCAGACTGTTCTCTGGCTCCCTTCCCGTATTCGTAACATGTGGGGAGTGGGAGTTTTTAATGTTAACTGACATTTGCCATTCAGGTAGTTCTGATTCTGATTTACACATTTAAATATGTCTTTTTTGGACAACCCTGGAGTGGCGATGCTGGCCAGTATGACCGCGAGTGACCTATGGCGACGTCAGCAGTGAAAGGGGCGTCGGCCTCTGAAGGCACAGCGGGTTAGTGACAGTGTCTTACTCACCTCATCTTCATAGGGGCGCTCCCTCTAGGTGGGACAGGCGCGCTGTGAGCATCTCCTTCCCATCACATCATCAATCTCGGAGTCCGTGGCACCCTGGAGTCACACACGCATAAGGCACTGTAATGGTTCTGCATGTGGTTCTCTGTAGCTCAGTGGGTAGAGCACAGCGTTGGCAATGCTGAGGTTGTGGGTCCAATTCCCACTGGGACCACATATACTGAAAAATGTATACATTCACTACTGTGAACTAAGTCCCTTTGGATAAAAGCGTCTGCTAAATGCCATATGTATGTATATGTATATGTATGTAATGCAACTCTCCTGGCTATGGCATATTACAGTAACAGGAAACGTGGGTGATAAAAACTGAGCTTAGATCAGCATTCTGGTCCGCATGTCCGTGGCGGCGGGAGGATCGTCACCATCCACCTGAATACAGGTAGGGTCTGAGGCGTCTGATTGGCCAGGGTTTGTGTGGGGACCAGGAAGCTACAGTTGGCTCTTGCCCATTCCTCAGTTGGTCAGGTCCATCTCTTGGTTGCTCTGCTTGCACACGCACTGATTTGACACCCATACAATAAATGCTCCTTCAGCCTCCGCGCACCTCGTTCTAGAACTTCTCATGAAGTAAAACAGGACCCAATAGCGTACTATTACCCTGTTACATTGACAAACAGCCGGGGAGCGATCGCTTCAGGGCCAGCTAAAATGTGTCCGAGCCAAACAGCCGTATCAAGAAAAGGCTCTTTTTTAAATTGTATTTATTTATTTCAGATTTTTTTCCGTTTTTCTCCCAATTTGGTTGCCAATTAAACCCTCTATTTATTTCAATTCCCCACCCCCACGAGTCCATCGCCCGTCCTCCGGGAGCGAGACACACATTCTTTCAAGACGGGAATTCTTCCACGGACGCCTTAACCTTCTCCTCGATGGACTCGTGCCGGCTCTCCCTTTCCCCTCCCCCGGAGGCGGACAGCCAAATGCCTCCTCCGATTGGGCTGACGACCAGGGCCGGTCTGGTAGAGACGCGGGTTTCGATCCGCGTCCCTGACGGGCAGTGGACAGCACTCCGAAGCGTGGTGCGTTAGACCGCTACGCCATCCGCCAGCCCTTAGAAAAGGCTCTTTTTTGTGTGGGGTGCAGGAGCTTTTTGGCACGTCCACACATAACTCTCTGCCGCTTAGGTTGGTCACACTGCCATCCATTCAGAAAGTACATCTGCTCTGCGCACAGCCGTCTGACTGTGTCGTGGGCCCGTGGTTCTGACAGGGAGGCCTTGTACCGTGATAAATGCGTGACTGAAGGCCTCCTCAATGCAGACAGGCAGTAAGAATAGAGTTGTGAAATACCACTCTTTCACAAATCCGTGCTTACACTATGCATGACTGGCATTTTGGAACCGATAAACTGTGTCAGAGAAATAAACTACGAGATATAAAAAGAAGTATGCAGCAGCGTATTAGGTTATTTCCCATAATAGAGCCTTATAAACCACTAATCTGCTGCTGATAGGAAACCATGTGATAACCTCAGATTACACTTGCGGGTCCGAAATACACTCATAATTGTCGCCTCTGTCGAATTTGGTAGCATTAACTAAATCAATGGCAGATGGAGCTACATTTTTTTATTGTGCTATTTTATCTCTCCGAA
Organism: Aldrovandia affinis; assembly: GCA_029706075.1. Taxonomy (NCBI): domain Eukaryota; kingdom Metazoa; phylum Chordata; class Actinopteri; order Notacanthiformes; family Halosauridae; genus Aldrovandia; species Aldrovandia affinis. The sequence goes on along the minus strand of JAINUG010000255.1, from coordinate 573,770 downwards.
GATAACTCTTTACTGTGACGATGGCGATTTACAGGAACATTTTATTCCTGTGCAATGACGTAGCTGCTAATCCAGACTTTCGCAGAAGGAAAACCAAACAACAGGCCAAGGAACAAACAAAAACATCAGTAATGTAATGACAGATAGCCAAACAAAGCCATGTGTCCTTGATTAGCAATCTGCTGCATGCATATCGCGGACCCTCCATTCCAAACGGATGCCTCCTTGCTGTGCAAAATCAATGGGATCACAATGAAAACAAGCCCAGAGAGTCCAGCTACTGACTGAATTAACATCAAGCTAGCAGAACCCAACACTTCAAAAATTCATTAAAAGGGAGTGCAGATTACACAACAACACAGAAAAATGTCTTGTTTCAAACACCCTGGGAATTTCAATATGTCAACACATATAGTACTCCTTAAATACTCCTAAAATGACTTAAGTAAGGCTGCATGGGATACAAGAGCGGGAAACTCCTCCCTCTACTCACTGTGAATGTGTGTGTGTGTGTGCGTGTGTGTGTGTGTGTGTTTCTGCGTGTGTGCAGGCGTTGTGTGTGTGTGTGCAGTATGCGTGGGCATTCGATTGCATGTGTGTGTGTGTGTGTGTGTGTGTGTGTGTGTGTGTGAGTATGCGTGGGCATTCGATTGCGTGTGTGCGTGTGTGTGTGTGTGTGTGTGTGTGTGGGCATTCGATTGCGTGTGTGCGTGCGTGTGTGTGTGTGTGTGTGTGTGTGCGTAGAGGCACTCACGTATGTCAGCCGGTTCAAGGCTGTGGAAGTGGTGAGGAGGGCCCGTACTCGCTGATGGATCTCCTCCCACATGTGCTGGGAATCAGGACTCCTGTGTAATCCAGTAAACAATCAGGGCAGGCACAACTCCAGCACCTCCTCAGAGGGCACGCGGACACTTTATCTAATAAAACCCCGACATTGCGCAAAAGCCCTTTCAGAATCATTCGCTATTTATCACCTAAGGCGTCATCGTGAGAGAAAAAACGCTTTTTACTGTACTCTGTGCCTTGAAATCCCCCGGTTTCATAACGTTCACCGACGGCAAGGACCCATTAAACTGGGCAGAGGAAGGGAAACGGACCCCTGCTGGCTGCCGCATGCAGTCCCGTTGAGAATCCCATCTTTTTAGACGGCACAGTGCAGCGCTGCATTAAAGGCAGAGGAGCGCACGAGTCTCATCGGTGGTCTCGTGGCCCGCAGGGAGGTTAGGAGGGAACTCGCTCACCTGTACCTGCCCTGGCTCTCGGGGCGGCGCTGGCTGCGATTGGCCGTGGAGTAAGCGCTGTCATCTGGACCCGGCGACCAGGACTCGTACTCCACAGGCTCCTGGGCCTGTAATCAAAATGGAGTCACTCTTCACCCACGGTGGTCACGCACCGGACTCACAAAGCAATCCTTTCAGAGTTCCATTTCCATACTGGACTCAAAGGACAAATTCACCGCACATAGTTCAATCTGTATGTTGTTACACAATGTTTATGGTGGTGGGACTCTAACCAAATGAAGCTTGATTTGTTTTCGTAATTATAGATCGAACCTTTTAAGAATCTCCCAATTTGTAATTGTAATACGAATCCCATCAAACATCTCATAGGCATCATAGGCAACAGAGCTTTGATTATCCAGTCCGATGGGTTTGGGCCGGGCATATCATTTCCAAGAATTAATACGGGCCGGGCTCGGGTTTGAGAACATGCACAATCCCCATGTTCCCTCCACACACTCGTTAAATCTCTCCCTCCCTCTCCTGTCTCCTCAGCCTATTAGTCTATTGTTGGTCATAAACTTTGAGTCCATGTGTTATGTTTTGGGTAGGCTTAAGGCTTCAGATCAGCTGAATGCAACATTTGTGTAATATATGAATGGTAGTAATGCTTGTAGTACAGCCCCACCCTGCGTCACTCTGATCCTCTCTTCCTTACATTACATCCCTTCATAGGAATCTTATCATCTCCTGCTGATAAGAAATCATGTGATAAACTCAGATAGCACTTACGAGTCTGAAGCACACCCATAATTGTCACCTCTGTTGAGCATTAACAAAATCGATGGCAGATGGAGTTTTAAAAAATGTATTGTGCTATTTTATCCTTCCAAAGAGACCTCTCCACTGTGATGACGATTTACCGGATATTTGAATCCTTTGTGCAATGACGTATCTGGCCTATTGTTCCTGACTAACTTTAATGGGCGTTATGTTTTGGCTACGCTAAAGGCGGCAGCTAAAATCCACGACGAGACGCCCGGCCAGTAGAAACGTTAGTTTGAATATATTCATCAAATCATCGCAATCCGCTGGGATTCCTGTTCATGCCGATTGCTCTCACTGCCAACACACACACCGCCTTGCCCGCTGCACCCACACCCCGCTAAATGACAATGCAGTAATTTGTGAGAATTTAGCCTTTTGTCAGACTGGTTTGCGAGAAGTCAGGCATTTGACAGGTTCGAGACCCAAAAAATGCACTGTCTTGCCAGGCTCGGACCTGATGTGTGCGTGCACGAGCCAGGTTGGGCTCAAATTTTCAGGCCCAATCAAAGCTCTACTTTGCAATGAGTTATGGAAGCTTGAGGCAAGGGAAGCATGGAGGAGGTTGTGTACGTTCTCTTTCAATATAGAGTTTAAAAGATGGGAATATCGTATCGACAGGCTGAATTGCTCGATTGACAGAGGCCAAGTACCTGCACATGTATAGATTATTGATTTGAGAGCATGAATGCTGATGTACATATCATTTTCATATAAACCAGGAACAGGGTTCATATGTCATCCGATGTGATTTTTCTAAATCTTAGGAGTGGACTCCTAAAAATAGTAAAAAAACTAAAAATACCTCTGAAATCTACACTCCAACACTGAGTCCAACACTCAACGCAAGCTTTTGAAAATAAAGTTGAATGATATACTTGGGGTTGGCATATAGCACAGCAACAAGAGAAGAGAGCTATACAACAAGACAATTTCAGCTCAGGGCACATGGAAAGACTGCCTACCCAGCCAGATGAACAACTTCGATTTATGCTTGCCCTAGAATCTACAAGGAATGAGAAAAGAAGACGATTACTACAACGGACAGTCGGTGACAAATAACACACAATATTTAAACCTTAAAATACAGCAACTGGAACAAATTTCCTAGATGCTACTTCCTAGAGTCTTGGGTTCTTCATCAATATGATAACCAAGATGGATTACAGATACTTAACTTAGGGTGGTTCTGAACCTACAAACCTACATGTTTATCATATCGTAAGCCATACTTTAGGTCAAAGCTATTCGAACAATGGAACTAAATATGTAGTATATTATGGTGATACTACGGTGCCTTCATACCAGCGATTCTTCTTAGATGTTCCTGCATGAGCGCGGATGGGGGCAGGTGCTGTGGGGATTTCTGCCTACGTTCTGAGCTGGCACCATTCATCTGGGAATGAGAAAACACAACGCTAAAACATTTTATACCCAGACTGCGGCTTGTCACCCGCCACCAACTTTGCCTAATTAACATGAAGGGCAGTTGTCTTTCCCAACTGTTAAACACGGCGGTGGATCTGTCACGGTACGGGCAGCCATCTTGTGGGAGTTGTTCATTTCCATTATTCCTCTGCATGTTAGAATTACGGCCGAGGAATACAAAGCCATTTTAGGTTTTTAGTCTTTGATTTTTTTGAGGAAACAATGTTTGCACCATAGGGTGGACTTGGTCAAACATTGTTTCCTCAAGATCAAAGTCGAAATATTCCAAGACGATAACGTCCCCAATATTCCACTAGAAACAGTTCAAAAAATAAACCGGCATTCCAAGAACAAATGAAGCTGTTGTGAAGGCAAAGGGCGGCCAAACTCCTTATTAGTTAATAAATAATCATACATTGTTTGGTGGTTCTATTAACTTTGTCTACCCGCTGTACACCTTTCCTCCGATCAGCGCTAGCTATCTCCAGTAGTATCTATGGTGGCCTGTGGGGGGAAAAATAGTCACTGGTTTGAGAGCATCAGTGACAAGTGCATCAGAGTGCACACGCTTCAGCCGCGGTGCTCATAGCGTCGGCGCGAGTGGCACAACCATGGCCCGTGAGGGACAATTGCCCATTTCAAATTGGGGAGAAAAAGGTCAATTTCTTTGTTTCTTTTAAAAGACAATTAGGGGGCGGCGGATGGCGTAGCGGTCTAACGCGCCACACTTTGGTGTGGCGTGCGCTGCCTGTCAGGGATGCGATTAGAAACTACCAGACCGGCCCTGGTCGTCAGCCCCGATCGGACATTTGGCTGTCCGCCTCCGAGGGAGGGGGGAGGGTGAGCCGGCACGAGTCCGTCGAGGAGAAGGTTAAAGGTGTGCGTGGAAGAATTTCCGTCTCGGAAGAGGCGGGAACAATCAACCAGGAATGTGTGTCTCGCTCCCGGAGGATGGGCGGTGGACTTGTGGGGGTGGGGAATTGAAATAAAATAGAGGGTATAATTGGCAACCAAATTGGGATAACAAAACGGAAAAAATAAATAAATTTTTATAAAAGACAATTAAAATATAATCTGCAAAGGTGAGCTCAACAAAATATGACCACAAAGAAAGCATGACTGAATGAGGTGGTGGCTCACCGTCACATTACTGACAGCTCGAGCACATTAACAAAACCCGTTTGGCAACGCAACCTGGTCTTCGGTGAGATTGCACCATTCGATTTTAATCACATCCAAATAAAAATCAAAGCGTAAAGCTGTAAATTCCAGAAATCCATTTCAACATGAAAACACCCTCTGTCCGTCAGCAGATAAACGGAATTTTTGATTAACGCGCCGACGCGAACGCAACGTGAACTCCGTGTTACCATCTGCTGGCCAAAGATATGGACTGCACTGTGCTTAGAAGCATTTGGGTTTAAGAGGGATGTGATGAAACGTTTTGCAGCCACAGGCAAAATTCCTTCCTGGAGATAATGGGACAGAAGAGCAATGGAGCAATGGAGCAATGTTTTGAGGAAAGGGATCTTGAAATGTGCACCACAGTTTTCAAGCGAGTAGGGGAGTATCCATCATTAATATGAATGAATATCATCATCATTAATATCATCAACACACAGAATTACTGTTCACTATGTCATTGTATCTGTTCTAGCCTGCCCAGGGACTACAGATGGAGATTGGCTGCTCAGAAATCTGGCCCCTTCCTAATGACGGTAACAGAGACACTATGTGGATTACTGGTCACTGTCCATCAACTAAATGCTATAAATAAATACATATAAATAAAGTTCTAATGACATACTAAACTTCAATTTCAAATCAAAAATGTTTTTTTTTTTTTGTTTGGTCCTGAAGCTCGATAACTCATATAACGATAAGGAAAAGAAAAGGCCAGCACTCATTCAGAATAAAAGGAAGCATCTTTTTGCTCATTCGTGAGTGACGGCTTTCCATTTTCGTTACATAAATAGTTAAATCAGAGAGCAAGGAGATGCGGTCACTTAGCAAAGCCGACGAAAGGTCGACGACAGGAAGGACGTAACGGCGAACCTCGAGCTCGGGTTTGGAGCCTCCCTTGCGGGAGGTGGGGCGCAGCGTGCCCGGCCTGGGAGAGTGTCCGTGGGAGTCCTTCAGAGCCCTCAGGCCAGCGGCGAAGGGGGACTGGGAGCGTGAGCGGGGCTCCTCCTCCCTCAGCTCAGGGGCCCACACCACACCCCGGGATGCCTTCTTCCTCCCCACAGACCCGCCGGGCTTCTGGGCCTCGGCACAGACTCTTTTCCCAGCCTTCTTATTGTTCACCTTCTTTGCCACCGTCCTCTGAGCACAAATGAGACAATGACCATCACGTCACACGTGGACGAACGGTGATCAATCATGAGACGCACTGGGTACCCGTGGATTACAGTACGCACACCAAAAAATGAAAGTAGGCATTACCAAGGGTAGACTGAGGGTAATGGCATTCTGTGACTTGGCAGAGCACTCCATGATGGTCGTTCTGGTGGAAAATTCGACCCTGGGTGCAATTCCCTGGTGAATGAGGGAGAGAGAGAGAGAGATTGGGAAGGTGCTTGATTCCTAAAAGGCAACGGGCGCTATTCACTCTTGCGTCTGGCCCTTGGAGATCCACGGGGTGTGCTGCTTGTCACTCAGTGTTTAATTGATCAATTAAAACAGTTTATTACACACTTAACTCACCTCACCTGGTGTCTTGGGTCTGAATGGCTGCTCATATTAAGGTGAAACCAAAACACAGCACACCCTGTGGCTCTCCAAAGCCAAGAGTGAATATAAGGAGTAGACAAACTGAACTTCTACACCAGGGATGTCAAACTCACGTTTCCTTTCAAACAGCTGCCAGTTTAGGCCTTAGAACCTTAGGAGCGTAGATTCCTTAGCCAATCAATGACTTAAATGAGACCAAAAACCAGCAGACACTGCAGCCCTCCAGGGCTGGAGTCTGACACCCCTGACCTACACAAACCATTTTACTCTCTGCAGCCCAGGGCTATTCAGACACTGTGGTCCTCAAGGCCTGGATTTGAATAGCCCTGTATTACAAGTACTAGTGATTACAACTAGGGAGGCCCACTCAAACGGTTTCTGTGTGTCAGAAACTCGTATTTACGATAATTCCAAGGGCACAGGAATGCAGCATCAGTCCGCACAATGGATTGACCAATCAAGCAAACATCTGTGTTATGTCACTGAGGGTTCTGAAGCATGACCTTCTTTGCCCAATGTCCAGTCTTATCTGAGAAGAGCGGGTGTGGGTGCAGGCGTTTGTTCTAGCCCAGCATTAAAGCACCTGATAAACTGACTTGATTGACGGCCATGATCAGCTGATTAGTCGAATCGGGCGTTGTAGTGTTGTGCTACAACAAAAGCCTGCACCCTTATTGGCCCTTCTCAGATAAGATTGGACAACACCGCAATAGAGGAGCATTTTGTTTCGAGAAAGACGGCAGGGTTTTTTTTTTCTTGCTTGTGTGTAGTGACCTCTGCAGGAGCAACGCATATCCCACAGTACAAGGACTTTACCAAGTCAGCACAGGGTCCAGTGGCGTTTTCACAAGTCATGTTAAAGCTCCCCAAAAAAAACATTTTTATTTGACATAAACAGACATTTGGTATTAGCGGAAAGGTTTTTCACCAAATCCACAGTCTTTTTCAGGTCAAGATGTGACAGAACCTTTTAAATACAAGTAGATATTGGTAAATGAGGTGCAGTAATAAGACAATTAAATACAGATGCATAACTGAAATAATTTGCATAGAATTTCAACCGCCACTTTTAAAATCTGAAGGATAAGACATTTTAAACATACATGGTACAATATAACATGGAGCATAGTATAGTTAAAAGACGTATTAAAAACAGCAGTTCCACCTGAGAGGTGACGGTGTGGGGACTTACAGGAAAGTTTGGAGCCCGTGTCATCAGAACTACTCTACCCACTCCTGGCGAGGAGGGGACCAGCCGGGGCTCAGGGAACAAAAAGGTCCTGGCTTCCTCTTCAAGGTATGCGATTGACTCCCCCGCTGCAGCCAAGCCAAGACAGACCGCATTACCTCACAAATATACATGGGCATACTATATAAAGGGGGATGGGGATGGGAGACATTTGTGGGAATGTCTTTCACCCCCCCCCCATAGAAAGCCATTAAATAACACACAAGAATGACATGCAACACCATTCTTCCATGAGAAATTCCATAATTTGGGGTTTTGTCGATGGTGTTGGAAAATGCGCGTATGTATATATAGGTGCCGCTCCAAAATCTCCCATAAGTGTTCAATTTGGTTGAAATCTGGGCCCGTATGTACAAAGATTCTAAGTGTAGGAGTGCTGATCTAGGATCAGTTTAGCCTTCCAGCTCATAATGGATATGGTTAGGATATGGACAGGGGAAACCTGATCCTAGACCAGCACTCCTACTGTTAGAATCTTTGTACATATGGGCCCTGGTGTCGAAGACGACCATGGCATTTGGTTTAAATCGCTTTCATGCTCGTCAAACCGTTCTGTGGCTACTCGTACCCTGTGGACGGGGCATTGTCATCCTGGAGGAGACCGCTCCCATCGGAATAGAAATGCTTCTGAGTTAATGTCATTTACCGTGCCCTCTAAGGGGTTGAGTGGACCTAAACCATGTCAGGAATATTCATCCCACATGTATTCATCCTATATTTTGGCTACCTGTATATACACCTATATATACATACACACAAAAAAATATATAGACCAAATATATATGTGCATAGACATACTTTATGGGAATGATGGGGGAAGAGGACATTTGAAGGAATGTCATTCTTCCTCTGCATAAAGACATTGTATGAACGTCTCTCCCCAACAACCAAGCAACATATTTGAAATGAGACGTTGGCCACTGTGTGTGTGTGTGTGTGTGTGTGTGTGTGTGTGTTTGGATGGTGTAGTGTATTCATTACTTTAACATACAAACAGGGGAAACATTTAGATTTATTAAAAAGTACAACTGCACCTGGTGGAATCAACTGTATCAGCTCAAATTTCACCTTTTCACCTGAAAAGAACAAATCACTGCTCCATTACCATTATTAAGCCTGGTGGGGTTCACAAATAACAGTGGAATAAATGGACAACAAACAACTTATATGTTGCTATAACATTGCTGTAATTGGTCATATGGTATTTGTGTTTTTACAGACACAGGATAACCTGAAGGACACACTGGAAATATATTATGCGTGCTGACAATTTTCACAGTGCAATGTAAAATGTGCACACAACTGCAGTCACAATATTAAAATGCTTAGGCTACTACATACAAACGTACTTTCCAAGAGCTCAGCAACTGCAGCTGGGTCACTGACTTCCTTGAAAACCTGAACAAAAACATATTCCATTTGAGTGAATACAAGATACTGTCGAATTAACTCAAACTTGATTCTCTGTTGGTTTATGTTTTAACACATTTCTTACATGTGGCTTCTGTTTCACTCAGCCCTCAATATTGCACTGCAGTTTTCTACAGAAGCATATTTTGTTTCATCTGCTTTTGTCTGCACACTTGCATGTTTGATCTGATTATGGGAGGAGGGGTCAAGACTCACCTTCTCAAATCTCATTCTTTCATTGAACTGGAGAGGGAAGATTGATGAGAGACATTCCGATTTTTTATAATGACCCAAGATGCACACGCTGAGGTAGATGTCATCTTTGGCCGCCAAAAACACACCAGGGCAAGTCACCTACAACCAGACACATAGACGAATAACATATTGCAGTATTGATGTAAAAAACGTGTCCGTCACTTGTCCATTGTGCCTGCATTTATGAACAATTAGCGAGCTGTACTGTAGTCTGTGCCTGCTAGCTAGGGTTACCTAAATTATCATGGTAAAGTTACGTTAGTTTATGATTAAGTCACATAAGCTCACAAGTAGATAACCCCAGTTTACCTAACTGTTAATTTAGTAACCGCATTATCCCCATGCATTAACGTTACACGAATGAAGGGCGAACGTCTCTCATGTTATAAAATGCAATATCACGGCTTTTTGATTGGTAGTTAACTTCGTTCAGTTAATGTTTGTTATTAACATTTTTTTTTTATCAAGCAGCCAGATATAGCTTCTGTGGGTTCTAGTTTCGCTAACGTTAGCTAGCTAATTTAGCATTTGGTCCGATTTATTCTTACCGCTCTGAGATGCAGGTCAACAACCACCTTTGTGGCTTTTTGAAACATTTCCACAAGCTTGTTCTAATTGTCTTGCTTGCGTTTCTTTCTACTGTTTTGTATCCGAAAACATACTGTAGCTACTATATATTTGGCTCACTCATGCACTGGAAAGCCGCTACAGTACATAAACACTATTTTGGTTAGCGTCAGGTTTCCATGGCGTCGCAATGATTACAACATTGAGCACAACTTTGCAACTTTAAGCTGCATATCGTCCAATGGCCACTAGGCGGCGGAAGAGTGAGCCGGATTGAGACCTAATTTTTAGTAACGTTGATGCTTTTCTGTGAAGGTTATATTTATTTGTATTAAGTTACGTTACATTTACAATTATACCAGAAGTAATGATCTCCGCTGAAATAAATTAGGATAATAATTTGTCATAGCATTCACTCATTCATCTCACATTTGGCTCATTCATCAGGTATGGACTACTGAGGATATTTACAAAGTGTTGGACATGGGTTCGTAGTCACATAGAACAATGCCCAAAATAGGAAACTAGGCTACCATCTTGTCGAGATGTCTACAATGACATAATAAGATATGCTAATACCTAATGTTGTACCCAATTTGTCTCCAGCGGTGCCCTTGACCATAGCTTAAAGTTTCAAGCAATTTGGTTTGAAAGCTTCCTGAAGTCAGTCTGTTTATTGAATTTCAAGATGAAATGCAGCTTGGCCATTTCTGATTATTTGGCTGGATAGTAGTGGTAGCTTGAATTATTAAGTTATGTATTATGTAGTCAAATACATTATATTTCAAATTCACAAAAAGAAAAGGTATGACACAGCTGTTTACCCTTACACATTCATCTGAATGTTACTGATGCAGATACTGTAAACATAACTGATGCATGTTCTGTAAATGACCCCCCCTTTAGCTAGTCTGTCCTTGGCAATTAAATGAAAATGCCTGTTTAAATGGCTTGCCACCTGTCCCTGTATATTTTCTATTCATTTGCTTGGGGCAAATTAGATTTTACACATACACCATTAATAACCACCACATATCCAGAGGCCTTTCAGGTTCAATTAATATGAGACTTGTTCTTGTTCAAGAGTCTACAGTATCAATGTCCCAACTGAGGATTCAAACCTACAACACTCTCCTCCCATGGTGGTCAGCTCTCTGACCCTTATTCCACTCCTCTTTGTGTGGGATAGTCCCATAAAGGTAGCACTGTTCTTTAGATAATGTTGTATCTATGTTGAACTTAACTGCTGGCTCATATCATACAAATTACATTGGTATAAATTTGGATATGCAGGAGACGATCTAGCTAGTGCTAGCACAGGATTGGCGGCCTGGTAAACCCTGGCAAATGTAGTTGGCAAGTTTAGCCCTGCAGACATGGAAAGATCCACTACAGGGTAGTGCTGTTATTTATTCAGGAGCCCCTGGGCTTCTAAGTTCTAAGGTCAACTAACCGTCTTGAAAAGGTGTTGAGAGAGGTGAAAGAGGAGCTCAGTATGAACCTTAACCAGTGCAGTGAATGTGTCAGGGCAATGTGTTGAACTAGAGTTCTGAAATAGCCACCAGGCTACTGCCCGTGATGTTCCAGGTAACTGTATCTGCAAGTCCAGACTTGTAAATGCCAGTTAACCATCATTTGGTTTTTACTGTGTCCATGATTTTTTTTAACAGTAAAATCAAGTATTTTACTCAGTGAGTGTATGCAATAATGGAGAATCAGGGAATTGTAACCAGATGGCTTTTTGTATATGGTTATGAGCTTGACGTATTCCCAGGTGTGAACAGGATTTGACCATGCTGTCGAAAGTGGTTAATCTGTCAGGTTTATACATCACAGAACCTGTCTTGACTGACCAGCTCCAAATGGAAAGCTACACTGATATCATAACGACCCTGAGAGGTGAATAAATTACGAATAGCAGCTCTTTTCCCCCTTTCTGAAGTGATCAATGCATGGCATGAGAAACTGAGACATGACAGAAGTTGTTTGACCTTTGACCACCCTCCAGAGCAACCTAAAACAGGTAATTTCCTCAAATCCATAATTCAGACAGAATTAATAAACTATTTGTGAAGACACTGGTACACCAAGTATCAGTAAGAGTATGGTTTGTCACTGTGTGGTATACCTTTAATAAAGGCAAAGGACTACTCTTACGGGAAATACATAAGCGCATGTTTAATCAAATTTGGAGTTGAACAAACTGTGATTGACACAACCCATTTTCACTCGTGCCAATTTAAATCCGTTATGATTAAATCCACGAATGCAGCGTAGCGAACAAGAGGGTTTGTGCATAAAGGTCAGCTCATGGTCAGGAACAGTCCAATGGGACGTCCGACTAAAGGCAGTGCTGCACACCAGGAGGTCCGTCCACTGTAAACTCAGTAGCTCCAGGCAGGGTGGGGGGCCTATGGCTGGAGTCAAAGGTCACAAGTCTTACGGAAGCAGTGTAATCTCTCCCCTCTGAATGTCATCTCTATAGGTAGATTACCACCAAATATGGTGCAGTGCAACAAGACCCAGAGAAGGTCATTTTAGCATATTTTCATCCTGGCACGGATTACAGCAATTTCTACTTTGCTCTCGAAAAGAATAATATAATATAATATACACCATTTAGCAGACGCTTTTATCCAAAGCGACTTACAGTAGTGAATGCATACATTTTCATATATGTGGCCCCAGTGGGGATTGAACCCACAACCTAGCGTTGCGTGTTCTCCTGACCACGAGAACCACAAAGAAGTCGTACCTGGACCACGTGTAATGATGCCATGATGCATGCAGGCACAACATTTGGTTGCATTTGTATTATCGGATAACGATATCCCCAAAGACTTGCTCCAAACATATAACACTTGTATCCTTCATAGTGTCCTGGAATATCCATATAAAGTGGTGTCCTGATTTCTACACCAGCACTTCCCAAGTCTCTCACTGCCGTGTCTATCTGTTGAGTTACTTTGCTCATCAGTTAGTGTTCATTCTTTAATATAATAATATAATAATGTATCTTTCTAGCCAAAAGACAAGGAAGGGTCCAGAAACAAACACTGCATATCATATCAGCATGGTTTTATATCAGTTTGTTCTTCATGAAATTATTTACACAAGTCGCAAAAAAATCAGTTTTGGTATGATTTGGATCATAATCAGCTGGTTACGATGAGGGGACCCTAAGAATTAAGAAATGTTTCTGAAGTATTTCACATTTATTAGGTTGAATTTGATATCCTGTGCGATTCAGATGGATTCAGGACACCTTTGCTGTAATGAGGTACACTACACCAGTCTGTGCAGTTTCGGCATTTGGCGTATGCCACAGAAAAAATTAAAATGCTGCCGAGAGAAACACATTACTATAGAAATCATTCAGTGGCCAGCTATTGTCAATATGAAACCAAGCCAAAATATATTAAACTAATGTGAAAACTCAGGACTTTTATCTGTTTCAGTCTTACATATCTCAAACTAAGCCCACTTTGAAGCAAAAAGGCATTTCGGAGATATTAAATAGGACCAATTCATGCACACTCAAACATTAAAAAATGTGGGTGGGGGGAAGGCTGTTTTGGTCTAGGCAGCAGTCCCTTCCGTGTTGGGCTGCTCTGATTGGCTGTGTCCTGCCTCCCGTCCTCCCTGTTCCCCGCTCTCCTGTTGGTCCTGTGTGCCACAATTGTTCTGTGTGATTGGCTCTGCTGAGTCAGAGTCACTGTCCGAGTCCTGCTCCTCAGGCCTATCCCCAGAGGCTGAGCCCTCCTGGCCCACAGGGACCGCCCCTTTCCTCTGGGGCAGCACCGTGAAGAAGGCCTCCTGCCAGTCCCTCTTCTCTAGGTATGCTAGGATGATCTCAAACACTGTGGAAAACACACGCACGCACACACACACGCACACACACACACACACACACGTTACCTCACGCAGACACAATACTGGCTGATCAGATGTCTGCATCACAATATCTGCAGAACAATAATTGTTCATTATTAATATTCTACATTAACATGTTTGCATGAGGTCTGTCAAACATTCCAAGGATAAATGGGAAAGTGGGTGTATTTTTAAAAAATATATTAAAAATCAAGGGACAATGAATTTCTTTGTTGACGAGCTGAATACAAGGGGTCAGCAGTGGCAGTATCTCACCGTGGTTAACAGCCAGCACTTTGCGGCTGTTCATCTTGACAAAACTGCTCAGGGGGAGTTGGGCGTGGCCGATCCCCAGCTCCTGCGCACGCTCGAAGGTGATCCCCTGCGGAACACAGCGGAGGTCAGCCACGCCGGGGCCGAGCCCGGGCCCCACGTTACACCGCTACACGTGACCTCTACCTTGTGATGATTGTGGTCCACCAGCCCTCCAATCACATAGGCCTTGCTCTCGTCCAGCTCCGTCAGGATGTTGGGTGAGTCGGAGGTCAGGTACACAAGCTCCTCCTTGTTCATAACTTGTTCAAAGTGCTCTGGCTTGATCCTAATGTCCTGCATGACACACACACACACAGACAGACACACAGACACACACACACCACACACACACACACACACACACATCACAGGTGTTAATGTCATTTGCCCCAAATGCACAGGCTGATGATACATAACACCTATCTTCAATTACATGCCTCCAAAAGGTCTGCAATCAGATAGCAGCATCAAGATGGGGTGGGGGGGCTGGGGGCTCAGACACACAATACGGGTTTTTATCTACAAAACATTAAAGAGGTGAAATTGGACTGGACGACGAGACAACTGACTGGAAAGAAGAGAAAAGCCGTGACACGGAATTAGGTGGGGTATTTCGCTCTTGGCTGTAGAGACTGGGATATGCTTTGGGTTTGGTACGGCTGCTCACTCACTAGATATCCTGTTCCCCTGGGTACAGATCTGCTGTTCGCTGGGGTGTTTAAATTTGGAATCCCTTCAGAGATATTAAAGAGGCTTACGCTTATACTCCCCTGCAGATACGCTGATAAGATCTAACATTGCATAGATTTAATTATCGACAAAACTTAAAATGACAAATAGATCTTGGTAGTGCTTAATAAAGCATATTGTAACAGCACAGCATAATGCAGAGTAGTTATGCATATTTTCTGCCAGGAGTCCTTTTATCTGCAGAGAATTAAATACAACTGTAAAAGAAAGACGTACCTTCCAGTTTACCCATCCTTTGTCGTTGCCGTCCATGTTCTGCTTTAACTGTCCACCATGGCTGGTCAAATAAAACTGGGGAATGACCAAGACAACAGCCAATTACACAAGCTTTGCACAATCCTCAAATGTGGGCAATCTGAGAGCTTTACTTTTCACAAGAATATCAAAACTGTCAACAGGGCATATTCTTTATTAAATTGAGTGGCAGTGTAGTATAATGGTTAGGGAACTGGGCTTGTAACGCCATGGTTGCAAGTTCAATCCCCAGGTGGGAGCACTGCCGTTGTACCCTTGAGCAAGGTACTTAACTTGAATTGCTTCAGAGAAATATCCATCTGTATAAATGGATTGTATGTGTAAGTCGCTCTAGATAAGAGCGTCTGCTAAATGCCTGTAATGTAATGTAATGTAATGTAGAAGAACCTTTCAATGCAAGGCACCAAGACTCACCTGCACAGGGCGTGTAGCTCTCCTGTTTTCAGAATAGCACCTCTGAATTTGCTTGTGGAGTTTCTTAACATCCTTCGCCACACAAAGAGAGGGGTTTAAAAAAAGGAAAGTAGTAAAATATCAGCTTTCGTCATTGTTAGGTGACACTTTTCTAGATGCAGCATTGTTGCTCAAATAAAGAATGTATCTGGGGATATGGTTGCATGCAGAGAAAATGGAAACGGGAAAATTCCTTGAAGGAGAGAATGTTTTTAAATGGCCTAAAGTCAGTTTCAGGGAGTGCTAACCTTGTCTCCGCTAATCTTGTCTCCGCCTTACCTTCAGCACCATTAGGCTGTCAAAGCTGCAGTCCACCACGAGCCTCAGGGAGCTGGGCGGCGTGGCGCCCCTGCACTGGCGCTTCCTCCCCGCCCACTCCGCCCCCTCGTCCCCCTGGGCCTGGCGCTCCAGACGGCGCTTCTGCTTCTTCTCCTTGCGCCTCTGCCTTCCATGCACACAAAGAGCCTGTCACCCTGCGGCCACAATGCTGTCGCGCTACGACAGACGTTTGGCATTATTTGGATCGTAATCAGCTGGCTACGATGAGGGGACCTCATATTAAGAAATGCTTTGGAAGTATTACGCAACTAGGGTTGCTGGACACCTCATGAAAACCAGCAGTGAATGCTAGAGGAAATGTGATAACACCATAAATGCAAATGGAGCCAGCAGCTGTTGCGTGCTGAACCGCCACAGATGTTTATGGCATTCCTCTCACTTCACATTCACACAGGATTCCAAAGATCAGACCATTAAATACCCATTTTGCCCCACATGCTTTCTTTAGAAGAGGAGGACGGACATACTTGCGGAGGTCCCTCTGCTCCTCCCATTGCTGATGCCTCAGGAGCTTCTTCCTCTGCCTCTTCGAGAGTGTCTCGGTTTCACCTGCTTGGGTATCATTCTGTTCACCGTCCTCCGATTCACCTCCAACAGTATCATTGCCTTCTGTAACCGGCTTTGTGTCGTTTTGCGCATCGCTGGACATGGTTCGGGTTTATCTTGGGGACGTCACCTGAACAAAATGTAGGTGACCGCACATCAGACGCTGTCGTATTTGGAATTTACCGTTGCTAAGCAACGCAGCAGAGAATAGCTGGATAGAGAGCTGGCTCTTTAGCTAGTTAGGTAGGTAGCTAATCTGGTTCGCTAGTGTACACAGCTAGCAAGCAACACAGACCCCATGTACTGAAAAGCGAGCTATCACGCAAGGGACAGCACTATCCAACGTTAGCTAGGTTACATTTGGTAAGAATGTCATGTTAATACAGTTATAGCTAGATGGTCATCTTAGCTAGCTAGTGTAGCAAGCATGCTCACGTAAACTGTTCTGTAGTTCAATAGTTGTAAAGTGATAATGTAAATAATTTGTAAAATCTGCGACGCTCTAAACTGAATGCCAACGTATTTTGCCTAGTCTCGACACCTAACAAGCAAGCAAGCCACTCTGGGGTCTACATCAGTTGTAGTTAGCCAGCTAACTAAGTTAGCAAGCCAACGTTAGTTACTAGAATATGCTTGGGAATATTTTAGGTTGACAGATCGAATAACAGCATGGAAAATTGCGAGTAAGCGTTATCAAACAGGCTATCTTGATAGTGTCACAAAACGAACGCATTGATACGCATATTTCATGTTAACTATGATCTGAAAGAGTAAACATACCGTGTACCACAAAATCTTGCCATTCCCATTGCACGTGTCATAAACTGTCGTCATCAAATGGCGCCGTTTATGAAGCAGATCTGGAGACTTGAGTGAACCGTATATGTATATCTATGAGTGAACCCAGGAGTTACCATAATGGTAAGATCATGCAGATGCTGGTACGGAATATTTTCACTTTCAGAATATCCTATTATCTGTGATACAACGCGTTTAGCTAAACTTATCAGAAAACAGTCCAATGAAGTGACATATTGGGTCAGATATAATGGAGCAGAAGCATTTGTGATTTCAGAAGCATCTCACAGTCCCAGTTTCTACGGTCATATAATAAGGAGTGTTTGCAATGCTGATTTTAATCCGCAAATCTCCGGTGCCTGGAGTGAGTTTATCTGGCTTGCCTGGTTAAATAAAGCTTAAATAAATAAATAAATAAATCTTGGAAAGCAGGACAATTTTTCTGGTACACAGGATCACTTTGACAATATTAAGTGCTTTTAAGCCAAGATGAGATTTACATCGTATGTTTGACAGTAAAGCATACATTCTTTCAAGTAATTTAACATTTTCCACCAATTACTGTGGTATTCACTCTTGCCCTCCGAAAGCTTCAGGGTGCAACCAATTCATAACTAATAAACCAGATCAGGGGAATTAACTGTAATCATCTGCTTTAATGAATGAAGTAAATTCTGAGTAACAAAAAAACCTGTGTACCCTGAAGCTCTCCAATGGTAATAGCTAGGGAATACCACAGGTCTAAACAATCCTTATTTGTTTTTTGTTAAGAATGGATATCAATTTATATCAAGTCAAACTTAGACTAAGGTTGCTTAAACCACCATAGAACAAATCCTTCCAAATAGCTATGTTTAGATTCTGAATGTATTTTTACAGTCAGGATACTTCTGGGTTTCTCTCAGATTGGATTGGATTTTTTGCACTGCCCATGGACCCCACAGAAGTCCTCCATACAGATAGTGCTAAAGTACTGCTGGTACGAGTGACCCCCTACATCCATCAATCTGATCCTCTGTGGTATTCTTGGTGGGCATCCCAGACACATCTTGCATGCATTTAAAGTTTAGCATGTTGAGAAATAAGCTGTGCCAGGTTTTCCTTGAGATTTGTCTGTTATCATATTTCATCCTGTCGTGCAGGATGAGAGAGTTGTATATGCTACACTGACCAAATGACCACTGACAGGCCATCACAGATGACTGAATATTTTTGTAATCAATGAGTAAACAAAATGTTCATGAGTGGAGGTCAGCTGCATTGCGGGGCACTGGCTATTTTTAGTCCAGTGGCCTCTGAGATATTCAACAGCTTAAGGAACGTGATAAAACTCACGTTTCATAAAGACTTTTTAATCTATCAGTGACCAGTGAATCTTTCAAGGTTGCGAACACAAAAAACAAAACAAAAAATAAATAAACACTTTGGACTAAACACTTAAAAACACTTAAATTAGGACCAAAAGTCCTCTTTTGCATCTCCCTTTGCAGTGGACGGACAAGTTGTAGTTTGTGACAGTTAATGAAGTGACCCAGTCAAAACTAGACCTGTGAGCATATGTGTGTCTGGATTACATGTATACTAGTCTGATGCTGCAGGACGGGTTGAGCAGGCTTCAGGTACGCATCTAAAAGCATCAATTTCAACCAGTTCAAATGAAAGCTGGCACTTGACCCGTCCATTTACGAGATGTGTAGTAGCCACCACCCTACTCTTTAAGCTGGCCCTAATAATAACCTGATTTACAATCAGTGATGTGATAATAATAGAATTCTGCTCTGTGGCTCTGTGGCTGTAAGTCCTCCTTACATTCAAAATCAGACGCTGCTTGAAATAAGGCTGCATTCCAAGGCATGGGCTAAGAATCAAATTTGGAAGCTAGCAGCTCTAAGGATAATTACGTGCATTGGGACTTTGCATTGGACAGCATCAAGGGAATGTGAGCTTGATTGAATGAGCTCCACCTGTCTCTCAATTCATTTTCTACTCTGATTTGGAAGAGTCTGTATGCATGTCATGTTTCCTCTTTTACTTTCCTCTTGTGGTTGTTATATTTTTCATACAAGAGAGACAAATAAAAGTCAAGCTTACACATGGAAGCCAATGGGAGGTGGGGTGTGAAGTTACTGTGCTGTTTGTGTGTTATGTCATGTCAAGTAATCTGTGTGACAACCACAGATTGATCATAAGAATAATAATAATAAACATTATTTGTGTAGCACCGTTCGTATATTTGCAGCTGAAATTGCTGTACAGAGATTACAAGAAAATTAGTTTGATTGTAACAAAAACAGTGTATGGTAAAAGAGAACAAAGACAGGAATGTACCATTCATAGGACAAATTAAAATAATTATAAAAATGATTTTAAATAATAAAAATACAATTGATTGAAATTGACTAAAATTAAGTAGCATAATTTCAATAAAATACAACTAAAAAGGGGTAGCATTCAATTAAAAGCAAGAATGTAAATTTTTTTAAAGGAAGACACAGAGTCTGATCTCTTCTGGAAGACGGTTCCAGGACCTAGGAGCTTCTTTTTAAATTTATTTTTCCAGTTTTTTTTCTCCCAATTTGGTAGCCAATTACTCCCGCTAGGCTTAGTTCAATCCCCTCCCTCGTAGTTCGCTGCCGTAGCCCTGTGACCGGCAGTGACAATGGCGAAGCGCTGCCTCCTCCGAGACAGCACTCGCCCTGCTGTCGACTGTAATTCCGGCACCCCAGAACCACTCCTGTGCCCAGCGAACATCCTGTCAGCTTCCCTCCTCCCTCCCTGGGCCGGAGAGCCAGCATCGGACCCGGTTGAAACCACTAGACCACGTGGGAGGCCTAGGACCTAGGAGCTTTGACGGAGAAAACTCAATCTCCTTTAGTTTGGAGTGAGGAGTAGTTGGGAGGGCTTCATCTGAGAATCTCAATGGGCATTCATTTATGTATGGGGTTCAAAGGTCAATAATAGAATCAGCAGCTAATCCATGTCTTTCTTTAAAAGTCATTCATAAAATATAAAAATCCATTCTAAAGGTAACTGGAAGCCAGGGCAGAGGCCAAAACCCACAACGTGCTGGTGCATGTTTTCATCCTTTCTGGTGGGTGAATGCTCACTTCCTGCACTCCCTCTCAGGCACTGGCTTTTTAGCAGTAAACCCACTGCATTTAACAGATGCTCTTATCCAGAGCGAATTAGTGAAATAAATGAAACCCTCCTTCATCATTCAGTTTTTTTATACATATTTCATATTTGAATCTCATTGTACTTTTTTTTATAGGAGCATAATATCAAATATTAGAACCTTTCAATTAATATCAGGTTATTATGACCTTCATAAACCTGATGCACTGCTGTGGGAAAAAAGTAGGGTAGGTATTTAGATCAACAAAGGCTTCATATGACAGCCATGATAAGCACCTCTGTTATATAAAGCGACTAATCCTACTGCATGTACTACTAATAATATTATAGCTACTACTTAATTATTTTATTAATTAAGTATTAATTAATCAAATTAATGAATTATTTTGGTACCCAAACCCATGCTTTATAACAATTACACAAAGAGAGTTGGGTTGTAATAGAGTAAAGCTAAATATATTGTAAAAAGGCCTAATGTATGACTAAACTCCTACAAATGTTTGCAGACAAACTTAGATAAAGGGGTTCTTTCCCTATTAATTTGATATTTCCAGTCTAGTCATAGCACTGTCTGCAGTCTCTCTATGTCTGGTGCAGACTCTAATTTTTAAATACCACTCCTCCCCATACTTCTCTCTCTCTCTCTCTCTCTCTCTCTCTCTCTCTTCCTGGTCATCCAGTTACAGTCTGGGCTTTAGGCCAGAGTGGGGTTCCAGGGAGCGCTGCCCACTGACATTTCATGCATGGAGTCTGGAGTACAGTATTCGGAGTCAAGACCAGGAGTCAAGACAGGTAGAGCCGTCATTCCAGGCACTGCCTATTTGTTCCAATATCTCCACCCTCTGTGTCTGACACAAACCACCATGTTGCCTTGTGTGTGGATCTGTGGCTTTAACAAGCCAAACTCACTGGCTTTAATGGAATGTTTTCACTGGGACAGTCAGGTGCTATTTGTGTCTGGGCTGGTGTGTGACAGGGATTCACACCCATGACTGGGCTTCCACAGGCTGGACACCTTACAGTCCCTCTCTCCCCAGTGCGAGGGGTCATCATTGTGGAGATAATGCAGGTCAATCCAAAGTCACCAAGTATTAATGGAACCAAATTCTCACTGCCTTCGTAGTGATCTCTGAAATATTAACAGGGTCTAAACCCCCAAACACCCCTCTCTCTCAAGAATGAAGGTACAATTAGGGTACAGTTTTGTTCCTCAGGATACAAATGTGTTCATTGTACCTTCAAAGGTACACATAAGATCCTTCATTATACTGTTTTGTACCTTTTCCCAGTGAAAATGAGGAATGTTGGGATGAAAATGAGGTTTGTACTGCAAGCAACATTCTTTTTCTCACAATGGTACAATTATGTCCTTCAGACTACAGGTAGGTGCTGGACCAAGATCAATACAAGTCTTTGTCACTCCAACACTGACTTTTTACACTGACTTGTAAAAGCCAAGACCAGTACCACCTTTGAATGCTCTTTATCTACATACTGGAAATTCGGACATGACACTAACCCATTTCAAGTATTGTTTACATACAGAAATATAACATTTAGTGTGACGACGTGCATCGGCTTGACCACTCGCATTCATTCTCCCATGCTCCCGGTTAAGATTAATCTGCTACTACACTTCTGTACAAATGCCAGGACTTAATTTGAAACATGGTGCTTTTCTGAAGTCATTGCATGAGACGAGACTTAAAATTAAAGATGGCTCATAACTATGACCATGACCGAATGGCAGTCTTTCCCCCATCGTTGCTTATCTATGGAACTGACAGTATCTTTTGCAGCTGCCACCTTCAGGCCGGATCACCAATCAAGAATCTTTACTGCTTCTGAAAGGCTAAATCAGTGGGCATTAAACTCTGAAAATGGCAATAGTAAAAAGTGTAGCATAGCCTGGACTATTTACTACCAAGGCTAATGTTCGAATGTGTGACAATATTGAGATGAGCAGGCTAGGTCAGTGTAGGTCAAGGTGTTGATGCATGTGCAGATACTTATTGTTTATTTTCAGTGGTGTTCCACGCCGGGCTGGTGCATGTGAATGAGTGGCACAGACAGGTGTCTGAATCGACACGACGAGCTGTGCCCTCACCGATAACAGAGTACAGATCTATCTATAGGACCATAACAAACATGGGTGGAATTGTTGTGCATACACAGTTCACTGGCCTAACATATCTGTAGAGGGGCATGCTCGAAACACTTTGTCGGTATATCTAATCAAGCCTCTCTGCTAGATTACAAAGTCATCGTTTTAATCATCACAAATTAGGCCTTAATGCAATAATCAATTAGCAATTAAATGACATCGTTGTTATATAAGGTATGATTTCATGGCCACTCGGCATCATTGGTCTTCACTGCTTCTCGGTGAGTGCTTGACCAAGTACAATAATCGGCCGTTGGGAAACAACTTAATCTCCCGCGATGCTTGGACCTGACTTCAAGGTCACTGCCCATGGAGAACTCCAGCAGTCTGAAGACGCAGTTGACAGGAGGCTCACGAGTGACTCAGTCGGCAAAGGCGCTCACCACTAGCACCGACTGTGCCCTTTAGTGCTGGTTTGAGCCTTGGCCATTAACCAAAGAGCCCACAGCCAGGCTGTCCTCGCCCTGCCAGGGCTTGAAGTCCGCTAGAGTTCTGTGTGTTCTCGCTACATGAATTCTTCCCAGTGACACGCCAGGCACCCACAGGCTACCAGGTGTCATCAGTGAGCGATGCACCTCTCCTCTCAGTTACTGCTAGCTCTCTCCTGTAGTGCTGTGTGGACTGTAGAATAGTCGGAATAGTGTAAAATGGTCACTGGCTCACAGGCAAGCGCATCAGAGGAGTGCATGCACTTCACCTGCAGTGCTCCTGTTGTGTGGGTGGCATCGTGGTAACTAGAGAGGCACAGACCATGTTTCTTAATTTGGGAAGAAAAAGAAAAAAGGGGAAAAAATTGTTCAAAAATAAGAAGCTGCTAGAGCAGGGGTGGGCAATCTTACCCTGTGTGGGCCAGTGTGGGTGCAGGCTTTTGTTCCAGCCAAGCAGTAGCTCACCTGATTTGACTAATCAGCTAATCAAAGTCTTCAATCAGGGCTTTGATTAGTGGAATCAGGTGTGTCACTGTTCAGTTGGAACAAAAGCCTGCACCCACACCGGCCCACACAGGGTAAGATTGCCCACCCCTGTGCTAGAGGCAACCTGGTAGGCCTGCTCAGGGGTAGGCTAGATCAGGTGACTATTACATCGAGAACTGTTAACTTTACAGGGAAATGTGGAGGAATACATTCCCCATATCAGAGGTGAAATGTGAAACAACATGTACATGAAAATGTGTTTTGTAAGCCGTAGAGCTGATGGTGCATAAGATTATTTTAAAATACAATAAAAGTGAAATGGGGTTGATATTGGCAGCGGCGTTCCATTTGAGCCCATATTTAAGTTCCAGACCACTCTATTTTTTATTTATTTTCTATACATATACGTATAAAATAGATTTATATGAATTTCTTCTAAGGTCCGCGCGTAATGTTTATTTATGCATTTGAATGTAGTACATGAAATGCATTTGAATTAGATAGCATTCCAGTTTGAGTTCGAGTGACAGGGAGGGGTGGCTGCAGGAGGTGATCTGGGGACAGATGGTCCCCTGTGATTATACACTGTGTCATGGACACCTGATGCTCGCTGCTGCAGGCTTTAATGCGCTGCCGCCTTAGCCTCAACAACATCCCGGGCCTTAGCACGCATGTTGAACTTAACCGGCCATAAGCACTGTATCAGACGATCGGTGGATTGATCCGTGCGAGACACCGCCGGTGTTGGATATCATACTGGAAACCGAAGCAGTCTTCACATTACAGAGTTTGCATTTTACATAGTAGGATTTCCAGACCGATATCGCGTTTCGAAATGAAACCATTTGTGAATCGTTGGTTTGAGGCGAGGCTGTGATTGTCACTGAACTCCTAAATGAAATGTAGAAAAAGTCTACAGCACTTTGGTCGTCGTTCCCAAAATAATATACCCTGCTGGCAAAATGTACATTTCAGACACTTGACAATGAGTGCATTTAAAATGGCAGAATGGTAGAAATAAGAGTATACTCACCGTAGTCTCCATAAAATGGTGAAATACAGCGATGGTGATCATTAGTGGACCATTCCCGCTATTTTTCTTCCAGGAATATCATTGCCTTAATTGAGGCGTTTGTGAATGTAGGCAGATGTTGATTCTGTGTCAGTCAGCTAGTAAGGCTGAGCGTGGGTGTTTTGAGACAACAGCATCGTAGCCAGAGGAATTGTTTATATGCCGATGCCAGCTGGAGGCCCGTGTGCTGTGCTTAGAGAGGCTCGGAGGATAACCTCGATGGAAATGTTCTGTGTGCGATGTGGTGAGGGATGTGGGAATGATATTCCCTTCAGGTTGAAACTTTCACCCTCTCCGTCTCCCCTCTCTCTCACCTGCTCTGGCCTGCATGGTCAGTGGGCATATGTGATATCGCACTTAAAATGTTCTCCGGCCTGGGGGTGTGAAGCAGGTGATCTTACTGGGGTGATAGTACGCCGCTTAACGCCCAGGAACATGGATTAACTTGATGGCCTTGCCATTTCCTTTATGGTTCAAACGCGGTTTGTCAGACTCAAACTGCAACCAAGCTTCTCGGTTTTTGAACACAGTCGGTGGGTCTGCAGAGCGAAATGCTCTCAAAATGCCCTAGCCTGTATAATAGATAATAGTAATCAAAGTGTTATATCAAATAATGTAATATGAACATCCAGGAGTCAGCTCTGGTTCCTGGGCGAGTAGTAAATCAATGAAATATAAATATCCACCACAGTTTAGTGCCCCCAGGTGCAATTTATTTTCTGGATGGCTCAGCGCTGGCCCGCAGTGCAGCAAATGGATTGAACTTGGGAGCGTTAAAATGTGTATTTGTGTGTCTCTGTTCATGAGATCAAAGTGTTGCCTTAAAAAGTGTGAGCTTGTTGAAAGCAGAGTATTGTAACACGGAAGATCAACAGAGTGCCAGCCATCAACAAACGATACATTGTAGACATAAGTGATTTAAGTGTGTTTATGTGGGTGGGACATTTGCTGACCCGTTTCAGGTAACAAATTGCTTGGCTCTGCTAGTATTGTATCCTGTGTCTGAGCACAACAACTGGGTATTAATGGAGATTCTTCAGGAGTTGATGGAGAGCAGCTGGGAGTGAGGAGGTGAGTCACTCATGCTGTTTCTATGGAAACCGCAACAACAAGCCAATAAACTCGCCTGGCTGTGCTTCAGCTGGGCTGGGGGGGGGGGGTGAAGTTGCAGAAAGAAAAGCCACACTGTCCAGAAGCCATCAGAGAAGCTGGCTTTCTGTTCACTGTGGCAGATTCCTCAACTCGCAGATTTCTCCTCATTTACACATACAGTAAGTCAAATTTGCAATTGTGACAAAAATGTCATGTTCATGTACTGCATACTGATCATAATGCTGAATTCCGGAATTCAAAACTAGACATTTTTGGCATTATGCTGTGTATGTACAGTACATATTAATACATATCATTCTCTACTGTCCAACAAGTTGGCATCTTTGGGATTTAAATCAATCATAAGTCTGAAATTCCAAAATTAAACAAATAACAGTGAAGCTGCAGCAAACCACCTTTTGTTAAATCTTTTTTCTTCTTCTCCCTTTAGCTATAATATCACATTAATGGGTTCACATAAAATAGTTTGTAAGCATTCACTTTCCAGTAACAAAAAAAAAGAGATATGAGAGTACTGGAAATATACATCATATTTATTGGACGTCTTTCACAATGTACATCGCTTTCACATCGCGAACCCCATTTATTCACAAAAACCAGCAGTCCACTATCTTTACATAGTAATTCAGTTTTTTTCTTCTGTTCTCCCCCTTTTTTTGCAGCGTTTCTGGCACAGCTCTCCCCTTGTAGTTCTTTAGCACAAAGCCCCCTCCTCTTTCCCCACTTTCCCCTGGTCTTTTCCTCAGGGTTATCAGTCTGACGGAGGCGCACGTGCTCAGTCCTACCTCCTCGACGCGCTGCGACCATTCTCCCGCAGCGCACCTTTCCTTCAGTCCCTCGCAGACTTGTCTCTCACCTTCTCTATATACATACCGTAGCTTGGCCCTGTCCCGTCTCTCGCAGACCCAATACACACTGTGAATGCTTCCCAAAGCAAGCATACTGTAAGCCCTGTGGCTGCTCCTCCCAAGTGGAAGAAGATTGTCTCTGTTTTCCTAGGGTCGGTGGTGTGGGGCTTTTGTCTTTTTGTGTCAAAAAGAAAAAAGCAACAACAACAACAACAACAAAATCCCCACAGGTGAAAATGAACGTGAACCGTGTTGAACCGGGTTAGCAGCAAACAAATCTTGGCAATATGGACAACCGTTTTTTTTTTGGTTGTTGTTGTGAAGTTTTGTTGTGGTTTGGCTTTGTGTGACACACTGCTACCTCTGCAATGTTCCTCACCTCAGCCTGTATTTGATCAGAGTATTGATCCACTGTAGCACTTGTGGTGAGAAAAGCCACCAGGTGCCACTGCCGTGGACTATGTCCTTTTTATTTCCTTCAGAATTTTAGTCTAACCCTGGCCTGGTGACCAGACCATGATCTTAGATCTCAAACTTGACTCTCACATATATAATTTTTTTTTCACAAACAGGAGAAAGCAATCAAATCAACTGGCATAGTGCTTGAGAACAAAATTTCCACGAGTTTGACATTCAACCAAACCCCGCTTCACAACACAAACAGTGAGTGCATAGGCCAATTTATCAGCATTCCTTTCTGCTTCAGAAAAACACATCATAAAAGCGTACATTAAATGAAGAAAAATATGAAAACGATGTCGACATTCCTTTGCTTTTTCTGGCATGATTTCATGCAGGATGTCTCTACATCAATATCAAATTGATCAGACAGGATCAGCCAAGGCTTTGTGAAACTGCCATAATTGTTCAATTACATTGCATCTTAAGATCAGTTTAGCTATTGTATTTCTTTCTCATGTTAAGCCACACTGTCCTGAAGTTAGAAAAAAAGGAATATTGATACATTTGGCCCAGTTTGTCAAAGCTTCAGCAAAGGTCTTAAGGTTTTTCAAGTACAACAGTCATGGACAAACCTGAGAAGTCCTTGTGCAAACCCACGTGTTGTGCTATGGAATCTGCTCACAAAGCACACTTTTCTTCAAAAACAAAGCTATACATGGAGTTGTATTGACAGTTTTAATCCAAAGACAATATTTAATCAAAAAAGAAAAAAAAGGAGACAGGTGCATGGACTGTCCTGCAGATCCATTAACCCGGGTTTGTGTTTGCGTTATAGTATAATACGATTTTTAAAAACCAGCAAACTATGAATACTCAAACGCAAGGAGTATATGAGTTGTCAGAGGTTCTAAAAAAAACAAATCTACAGAAAGCACCACTGCTTTGGACAATGAGGCCCACGTGGGTATACAGAACTACAGAGACAATAACATTACTTTTCATATGGCCTCCTACAATGTACAATGTTGCATGTGTAAGTAATGTGAATATGAACATATTAAATGTAAATGTAATTTTTTTCCCCTCACTAAAATTGCAATTTGTTTTGTTCAAACGTGTGTGTATGACTAATCATGCTTGTTTTATGACACAGGGGGCTACAAAGGCCTCTGAATTTCTGCAAATCAAATTATCCATAATACAAAGAAGTAGTCAAATCCATCAGATTTACCACTGTAAGACAGCACAAATCGGTCAAGCATATTTTACCATGCCATGGACTCTGTACAAGCTCTCAAACCCTAGTGATATGAGCAGTTTATTTATGACCTGCATGTGGTGTGATGGCACAGTTGGTCAGGGAGTTTTGAGCTTATTCGTTAATATTCTGGGAGTGCATTACAAATGTGTGAATCATCAATGAAGGAAGGGAGAATTAGATCATGGCAATATTTTTATGGAAGTCACATCATTCCACTGGGATGTTGGTCTATGTCAGCTGGCTTCTAATCAGAACCGCTACATCAGTGCCAGCTATCCTGACCACGTACTATTTCTATAAACTCTGCTCTTTCAGTTCAACCCCAGCACCAGACATGACGCTCTTACACCACTCGACCAAGAAATGGCACCAAAAGTTAATTTAACTCTCACATGGAACGGCATGGCTTAAAAAAATAGCTAAACAAACGCACAGGCACACGCCACCTCAAACGGCACCTTGCCCCATTACACAGGGGGACAAAGAGAGAGAGCTGGAACCCATAGAGGAGGCTGTCCCCTAAACGGTCCCAGCTGCAGCGGGCTCCATAGGGCTACTCAACATACTTTTACCCAAGTCAGAAGACAGGCAGGACCTCCAGCTATGGAGGGAAACAAGCCTTTAATATCTGGGTATGATGTCATAGTACCAGTGCCACAATCGCACATATAAATATTGACAACTATATACAGTACCACATTGTGTACTGTAAATAACTCACAGTCTGTCAGCAGCACTATGTGAGAAAAACAATTGTGTGGTGCTGCTTCTGGGGGATGGGAGGAGAGTGAAGACTGGGGCTGGAGTTCACTGAGCACAGGAATAAGGAGCAATCTTGTCTGGATAAATGCCACTGTAACGGGTAAACCCGATGGCAGGCAGCCAACCTCCTCTTCTCCAAGATTTGCTCTCAGGACATCATATTATGGCCCAGTCTATTTGATTTAATTCCACTAAAACATGATTTAATCAGGTTTGTGCTCTGATGTTTGTTTGAGTCAAATGCGTGAAGGTGATAGGACTACAACAGTGACACACCAGACATGTACTGTATGTGTTTTTACCTGTGTTCGCCACCAGCTATATCACTAGGGCCCATTGAAGTAATATTATAGGGAGTCCTATGATTAGGTTTTAAACAGTGCAATGCACATTTCATGCTTCACTACAGGAATAAGCAATCTGATTGATAAGCAATTTCCTTTTTATTTGTGTTGGAGCCTTGCTTCCATGTGTCTGATGCAGATGTTACTGAAATGCTTGACCATTAAAGCTTTTTGTTGCTGTTTGCTTGCACCTCGTATGAATTTTGCAGTTACGCCATTTCATTCTGAGTAATGGGAAATAATTGAGATTCGGAAGACTTATTGTTGATAGACAAAGCAGCAGTGCTTGTTTTACTTTTGAGTAAAAAAAGAAGATTTGACTAAAATAGTGAATTCAATGCAAATATTTACACAGAACAGAAAACAAAGCCAGGATGCAGTTTTAAAAATGTATGCATGCTCCAAATTAAACAACAAAACAGGAAACTAAGGGTGTGATGGGGTGGGGGGGGGGGGGGTGGGGGGTGGTATGGAGATGAGGTTCCAGGTGGTGTAGATGACAAAGAAACAACACCTTCTGGTAGATGTAGTGATGTCATAATGGCCAACAAAAACTCAGCATCGGGGAGATTGTGGGAAGAACCTTCAGAAGTTGCCCCTGCATGGAACAGAGCATAACGGACAATGAGGGAACAGGGGACAGGAAACAGTCAGTGAAATTCATCATCTCTTCATTGCCAGCATGCGGCCCCAAATTGTGGAAATGGTGTAGTCTATCTGAAGGTCATGAACATCATATTAATTTATATCACCCTGGAGCTTTTTCTACCACAGCCATATACAGTCAGGTCCATAAGTATTTGGATAGTGACACAATTTCCATCATTTTATCCCTGTACGCCAGCACAATGGATTTGAAATGAAACAATCAAGAAGTGCTTTAAGTGTAGACTTTCAGCTTTAATTTAAGGGTTTTATCAAAAATATTGTATGAACCGTGTAGGAATTACAACCATTTTTATACATACCCCCCCCCCATTTTAGGGGCTCAAAAGTAATTGGACAAACTAACTTACTCATAAATTAAATTGACATTTTTAATACTTCGTTGCAAATCCTTTACAGTCAATGACTGCCTGAAGTCTGGAACCCATAGACGTCACCAGACGCTGGGTTTCTTCCTGGTTATGTTCTGCCAGGCCTTTACTGCCGCTGTCTTCAGTTCCTGCTTCCTGCTCAGTAGTGTTATTGCCATAACACTACCTCCACCATGCTTCACAGATGAGGTGGTATGCTTCAGATCGTGAGCAGTTCCTTCCCTTCTCCATACTCTTATCTTCCCATCATTCTGGTACAAGTTGATCTTTGTCTCATCTGTCCATAGGATGTTGTTCCAGAACTGTACAGGCTTTTTTAGATGTTTTTTGGCAAACTCTGGTCTTCCTGTTTTTGAGGCTTACCAATGGTTTACATCTTGTGATAAACCCTTGTGGTATTTACTCTGGTGAAATCTTCTCTTGATTGTTGACTTTGACACAGATATGCCTACCTCCTGGAGGGTGTTCTTGATCTGGCCAACTGTTGTGAAGGGTTTTTTCTTCACCAGGGAAATAATTCACCACAGTTGTTTTCCGTGATCTTCCGGGCCTTTTGGTGTTCCTGAGCTCACCAGTGCGTTCTTTCTTTTTAAGAATGTACCAAGTAGTTGATTTGGCCACACCTAATGTTTTTGCTATCTCTCTGATGGGTTTGTTTTGTTTTTTCAGCCTAATGATGGCTTGCTTCACTGGCAGTGACAGCTCTTTGGACTTCATATTGAGAGTTAACAGCAACAGATTCCAAATGCAAATGCCACACTTGAAATCAATTCGAATAAACTCTAGACCTTTATCTGCTTACTTGTAAATGAAATAATGAGGGAATAACACACACCTGGCCATGGAACAGCTGAGCAGCCAATTACTGTCCAATTACTTTTGGTCCCTTAAAAAGGGGGGACCACATATAAAAAGTGCAGTACTTCCTACACCGTTCACCTGATTTGGATGTAAATACCCTCAAATTAAAGCTGAACTTTGAGCTCATATTCATTATTTAATTTCAACTCCAATATGCTGTGGTAGACAGCTAAAATAACAATAACTTTGTCAATGTCCAAATAGTTATGGACCTGACTGTATAAAGACTGTGATTTAATGAAATTTCACCTGATTGTAGTTTTCGATAATGAACAGGTACAAGGAAAATCCAACTTTGGGGGCCAAACTGGCGGACTATGCCTAATTTTTCAGTGGATAAACAACTACCAACGTTTGGCCAATAGACAGTTACTAATAATATACGTCATTTAGCAGACGCTTTTATCCAAAGCGACTTACAGTAGTGAATGCATACATTTTTTAGTACATGTGGCCCCAGTGGGGATTGAACCCACAACCTAAGCGTTGCCAACGCTGTGCTCTACCAACTGAGCTACAGAGAATGAAATGAAATTCACCCTAATGAAATTCACCATCCACAGTTATTCAGAATCGACATGACTAACTCAACCCTGATGATGCAACGGTGATGTATGCACAAAAAATAAAGGATAAAATGATTTCATGACCACTGCATTAAAATATAGGGAAAAAGGGGCAGCAGATAGCGTAGCGGTCTAACGCACCGTATCTTGGCTGGTCCGATACGAGTGTTGGTGCCTATCAGAGACGCGGTTCGAAACCCGTCTCTCCCAGACCAGCCCTGGCCATTAGCCCTGATCGGGAGCAGCATTTGGCTGTCCGCTCCTGAGGGAGGGGGGAGGGTGGTTGGCACGAGCTCGCCATGAGAGCACATAAGGGTGTCTCCAGAAAGGGGGTCGATGAGTTCCATCTCGAAGGAGGCGGATCTTCGCCAACCTCGGAGAGTAGTTTGCCCCGTAGAGACGGGTGGCAAGTTTGTGGAGGGGAGGGTTAGTCGAAAATAAAATAAAGGGCATAACTGGCTTCAAAATTGGGGAGAAAACCGGGGGAAAATCTGAAACAAAATTTTTATAAAATATAATAAAAAATACAGGGAAAAAAACCCCAGCTTGGGGTCCATATCCAAGACACATTACATGATTTGTTTATGTAATAGCGTTGCTGCCTCCCTCTTTCCCTTTTTTAAAAAAAGGGCCAGTCTATAAAAAGGTGACCTCGCTGCAGCCCAGTGCCACCGCTCGCGTCTTGATTTCCCCGAGCAGCTGTGCTCTCCCTGCATCAGCACAACAAATGCTTCGCATTGCATGACCTTTTCCTCCTGCCACTATGCTGGAAATGCCACGCCCCCCCCCCCCCCTTCCCTTCCCCGGGTCTAATGCTTCACAATGCTCCTACAGCTCCTGTCACCGCTTTCATCCACAATATCACATCATTCCTACAAGGCATAACGTGAAACACAAACTTCATGCCCCAAGTTCTTGCAATGCCACTTGCCATTTATCTGAGATGGTGAAATTTCAAACATTTCTTCTGTAAGGGGGAAGGAGCCAATCATTCAATAGTCTCCATAATCCTTTAGTGGACAATGACTACAAATAAAGCTTTGAAAAAATGTGACAAAAGCATTGTTATTGCTTGTGGCTCGCTCTGACAAATCAAAGCACCTTATTCAAAAAAGCCCCATTATATTCCTTGACAGGAAGTTGGGTTTGGCTGACTAAGAAGCACTACTCCAATGCACCGATTCCCCGTTAATGAGCAGGCGAGACTGCAGAAATGTGAAGAACGCAACCGTGTATGTCCCCTTAATCTGAATATGTCAAAGCCGGAGTATGTTAACCCTTGGCTCACGGCATCAAAGCAGCTGACAGCCTTTAATGCGTGAAAAAGGGATCTGTTTTGATGTTTGGTCTGGACCAAGGTCAATACCCAGTCCCTCAATAACAGCGACAGTGGCTAGCGGAGTCCGGTTTCCCTGGGGAAACGTGAGTGGCCAGTTAGCGCCATTAATGCCATTTAGTGGAGTATGACACAAACAGGGTGGTAAACATGGCGTTGGGCATCAGATAGTCCTCGAGAAATCTGGTGCCTGCTCCAGTTCTCACTGGAAACTTTCCAGATATGCAAATGTGCAATAATACAAAGACCCTCATAACTGAGACATAACTGCTTAAATAAAGCATGCTTTAGTTTAAAAAATGTATTTTTTAAAGAACTTTATCTTGAGCGATTGATATCTTGATACACTATGATACAAAATGCATTTGGTGGTTTAAAACACAGCACCATGATCAAGGTGCCCAAAAAGGTGTATCTATATTTCGAAGGTATTTTAAGTCAATATCTTACAACCTGTGATTTACAATATAGCTGATCTGGGGAAGTCACCAGTTTGTTGATTTTTCTATTATTATTAGGATTATTTTTTATTTTTTACATTTTGGTTCAGATTTTTCCCCGTTTTTCTCCCCAATTTGGATACTAATTATACCCTCGATTTATTTCAGAACACACATTTGTGGAAAATACTACTAAATATTTGATAACAAGTAGAATACGCTGAAGAGCGTATTCTAACTCCAACGCAAGTGTTTGTGTAAGGCCCCTGGACACACCCTGGTGCTGTGACCCCACCCACAATATCCTTGACCTTTTGCAACATAACTACTAACATAACAATTAAGTTAAAGTAATACACATTATTTACCTTCTTACATCATATGTTTACTTGGAAGACTAGCCTATCTCAAACCACTGCGAAAATATAAAACAATTGTTCTTCTCTGGCCTTATTAAACCTTGTACAAACCCCAAAGCCTGTAGCAAATTGGTAAAGGGTTTCTGTCATAAAAATATGTGGCCTCACTTGCAGTCTCAAGCTCCATCGCCATGTTTATGCGCGAGCAAATAAACATTTCAATTGCTATGCAAAAGATCTGCAGCTTTACGAGTTATGTTTCTGCAAATGTCTTTAAAGCATTGATTTCCTCTAAACGTTTCAAACTGTTAATTGAAAATCTTAATCCTGCCTAATCATTTTAGCCCTCTCTGACAGGGCCATCAATCCCCTTGTACCTACAGCACGAGAAGCTGTGTAAGAGGCATGCGTAGTTCATTTTCTTGGAAAATCTGCAGACGTACTGCAAATGTTATTCATTGTTTTTAGGCGTGCCATTCATCTGAACCGTTTCATTACCAAAAACATTTTTGGGGCTACTTATGTAACTGTGTATGTACACTGTGTATACGTATATTCACGGCACAAATATCGAGAAAAGGCATGCACGTGACAGAGTAGAGGCGCGGCTCCACTTACGTGTAAAGGCGGCTGCGGTTTACCTGTGCTCCACAACAAAACTCATGGTAGTCCCGTCAAAGGAGGGCGGGGCGATGATCCTTGGACCCTGCTGCGACGTGATGCTGATGACGGGCTTGCCGTCGGAGAAGCCCGTGGCCCCCCTGCTGGTGATGTGCTGGGACGCGGCGGGCGCCTGCGGGGACTTCCCCGTGGGGATGTAGTAGGGGCTCTCCATGTAGGCCAGCTCCCCGTGCGGCCCCATCGTGAGTGGGCCCTTGTCTCCGTCGTCCCCCTCCGAGTGCATGGAGAGCTGCGATTGCAAGGTCCTGGCGGGCATCATGGTTGGCGTGGGCAAAAAGCCGGGGTAAAACATGTACGTGGGGCCGTACGCGCCGGGGTTCATCGCCAGGGGCGACATGGGCATGGACATTGGTGTCATGGGCTGCTGGGGCATAGGGACATCCACGTACTGCCCAGTCTCTGGGTCAAAGAGCCTCTTGGTGGCTGGCTGGACAGGGGTGTCCACCAGGTAGTAGTGCCCCGTGGTAGGGTCCAGAAGCATCTTCCTTTGCATTTGCTGGAAGTGCTCCACCGATGGCTGCTGGGCCACTGATGGCGAGAAGCAGAAGACCTGCGGCTGCGCGGCTGACATTGCCATCTGCAGGGGGTGGTGGTATATGGTGGCGGTGGGGGTGTCTGCGGACCGCGTCTCCATGACGATGGTGGATCTTTTGGGAGACTGCCTGCTGTCTTCCTGTCTCCTCGCGTCCCCTTGGCCGGGGTGACTGGCCGTTTGAGGTTTGCCACCGGAAGCTGTGAAAGTGTAGACCGACGTCTGCTCTCGGCTGGAGGGGGCGGCTGGTTTGGCCTCC
The DNA here is from genome assembly GCA_029706075.1 of Aldrovandia affinis. Classification (NCBI taxonomy): domain Eukaryota; kingdom Metazoa; phylum Chordata; class Actinopteri; order Notacanthiformes; family Halosauridae; genus Aldrovandia; species Aldrovandia affinis. The sequence goes on along the minus strand of JAINUG010000255.1, from coordinate 538,671 downwards.
CCGGCGTGGGCCTTGATGGGGATGGTTAAGTAATTCTCCGAGTCTGCCGCTGCGGACACGTTGGCCTGTGGCGGGAAAGGTTTCTCTGCCTCGACGCCATTGGGCCTCTCCCTATCGTCCGCCGCTCGTCTAGGGCGGGATATTTTTAACGACAGTGGGAGTTTGGGAGATTTTGGAACAAAGCTTTTTGTGCTGAAAGGCGCGTGTGACGAGGCTGCAGCGTGAGGCTGGGATGATTTATAACTGGCGCTGCTGACGGTGGAAGAAGACGCCTTCTGGCTCTGAGTCAGGGTGGTCGCACTTTTGTTGCTGAAAGCTCCAATCAGATGAGGCTGTGATTTTGCCCCATCCTTTTCCTCGAGGCTAAAGGGAATGTGGGTCATTTTGGGGAAATCTTTCTCTTCTTTTTTAGGCGATAGATCCAACACCGGTGGTGCCGACACCAGTGTAGGCGGTGATTTGTCTGAGTTAGGATAAGAGTCTCTCCTGAAAAGCCTCTCCACGTTACTTGCTGCTAAAGAGCTGGCTATATTTCCCAGCTCTTCCTCGAATTCATCCCTTTCCAAACCACTGTGCTCCTCTCGGGCAATGAGCGATAGCACATGACTGTCTGTGATTGGCTGAGGCTCAGTTTTGCGCTTCCATTCGTTCCTATCAAATACATAGAGCTGCTCCATCGTTTTAACGGCAGCCTTCAGCTTCTCCAGTGCGGCCTGGTTTGCCATCTTTGACTCAGGTTTCTTTTCACTGATATCGGTGGACCTCTCTTGTTTCCTTTTGGCCGTTTTGGTTTCAATTTTCACCCCGACAGACCCTTCAGATGGGTCACCCTTTGGTTGTTTTGGAGTGGCTACAGGAGCTCTGCCTGTTGGTCGGTGTATGGTTCCGTTTTTGGCGCCCTCTGCAGGTTGTTGAGGGGATGACCTGTGAGCCTCCAATATATCCTCGGCAAGTCTGCGTTTTGAAACCTCGATTAAATTTCCAGATTGCTTCAGATTGCTATTTGTATTCACGGATTGACACTTTATGACTATCGGTGAAAGCGATGCGAGGTTTCGGTAAGGCCCATGTTTTGAAGCCTTAAGTTCAGCACGAGGGCCGGAAGCAGCAGCAGTAGCCTTGTTATCGTTGTTATCCAAAGAAACGAAATGATAAGAACTTTTAACCAACTTTCGCACGTCTCTGACCTGGTGAATCGGCGTTTGCAGCTTGCACTTGTTTTCCCTTATGTCTCTGACCATGAAGTGCGGCACCTTTTCAGACGACTCTCCCTTTAATGATGCAGCGAGCGCTTGGCATTTGGAGTCATCAGCTGTCTTTATCAGGTTGGCTGCATTGCAACCTATATTGGGAGTCAGAAGCTTAGCGATGTTGAACGGGTTGATTTTGTTTTCTTTTACGCTCCGCAAACTTATTTTGATTTCAGGTGACTTCGACGTTACAACACTTCTAGTAGTATCCGCGACGTATAGAGTTTTGTCAGAGCGCAGTTTGCCAACGCCTCCGTCCCCATTGTCCGTGGCAGCGCGCGTCGAATAATTCACATTAGGCACTGGGTTTCCAGGTTCCCCCTCGTCTGGTAGAACCTGGATACTCGGCACGAACAAATGCGACATTTTGGTTAACTTACTGCCCGCTTCGCTATGTACGTCCGTTTCCCCAAGGTTGTCTGTGAACGCAGGCGGTTTCCCAGCTGGAGTTTTAATGTTTTTATGTTCCTTTTGAAACTCTAGCTCGCCGTCCCTCCAGGATCTGAATGCGCTATTTTGGCTACGAAGCAGCGTGCTTTTAGACGCCTCGAATGCTCCTTTTTTAGTATCGATTCCTGCTTCATTTGTCGGCTCTAAATTCGTTTCTGATGCAAGCGGTAAAGTGTCTTCTCTCGGACTTTCGTCCTTGGGATCATTCGAATTAGTGTCCACTATGTCCCCCAGTTCATCCAGACAAACAATAGAGAAGTCAGAACCCGCCTCTGAGTATTTAGAGTTTTGCCTTTGTAACCCCCTTGACTCGCCCAATATAACTCTCTCCTGCTCTCTGTGTGGGAGGCACGGGGACAGGGCAGAGTGCGGTTCGCATATTTCCCCCCTTTCCATTTTGCGCTCTTGTTCAAACTGCATTTTCTTGGAAATGACATTTTTAAGAAGGCTTGATGCGAATATTGCTTTCTTGTGTGTGTCTTCCATGGTTTCCCCTGCATTACAGGGTTGCTTGCTGGCCTCATTCCCCGACTCGCTTGGCAAGGTGTCGGTAACTTCATCTGTGGAACGTGATCCTGCAGCATTTTGTGCAAATTTTGCACGTCTATCGCTTCCAGGGACCCCAGCTTTAACATTGCAACGAAAATTTAACGTTTCAGTCAGCGTTATAACCCCACTTTGCCCTTGCCCAAAGTTCCCCATGAGTGATATCTTCTTAGTTGAAGATGATGCCTTTTTGGCATCTGACCGGTTGCCATTCAGTGCAAAGATCTTAGCCTGGGGCGCTTTTATATTAGCTAAAGTCAACCCCTTAATCCCCTTTCCCTCTGCATTCTTGGCGATTTCAAAGGTTGATGTTGCACTTTTATGGGAGATTAGATTTTTATCTCTTGCCTGTGTCATGTTGCCATATTTGAGGTCAACAAACGTTGACCACCTGTTGATCCCCAGCCCGTGCTCTGATGCAGAAGACTCGCTGGAGGTGCTGAAATTGATGGCATCAAAATACGGGTAGGCTAAACTCCTGAACGCCCTGGCAGTTAAATTGCGCACTTCCTTATCAGCATCATCCAATTCACTTACGGCGCTGGACGCACCACTGGAATACTCGTTAACATCTTTCCCCTTTAACTTGCTGCCAAAGTGCAGGCGGCACGGGGCTGCGATAAAACACTTCGCGCTATCACAGATTTTCTCTGCTTTTGCGTCCCTAAAAACATAGCGACTCATGTCTCCCTCGTGCTTGGCATGATAACGAATGTTTTCCTTTTCTTGTATGTTGCTAGGCTCATTTATAGCTCGGGAAGTCGTTTTGATTGACAGGTGAATCTGTCCTGCAGAATTCCCGCTGCCTTTCTGGTTCTTTGACAGACCTTCATCTGAGCTGGCGCATTTGTCCGAGTCACAGAGATCGCTTTCACGCTTACTGCTGACTGCTGCTCCGCTAGTACTGCGCCGGTTTGTATTATTAGATCGAACCTGATTGCTTTTCACTCTCGCTGAATTTCTGTCTTCTAGTATCTGTCTTCCTTCTATCCTTTCATCACTGTCAAAAGAAGCATAATCAACAAACGAGTAGACCAGGTTGTCGTCTTCCACATCCCAACGGGATCCCAGCCCCAAGTCATAATCGACATCGTGGTCTAATTCTGACAGCTGAATTTCATGGGTTGTAATGTAATGGGACTCGTCCTCATAGGTGCTGGGCATGCAATGGTCCGATAATTCCACGCTTACGCCGTCCTCTGAGTCCATGTTCCTACTCAGGTACATGTCGGTGTATTGAAATTCTTCCTTGTCAAAACCAGTATTCTTTGATTTGTATTTGCAGGGAACCATTTCTGTTTGGGGTCCTGTATCCCGCTTGTGAATAGGGGATTCGGGGCAGTCCCTCAAATCGTCATTGTTTTTAGGCAACTCGGGCAAAGTAGCCGTTTCAAAAGCGCGAGAGAGACCGCTCGCGACACACGGCTCCGCTCGGACATTCCCCGAAGCCTTTTCATTAATGGATTTGCAGTCCATGATAGGGAGATTAGCGAAATTATCATTCAGCTCACGGTCGCCAGGGCTTCTGTCTCCCGAAACTGATGTAGTGTCACTGTTGCATTTAAATATTGCCAGCTGGCTCCCTTCGCCGGTAAATGTAACTTTTACCGTTTTTGTGCCGTCTGCTTTCATGTCGAGTAAGTCATTCAAATCCACATAGTTAGATTCGTCTTGTGTCCCGGAGTTACATATATCCTTGTCGGGCATCAGCTTTCTACGCGGATCGGCAAGTCCTCGGTAAGTTACAGGCTTATGAAGTGCTTCCATTGTCGTTTTTCCTACTGTTAATTGTCTTTGTTGTTAGCGATATTATTTCTAACCCAGGACAAAGGGAGAGAGAGAGAGCGCGCAAAGAGAGAGGGAGACAAGTCCCCAGGAATCCAGACTTCGCTCCCTAGTGTCCAATGGGCCAACCAGAGTCGGATAGTGAAGTTGTTGCTCTGTGCTGCAGTTCTTGTCGACAGTTGTTTGTGTGGCGCTCGAGTCTGTCGTTTCGGATGCCATTGGTAACAGTAGCAGAATCGGTATCCCGGCTCCGTGCCTTAGAGACGCGAAAGAAAGGCATATGGATATTCATTCTTACTTTTACTTGGTTGGAGAGCACGTCATCTATCTGGCACGTTTAAAAGAAAACTATTACCATCTGGATTAAATATCGTAACGTCCGCTGACATACCGTAATTGCATATATTTCTCATAGACTTAATTATAACAACAATGGATTAAGAATGGAATATACACGCTACGATTGACGTAAAGGCCTAAAAATAAAGTAGTTGAGATGTTAATTAAGCCGCACACCGTTAGTGTGAAACGGCAGCCTCGTTATCCGTGAGGTTCAGTGTAATGTTGTTGCATGTTGATGCCCGTCTTTCCAGTCCATGTATACAGATATGGTATGGTAGGATAACGAAATGCTATAAATACTATTTCCAATGATCGTGTTAACGTGTTCCTTGCACCGGTGTCAAACTCAATTCCTGGAGGGCTGAGTGTCTGCTGGCTTTCGTTCCAAACAATCGCCCTGACATAGTTGATCCAATTGGTTCATTTGCCAAAGGTTTATAGGCCTACATGTACAAAAAATACGTTTCCAAAAATACGTTTTAAAATATGGCCATTGCATGGAAACAGGGCACAAGTATCATAATAAGATGTAGGCTACTTAAAAATGTAAATATTTGGCTCCGACACCAATGTAACATTTTACCCAATTGCATTAGCTGTTGTGCAAATCGTTTCTGGTTTCTATTAATCGTTTCGTTAATAAAAATATTGACATCCGAATGTATAAAGCTGGATTTTTGTTCTGTCATGTCTTACATTGAATGGCTAACCCTCTTCTTCCGCGTCCAGGAAATCTAAAAAATTTGATTTGAATTAGAAATCAGGAAATCTAATTATTTCGATAATTTTGTGGTTATGGTAAATGTTCATAACACTGATAAAGTCTCATACAAAAATAAATGTGATTTTGAATCCGTTATGAGTTAATTTTACCTGATGGGATATCAAATACAATGAATTATAATGCATCCACAATTACAATTTGTGGCCTTTCTATAAAGTCTCACAAATGAACACATAGGCCTGAGCATTTTCACGAACAGGTATAACAAGTATAATAAGACAACAACTTGCTTATATCACCACTTCTGCCGTGTTGAAATATGTTAAAGCGCCATCTATTTGTTTCAAAATAGAATTCTCTCTTTTTTGGTTGAAAAACATTTTGCAAACACATTCAGCACCCTGCTTTTGGACAGCGCCCACTCAAGAGACAAAAATGTGGATTTTTTGCTTGCTTGCTCTCTTCCTTCCTTTCTTTCTTTCGCTGTAGTTCTGGTCCAAATAGTTATTATCTGGTCTATACATTAATGGACTTACCTTCAGATTGTTTTGAAACCATACAAATATGTTTTTAATTTAACAAACTAACACTGACCTTACTTCACAGAAGCTATATATTTTGGGATAATTAGCATCGATAGTTAATTATTTATTTGTTTAAGACTTGAAATGATTTGCAATGGTGATTTGTAGGTCTAATCATACTCCGATCGCAAAATATTTAAGCCATTTGAGAGATGACCGATAATTAAATGTGCAGATATTGTCATTAATTCACAGAGTAATACGACAGTACCATGTAGTTACTACATTCATTATCATTTTAGCTGAGGCAGGGAATATCTGGTGATTATTGTATTATGAAATACGCAACCTGCAAGAAACTGTTTATGAGTTCACTTCTTTGCTATTTATAAAGTTATTTGAGCTCAGACTTTACAGAAGGATGTGAAAATAGCACATCGGTCATCTCTGTTAAAACAATATTCGTCTAAGCGCGTGCATATGAGAGTAAGAGATACACGGGTGATGTGAAAAGTCTTTGAACCCCCACAGGATAAGAATGGCATTACATGCAATGTAGCACACGTTTAACGCACTTGCGAAATTCAAGTGAGGGTTTATGCATTTTGTATTCGAGTTATTTATCTACACGCGGTTACTCTCCTGGCAGGCAAAGTATAGTATTGCAATGTACAATTATTATAAGAATAACGCAATGTATGTAGCTATAGGATGTAGAATACGGTGACTGTCACTCGGCCACGATGATGCTGCTTGTCTTTACAAATAATGGAATTGTAGCCTAACCACGAAAATAATAGTCGGCCGAGACAGTCCTACGGATCCAGTTAATCCAATTTTAGTTGCCACTTGAACTTGAATTCAAGGACCTTCCCTCCATGGCAGCGCGTAAGGGTGGGTACTTGCCTTTTACTTACTTAGTTCAACTGACGCACTCCCAGCATGGCTCGAAAGCTATACTGTACTTCCGTCCCCATCCCGTTCCGCTGCAGGTTACGTGTGTTTGCTCGCAATTAGCGCAGCATGCGAATGGTGATCCGACGGGGATTTCGTCTGCTAATTTGTAGCCAAATAAGCACTTTCCAATACAGGACGATGAAAGCATGGATCAGTTCCTACTCAGCGTAAGCTATCATCAGTCGCTTATCTATATATAGCACAGAGCGCGCGGGGCCTCATTGTGTTGCTTTCACAGCTGACCTTTTTAAAGTTGCCCAGGCGCGAATATCAGTTTTAATTGCCAACAGGGTTTCACCTCTAAGTGATCATTACAGTAACCACCATAAAATGTCAATATACGGCGCCCTCCAAAATGATTCACATCCTTGATTTAAAAAAACGAGCAACACAGGTAATGAGCTATATTGTATTCTCAAAAATTGGAAAATTATATTACTTACTACTAATACAGTTGCTCAGAAACATATTTTGTTTTGTAAGATTTTCCCACAAAAAAATATAGGCTGTGTCACAGTTATTCATAACCCCATTGTCGGTAAATAGTGAACCAGGATAAAACTAGTGAGTCATCTTCTATAGTGTTTTCTGAGATGTGAATAATCTTGGAGGGTAGTGTATTTCCTCTCCGAAGATGACCATTTTGATTCCAAACTATTTTTGAGGCCAAACTCACTGGCTGGGTACCAAAAATGCCTTCTTTTAGTCCGTCGATCATGTGGTACTGTAGCCTACTACATTGACCCGGTTGAAATGCTATCTTTGTCTTACAGTTATTAAACTCATGTTGGAAGCATTCAACTAAGTGTGGGGTATTTTTACATTTGTGATTTGCATTTTTCCCAGTACCAGTGCATTTATTGCATGCCCTGATATTCACTGTCTGAAACATCCATAAGAAAACTGCTACAGTACTGCTGTACTTCTGTCCAGAAAACCTCTAAGCAATAAAAAGTCTTGAATCTATCAATCAATCAATCAAATTTTATTTATATAGCACATTTAACATGACGCTCATCAACCAAAGTGCTTTACAATACAGGTAGACTAAGGGTAAAAATAAACAGAAAATAAACAACCAACAGACATACAAAGGAACAGAACAAACAAGGCAGGAGTCAGTGTGAGTCGGGAAGCTAAGGAATACAAGTGAGTTTTGAGCTTAGATTTAAAGGACTCGATGGAGGGGGCAAATCTGATGGACATGGGGATGCTGCTCCAGAGGTCAGGGGCCGCGACAGCAAAAGCACGCCCCCCCCTAGACTTGAGGTTGGATTTACGGGTGGTTAGGAGACCCTTATCAGCAGATCTGAGGGCCCTGACGTTGGTATAGGGGTGAGGAGGTCTGCTAGGTAGGAGGGGGCCTTACCATTTAGAGCTTTGTAGACAAATAAAATAACTTTAAAATCTATCCTATAGCGTACTGGGAGCCAATGAAGGGAGGCAAGGACAGGGGTGATATGAGCTCTCTTCCGAGTACCTGTGAGCAATCTAGCAGCAGCGTTGTGGGGTAGCTGTAGGCTAATCTATGTGACCAAGACATTGATACAATATAATCTATGCCATTTAGCAGATGCTTTTATCCAAAGCAACTTACAGTAGTGCAGAGTGCATACATTTTTCAGTATATGTGGTCCCAGTCGGAATTGAACCCAGAACCTAAGCATTGCCAATGCCACGCTCTACCTGCTGAGCCACACAGAACCACAACAATACACAAAACACAACAATATTGTGAGGAATAAAGTGATGGACTTTCATTGACTCAATACAGAGACAGTATTCCAGCTTTCTAGAAGTGATCGGAAGTGTAGGACCTTGGATGGATTTCATATTACAACTACAGTGGTGTGGATGGACAAATATGTATGCTATGCATATATTCTACATGTACAGGGGGTAGACAAAATAATGGAAACACAAAATTAAAAAGTGCATGCACTTCATAATTAATGTCAATACTAATTACCAATATGTTGCTGCATTTTAAAATCAACACTTTAATATGTGAGTTCCATATCACCACAGAACGGAACCTACACCTCCATGAACCTGTATTTCTTAGCAGCAGAAGAAAGTAACATGGCCTGACAAGTGGTCTTTGTGTTTTTCAATGTTTTTATGTTTGAAGAAAGCCAAAGGAAGCCTTCAACCCACATTGCCTGTAGCCAACTGTTAATTGGATCCAATTATTGGGTCCAATTATAGTAATGTCATTGGGTCCAGTTATTACTCTGCATGGAGGAATTGTGGCCAAGGAATACAAAGACATTTGAGGGGAACAGGTGCACCCTATGGTGCAAACATTGTTTCCTCAATATATTCCAATAAGATAAGAACCCCATACACACTGCTAAATGGATTCATCTCCAAAACAGGTTCAGCTTGGTCGCAAATAACCATTTAATCAACCATTGAATCTAAATTGATTTAATTTGGATTTCTTGCTACTGACCAAAACAAAATACTAAATAATGTCAAAGTCTTAAAAATCATTTTTTCTAAATTATTTACCAAAAAACAGACAATAATTTATTCCATAAGCATCCACCCCTTTTGCTAAGACACACCTAAATAAACTCTGGCATAATCAATTGTCTTTGGACATCACACAAATATTTGATTGGAGGCCATCTGTGTATAATTAAGGTGTTTCAAATGATTTAAAATGAAGTACACCTGTCTGTGAGAGGTCCCACAGTTGGTTAGTGCATTTCCAAACAAGCGCTTCATCATGAAGACCAAAGAACATTCAAAGCAAATCCAAGAAAAGGTTCTTCAAACGCACCAATCATGGGAAAGATACAAGAAGATTTCAAAGACTTTGAATATCCCACCGTGGGGACCGTTAAGTCCATCATAAAGAAAACTGTGAATTTTCCTAGAACAGGCCATCCTCCAAAACTGAATATCCGTGCGAGAAGAGCACTTGTTATGGAGGCCACCAAGAGGCCTGTGGCAACTCTGATGGAGTTACAGTCTTTCATGGCAGGGATGGGAGAAACTGTCCATGGGACAGCCATAGCCCAGGAGCTTCACAAACCTGTATTTATGGGAGGGTGGTAAAATGAAAACCATTGTTGAAGAAAACTCACATGAAATCTTGCCTAGAGTTTGCCAGATGACATCTCAAACCAAACCAAGTGGTGGAAAATCCTATGGTCTGATGAGACCAAGATATAACTTTTTGGCGTCAACATTAGGTGCTATGTTAGGTGCCTAACACTGCGCATCATCCCAAGAACACTATCCCTACTGTGAAACATGGTGGCAGGACCCTAATGCTGTGGGCATGCTTCTCTACTTCAGGGACTGTAAAACTTCTTCATTGGAAAATCTGCTTAATTCTGCAAAAGACCTGAGACTTGGGAGAAGATTTATATTCCAGCAGGACAATGACCCAAAACATACAGCAAAAGCCACATTGGAGTGGTTTAAAAACAAAAAATCAACAGGCAATGTGGGTTGAAGGCTTCTTTTGGCTTTCTCCAAACATAAACAGATCCACAGGTAGGAAAAAGAGTGGAAGAAGACCCATCGGATCATTACTTTCTTCCGCTGCTTAGAAATCCAGGTTTTGTGCTCATTACACCATGTTTTATGTTGTTACGTACTGGCCTTGGAAACAGGCAGTTCCCAAATGGCAACCCTACCATAAATATCAGCTTTGTGGAACTCCCAATGTACAGTTTTTATTGAGACTGGGTTACGGAGGTGTGGATTCCATTCTGTGGCAATTTGAGGTCATTGCTTTGTGGTTTTTAGAAACTATCAAGATAAGTGTGTGTCTTACTTCCTGATGCAGTTTTTCTTGTTAGGCGTATGCCGTTGTGATTTTCAACACTGTTTCCCTTAACACATTTTTTCCAGTTTCTGTGACTGATGCACCTGCAATTCCAGCACCAGCTATTTGACCTCTTTCAAATTCTTTCCTGTTGCTTTTGAAACATATTACACACATTTACGAATATTCACATATCGCAGTGTTGGTTTTAAAATGTCTTTTATAGCAGAAACCTATTGGTAAATAGTATTGGCATTGATATGAACCGCATGTGTAGACTCCTTTTTAATTGCAATCTACTAGCTTCCAAATACAAGTCGTTTTTCATTTAGTTTCCATTATTTTGTCTACTATATATATACATACACACATACACAGATGGACTGGAATATATCCAGGCAGCTGTTTGTACATCAGACAAGCACAACTGGGGTGGTATTCATGGTGGAATTCCTTCACTGACAATGATGCATTTCTCTACTCAATAACAATCAGTTATCACCATTTCATTAAGATGGTTTCCCTGGCACATGAAAAGGGCACGGTGATTGTTCCACCAGAATACAAAGAAAGCAACACAGACTGCCTGGAAGTGATTGGGGCCGGGGAGGGGGTATCGGATGGAAGCCCACAGCTCAGAGCATTCATATGGGGAAGCTTTTGTCCATCATTTTGATGATGATTTCATTTGATTGATGGCCTTAAAGCTTGCTTCAAGGCTTTGGATAAATTTAGAATCTGAGACTTGACCATATACGGGGTATACTTTCAGCCCCTCAATATCTAACCTCACTTTCAATATATACGTTCCCTCCACTATGTGTGTGTGTGTGTGTGTGTGCAATAATTAATGTTCATATCATGCAAAGTGTTCATAAAGATGAGGGAAATTATTATTATTTGAAAGTTTCATTCAAAAACATGTTTCTGTATGTCTCTAACATACATTGTTAATACATAATGCAGAACATATACAATGACACATATACAAAATATTTACCTGGATGTAATTAATTTATTATTTATGATATCTATCAATAATTAAATAAGTCAAATATTCTAGATATATAGCGAATAAGATCTAAAAGTCCACAGACAACAAGTCAACATTAGTGTATTGTTTGCTGTGGCAAATCTGAAGATAAAGATGAAGATCTGTGATCACAACCCACTGTCTCATACTTCCACCCTTCTGCCAACAGATGACAATAAAGAGGACACTTGGCAACATTCCCAGTGGAGTTATGTTGTATTTATGTAATAATTGTTCTCACCCCAGGGTGAGACTCTCGTAGCACAGTTAGAGGCTTGTTAAATGGGCATGATATCGCATGGCACACATGGCTGGTAGAACAATTAGAGGCATTCATAAGTGGCTTTATTTAGACCCAAACCTCCCGTTAGTAGCACAACATACTTTACAAATTGCCTACATGACAAGGAGAGGAAGAGAAAGAGGAGAGGGAGAGAGAGAAAGAGAGATTTGACTGCTGAATGTTATCAGCATTCCGCTCTCAACAGCAACAGCTGCGGACACTAACAGGCACAGTGGTCCCTGGCTGGCCACTCGGGACCAGTTCACTGGGTGGAGTCAGTGGCACTGAAATCTAGGTTGGACGATTGTGTGACTAATTTGGCCTGCGGTTGGCATGGCAGCTCTGGGCACAGTTCCCGGGTTGTCACCGTGGACTTTTCACGCTTTTCATGGCTTCCTGGTAGTCCAGTTCTTCCCTGGGGTCCCAGAAACCAAAGGGAGCACTCTGCGTCCTACCTGGAAGCCAGAGCGTTTATGGTGGTCACCCCTTCTATTCATCACATTTGACCCACTTGAGCCCTTTCCAGACTCTGTGCCATTGCACTGCAGCGCGCTCAATAAAAAGAGCGGTGCACTCCAGTCGTAATTAGGCCTATGAGGGTTCTTCCCGGCCGCAGGATAGCGGTTAACGTTAATCTCTCACGACTCAAACGAGACCGTGACTGGGCTCCCGTGCAATTCAATTAAGCAATCCAATCTGCTGAGGTAAGATACGTCTCCTGTTCATCTTCATTGTACTGGAAGTGACAGAAATTGATGACTAAAGGGTGAAGGTCATCTGGTTGTGGGTTCAATCAAATATACTGAAAAAGATGTATGCATTCACTACTGGTGGACGTCTGCTAAATGGCATATATTATATTAAGGTCATCTGCACAAATGCAGGCAGTGAGTGGGGCAGTGAGCTGGACCCTGCTCTGAGCTGTGGGGTAACTGGAGAAGACCCCACCCACAGGGCAGGGAGGCAGTGGGTGGAGTCCTGGGAGGCAGCCGATGCCAAGCTGTGGCGTCTCCTCTTTCTACTGGACATTAGAACGCAGAGGGAAGGACCTGCGCTTTCTCTCTCCCACTGCTTTGTAATTTCTGTTGTGTTGTGTTTGCGCCTCACCGTACTTTAAGTGCCTTTTTTTTTTTTTTGCCATCTTCTCTGAAAAACTTCTGTCCAAGGGCCATGTTTAAATTGTCCACACAAACAGGATAAATTTAGGCAGCTATTTAAAAAGTGGGCCTGTCTGCGCAAGTATGATGAGATCAGTTACTTTCGGTGGCTACATTAAAACAGCAGGTGTTAAATCATAGCCACCATTAATCAAAAGTGACTAGGACTATATACACGGAGCCAGGGAGGGCCTGCTTTTCCCTCTCTCTCTCTCCCTCTCTCTCGTACACACACACACCTTGACACATTCTTTTTGCAGTGATGTGAACGTGCTCTATCATTCCATTTCCATGGTGATGCAATGTCATTTGCATCAACATTCCTTCAACATGTTTGACCCTGCAGTGCACAACGGAGTAGCCAAATGAAATACCAGCATTAATAATTGTTTGCCGTCACTGTGGTAAAAGGTCATTATTTCGCATAATACAATTTGATGATTGTGATACAATTAAGCACCAAGGCGACCTCTAACGGAAAACCATTGGAAAAGAAAGACATCGAGGACTGTGCCACGCAGGTGTCGCGTGTGAAACGAGGAACACAAAGCCCTAGGATAGTTCCTCAGCATCTAGGGCTAGGGAGAGCGAGACTTTGCAGAGTCCCAGTTGGAGTCATCACTCGGATGATGTACGGCCACACGTTGGCCCAGTCCAGCCCCGTAACGCCAGCACCATCTACTGAAGCGATGCCCTGGCGAGCCTGACACCCACACCGGCACCAGCGGGGCACTTGTGAACAGACCCGAAACGCATGAGCGCTCCACCATCTGCCACGGGGGCGTTCATCAGCACCCAGGGGCCGCGCCGGGCCAGGGGGTTTCCCACAGGGCTGTCGAGCTGGGAAGGTTACTCCCGATGCTCACTTTGAAACGGGGCAGCCCTGCGTACTGTAGGTCTGGCAGTGCAGTGTAATGGTTAGAGAGCTGGGCTTGCAACTCAGAGCTTGCAGGTTCAATTCCCAGGTTGGGGCACTGCTGTTGTACCCTTGAGCAAAGGTAACTTAACCTGAATTGCTTCAGTAAAAATATCCAGCTGTATGAATGGATTGTATGTAAAGAAATGTAAACTGTGTAAGTCGCTCTGGATAAGAGCGTCCGCTAAATGCCTAAAATGTCAAATGTAAATGTAGGTCAGGGGCGGCGGCCCGATCATTAATTAGGGGAGGTCAGGTCTGCATTCCGCAGGGTATCGGCCTGTACTTGAAACATGGCAAGACTGTTGACATTTGTCGGGATCTTTTACATTTTCTTAATGGTTTCATAGCTATCCTACACAAAAATGAAATGGAGAACTCTTACAGTGTTTAGTACTGTTTGCCCTACACACACCAACCATCATAAAGATAGAGTTGGGTCTCAAAGTTGTGTGCTCTTCGACTTGGAATGCTTTGTATCATTCTGAATTGAACTTTGTACTCTGTACATTTATAAACTTAAAACCTTTTTTTGAGTGTCAGCTTGCATGGCTCTAAGTCAAGCAAAGTTAAGCCAGCATTGCCAGGCAATCTGTTGCCAAGTAAGCAGTGCAACACTAGAACAGTTTTAAATTTCTGCGTGCAGAATAGTAACCACTTTTAACTTTGCATTTCCAATCCCCTGGATTGGTGGAAGCTCAGTTGCTGTAATATTTTCTCAACAAAATTTTATTAAGAATAAGGAATCGGCACGCTCTTTAGTGAAAAAAGATGTGAAGTACAGTGGGTTCGGAAAGTATTCAGACCCCCTTACATTTTTCACTCTTTGTCATATTGCAGCCATTTGCTAAAATCAATTAATTTCATTTTTTTCCTCGTTCATGCACACACAGCACCCAATATTGTCAGAAAAACACAGACTTGTAGACATTTTTGCAGATTTATTACAAAATAAACACTGAAATATCACATGGCCATAAGTATTCAGACCCTTTGCTGTGACACTTGTATATTTAACTCAGGTGCTGTCCAATTCTTCTGATCATCCTTGAGATGTTTCTAGAACTTCATTGGAGTCCACCTGTGGTAAATTCAATTGATTGGACATGATTTGAAAAGGCACACACCTGTCTATATAAGGTCCCACAGTTGACAGTGCATGTCAGAGTAAAAACCAAGCCATGAAGTCCTAGGAACTCTCCATAGACCTCCGAGATAGAATTGTGTTGAGGCATAGATCTGGGGAAGGGTATAAAAACATTGCTAAAGCATTGAAAGCACCCAGGAGAACAGTGGGCTCCATCATTGTGAAATGGAATAAGTTTGAAACCACCACAACTCTTCTTAGAGCTGGCCGTCTGGCCAAACTAAGTAACCGGGCAAGAAGGGACATGGTCAGGGAGGTGACCAAGAACCCAATGGCCACTCTAAGAGAGCTTCAGAGTTCCTCTGCAGCGATGGGAGAACCTGGTAGAAGGACAAACATCTCTGCAGCACTCCCATCAATCAGACCTTTATGGTAGTGGCTAGACGGAAGCTACTTCTGAGTGAAAGGCATATGACAGCCCACCTGGAGTTTGCCAAATGGTACTTAAAGGACTCTAAGAGCATCAGGAAAATATTATCCGGTCTGATGAGACACAAATTGAAATTTTTGGCCTGAATGCCAAGTGCTACCATAAAGGTCTGATTGATGGGAGTGCTGCAGAGATGTTTGTCCTTCTACCAGGTTCTCCCATCGCTGCAGAGGAACTCTGAAGCTCTCTTAGAGTGGCCATTGGGTTCTTGGTCACCTCCCTGACCATGTCCCTTCTTGCCCGGTTACTTAGTTTGGCCAGACGGCCAGCTCTAAGAAGAGTTGTGGTGGTTTCAAACTTATTCCATTTCACAATGATGGAGCCCACTGTTCTCCTGGGTGCTTTCAATGCTTTAGCAATGTTTTTATACCCTTCCCCAGATCTATGCCTCAACACAATTCTATCTCGGAGGTCTATGGAGAGTTCCTAGGACTTCATGGCTTGGTTTTTACTCTGACATGCACTGTCAACTGTGGGACCTTATATAGACAGGTGTGTGCCTTTCCAAATCATGTCCAATCAATTGAATTTACCACAGGTGGACTCCAATGAAGTTCTAGAAACATCTCAAGGATGATCAGAAGAATTGGACAGCACCTGAGTTAAATATACAAGTGTCACAGCAAAGGGTCTGAATACTTATGGCCATGTGATATTTCAGTGTTTATTTTGTAATAAATCTGCAAAAATTTCTACAAGTCTGTGTTTTTCTGACAATATTGGGTGCTGTGTGTGCATGAACGTGGAAAAAAATGAAATTAATTGATTTTAGCAAATGGCTGCAATATGACAAAGAGTGAAAAATTTAAGGGGGTCTGAATACTTTCCGAACCCACTGTATATAAAGTAAGCTGCCAAATACCAAATAACAAAAATTGGAAGCCCACGCATAGCACATCCAAAAAAGTTAAAGGCACACTTACTTGGAGGTTTAGTTAAAAATCCTTTACTACTAGAGCATAGCCCCACAATATATGATTACTTTGGGATTAATATAATGTGTCTAAACATTTTCTTTTCACAGTGTACTGTAGCATACAGAGGTGTATAATGAAAATGAAATATACCATATCAGTTGATAATGATTTGCAATGCTACATAATGGAGTAACTTACATTGAACTGCAAGTAAGTGATTGTCCTGGTACCTCCTATGCTATGCTCATCTGCTGGACCCATTGCAGCAACTTTAACTTTGCATATTAGGCATTGTTATACAAGATTGTTCAGGCATACCATTACAACCATTTTATGGGTTGTTTAAAGGAAACATGGACATAAAGTGTCTTAATAGGGCGTTGGGCCACCACGAGCCTCCAGAACAGCTTCCATGCACATTGGCATAGATGCTACAAGTGTCTCGAAGTCTACAGGAGAGATGCAACACCATTCTTCCACAATAAATTCTATCATTTGGTGTTTTGTTGATGGTGGTGGAAAACACTGTCTCAGGCACCGCTCCAGAACCTAATATAAGTGTTCAATTGGGTTGAGATCTGGTGACTGAGACAGCCATGGCATATGATTTACATAATTTTCATGCTCATCAAACCATTCAGTGACCACTTGTATGCTGTCAATGGGAGCACTGCCATCCTGGAAGAGACCACTCCCATCAGGATAGAAATGATTCAATAGGACGAAGGTGATCACTCAGAATGGCTTTGTATTTATTGGCATTTTCCTTGCCCTCTAAGGGGTTGAGTGGGCCTAAACCATGCCAGGAATATGCACCCCACACCACAATGGAGCAGTCAGGACCCTTAATTTACTCAAGTGTTTCATTTATTTTGGCAATGGCCTGTATATGACACAGCATAATTGATTAAGAGATATGTAATACCTATATAGGAGAGTGGTAGTTATTCCAGAAGTGACCTGGCCATTGATAAATATATTATACTGTCATCGGACAATAAGAGAAATGTCCAGAGTCGAGGAAACTTAGTTGTATAATTGCCTTATTATCAGGCAATAATTTTATAAACAGATATATACAATTATTATGATGATTTTTTAGTTTTGGTACTTTAGACAGGGCCAGTCAGTTGGGTTTTGTGCAATTCATCATCAATCTTACAGGTAAGTGTAGTTTAGTGGTCTTTATTTTGTAGTCATTTACTTCAATATTTTATGTTTTGCCCCATCAATATCAAATGGTGTAATATATTGAAAACTTTGTAGAAAATATATAAAAAATTGTTCACATAAAATATATATACTGTATATATTATATATGTTTGGCTCCTGCCTAGGGTGGATCCGTTGGATTTTTCAAAGTCCCTTTGGGGTCTGGGGTCTGGACACAGGAGCTAACTGAGTAGATGTCAGTTAGCTGCCAGAATGTGATCGCTGTCTGGAGAACTATATTAGGGGCCTAGGCGGAGGTAGTGAAGGCCCTGAAACAGAATTTGTTTTTACAGAAACATGACTCTATCCATTTTTAGAGAGTAGTTTTTCATTAAGTATGCTGCTGTGATATGATAGTAAAGCAGAGGTCTGAAAATGAATTCTTGGTTTTATGGCTCCGTAGCAACTGCAGAATAAATATAAACATGAGTCAGTGTGCTGGACGTGCTGTGTCGTACAGATGGATAATTGGCCATTACAGCTGTTACGTGGAAATGCATTATTTCTCTGAGTCGTGGTGACTGTTTTCTCAAACGATCTGAAATCATCAACGCTCACCACTGGGTGATCTGTGTTGTCTTATGTGGACTGTAGCAGTTAGGCTGGCATTTGAAAAGTGCAAACTTGGAGGGAGCTCCAGTTTCAAGATGACTTGAAAGTGTGGAAGCAAAGCCGGCCTGTTCTCACTTGATACCGAGTTGAGGAATTCACGGAAAAAAGATACAAGTTGCGAACTACCACTGCTCACGCACTGAGACATTTCGAGCATGTCCACAACCGAAAACATAAAAATAGACGTCGTTATTGTTGTGCTGCTGCTGTCTCTGTGTAGCACGGCAGAGATGTTTGTGTCTTTAAAAAAAGCTATGCAAGATATAGTGAGCTGTCATCAATACCCTGGGAAATGCGAGGCATGTGTGGCTGCTGCCTCCTGGCTCCAGAGTTTCTATTTCACACATGTCTGAGGAATACTAACCCCTACGATCACCATGGCAGCAGCGCAGCTCCACCATGACCTCCAGATGTGGACAGGGTCTGCAAGGGCAATGTCAGAGGTACACCTCGACACGAGGTCTTAGGTTTCAGAGATCCGTTTAGGGCTGTTTTACAGGTAGGTTCACTTTATTACCTGAAGCCAAAGCTTGTCAATACAAACATGTTAGGCTCCTGAAGGCGTTCCAAACTGGAGCAGTTGGTGGCCCAAGCTGACATTGGCTGCCAATGCCATTACTTCCTGTGACAGCCTAGAAGAGATGAGCGTGGCACGAGCAATTTCCACTGTTAGTTGCTCCACCCCACGTTCAGAGCTAGTCACATGCAAGACATACCGGCTGCTGGGCTGTGATGGTTCAGCATCTGGGGTCTAATGAAGCCTCTGTGATCATCCCAGACCTGTTAGTTTACATTTTTTTGTCCTTGCTCAAAGTTCTCAAGCTTTGCCCTCCACAAATAAAACCTTTTTTACCCACATAAAAAAAATTAATGGTTAAATGAACACTTACCAGAGGCATTTACAATTAGTCCCATTTTATCTTGCTTTCATACCTGTGCTTGAATGTCTTTTGACAAAAAGCTGTTGAACTTGGAGTGGGGTCTCAAGTACCCAATACATTGCCAGCAGAGGGAGCCTTTGCTAAGGCTAAACTATGGTTTGCTTGAAGGTGTATCTTTGTATCTTTGTTGAAACACATTTTATTTAGGTTCCACCGAAAACCCCAAAAGATCATTGGGTCTGTGTAGCGCGGCACCGACTCTGAGTTGACGCTGAAAACAGAGGGCGGGGCTGAGTTGGTTTAGCGTGTACGTCCCTGTCTCTGACGTATATTGTGTGCGACTATTCATGCTATTATTCAGCTGTACAATCACGGTACAAAGGTGGAACGCCGTGATAAGCTTACAGAAACGGATTGATAGATCGTTTTGAGTAACTGGTACACATTATACATCCCTTTACTGAACTGTGGAGGGTTGATTTGTTGTTTACTGGTGTTAGCGATAGGTTATAGTATTTATTGATTTGAGTCAGCCTCCCTCCTTAGCCGCATAGCCAGCCAGATAGGCAGTAGCTCGCTAGCAAGCTACCAGGACAACCGAACACCGATAGCTTTGACAAGTGCAGAGAACATTTCATAAAATAATTCCTTAACAAATTACGGCACAAACGTCATTTCTATATTTTTTTGTCTCAGGTGAAAAATACATAGGCAGCATAGCAACCTAACATCCATAAATAACAAAACATTGCTGACGTTTTGTACATCTGCAAAGCGGTATTGCAGATATGAATAGTGAAAACGTTTCTATCTGTGAGAAGATTGTATCGTCTTCATACATACGTCAAGGTTCTCAGGCGCGTCGCAGTCACGAACAGCTAATACGAGTCCTGCTAGAACAGGTAATGTTTTATCACACTATATTCCTAAAGTTAAAATACAACAACAACAAAAATACATATGGTTTCTTCAAGCCATGCAAAATTGTAAAAATAACCGCATTTCTAGTCAGAACGAAATAACAAATTAAATTAATACACATTGTACGGGGTCTATTTGCTCTGGGGTTTTTTTTTTTTTTTTTTCAAATATTAAAAATGTTACATTATTAAAAATAGAAAAACAAATATAAGAATATTACGTTTTTAATCAAAGCTTAAATATATCAGATGCCACATTGTTGATTTTTTTCACCTTGAAGGGAAAGTGTCCGGAGGAGGGATGGAGCGAAAGTACCATAGAACTCTTTCTGAATGAGCTGGCAGTGATGGACAGCAACAACTTTCTGGGAAACTGTGGGGTTGGCGAGAGGGAAGGGAGAGTGGCCTCCAGCCTTGTTGCCAGAAGGCATTACAGGTAAACTAATGTGTGGTAAAACCTTATCACAGCATTACTGAAAATGTATGCATTCACTACTGTAAGTCGGTAAAAGCGGGGCATATATTATTATATTATATTATCACAGCATTACTGAATAAGCAGGGGTGGAAAAACTACCACTCATGAAAATATAAAATGAAAGGTTGGCAGTCTTAATGTCACAAAAGCTTCAACAGTAGTGCATCTGTATTTCCCATACATTAAACCTTGGTTAGTGTCACCATAGGGTGAGTGCTTTTTGAAGTGGCTCTATGTTGTTTTCATTTGGGTTTCTGTGCAATTGAGCCTCTTTTTTTAAATGTGGGACCTTTATGTATTTCTCCAGACTTATTCATGGAATTGGCCGCTCGGGGGACGTTTCTGCGGTTCAGCCCAAGGCTGCAGGATCCAGTCTTCTCAACAAGCTGACTAACTCAGTTGTGCTGGATATTATAAAAGTGGCAGGTGCATACAGGCTACTTCGTCACTATCCATTTACCGGTCCATGACATTTTTACTGGGTTAATGTCTGTTTCGTGAATCCATAGAGGTTCTAAATAATCAGTTCAAGTTTCAAAGTGGCCCTGTCACATTTCTGCTTGTGAAGTAGATGTTTATCTAGCTTAGAGTATAGGATAGAATGTATGAAATGTATTCATCTGCCAAAGGGGAAACTTGATACTAATCTGCAGCATACAGATATAGACATCACAACATCCATGACTATAAGGCAACATCATAAACAGGACATCTAATAGCCTGATTAAGCTTACCAATGGGCCCATAACAGAATTAAAAATAAAAACACTTAAAGCAAATGGACAGTGAATGGGATAGTTTATTAACTAAGTGACTGTTATTCACTAAAATACAGTTACAGATTTAGCTGTGCACACTTATATGTTAACATGTTATATGTGGTGACTTTGGTGACTGTCTTTTCTGAAAAGAAGCGCGACTCACATATTCTGCCTTTATGTGAAGGTGTGCGGAGCGTGTCCAGTTGTTTTGTGGTCCCCATGGCGACAGGAATGAGCCTGGCCCTGTGCTTCCTGACCCTGAGGCACAGGAGGCCCCGGGCTCGCTACATCATCTGGCCTCGCATTGACCAGAAGTCCTGCTTCAAAGCCATGATAACTGCAGGTGAGGGAGTCCCTGCATAAACCCAATATTTTGTACACTGTTTTGTTTATTTTTGGTTTCGCACCTGACACAAACACTTAATTTCTTGCCCATACTGCTGATAAACATACACCTCCACTAATTGCGTGCGCAACATTGTACTGACTCTCACTCCGCAGTTGTTGGTGATGGGAGCAGACTACACAGTGACCTAGGTCCTCCACTACTGTCCTGTCAGAGGTCACCCACTTATTCACCTCATTCATGTCTACCCTCCAATGTTTTGTATTGTTTGTATTAATTATTGTTGCCTTTTAAAAGAAAGTAAAACATAAATAATACAAAAAAAGAAGAGGTAACACTGTCGCTCACAGTCTGTTTGGTGTATACTACCCTCTCTTCGTTTGGTCGATGCTTCCCTATAAGTGCAGCGCACCCTTTTCTTGCTTCCATTTTGCACATCTCCTGCTTCTCAGTCAATCGTATCTGTCGATTTACGAACCTTTTATATCCTTTTACTGTACTCGCTCAGGATTAATACCCCCTTCCTGTTGTCATTTCGGCCAGGGTTTGAACCCGTGGTGGTCGAGAACGTGCTGGAGGGAGACGAGCTGAGGACAGACCTCGAGGCGGTGATGAGGAAGATAGAGGAGCTGGGCGCTGAGAACATCCTGTGTGTCCACTCCACCACTTCCTGTTTCGCCCCCCGTGTCCCTGACAGGTACCGTTCACACCCACATTCATGCCGTTGAACATTGCTTCACAACCCAGGGCACTACAGATGAAAACTGCATACCGTCCCCATCAAATAAAGAAAGAAAAAATGAATTTGACTGGCAGTGTATATTTCTGATTAATTTAATACATGCATTTTATCAGGTGTAAAGGATGTTTATGGGTGATTCATAAAAGTAGCTGGTAGCATCTCTGCGTCTTGTAAATATCCATGCATATGTCACGCAAGGTATACATCGAGCCATACAATTTTCACTAGCATTGAGATGATTACTGCAACCGTGCGAGCTTATTGCTGCCTGACATGTACTAACATGTTACTTCTGTAAATGTATGAGCGTTATTTCTGTAAATTAAACATATTTCAATCCAGCTGCATAAAAGTATGCATTTTTCACGTTGATTAATGAAAGAGCATCAGTAGTCTACCTGCGTTTGATTACAGAGTGCAGATGGTATTTTTTATCTCAGCATTTAAATTTTATGATTCACCTGAATGACATGCAAATGTTAAAAGATTGTTCCGATTCAAATACAGGTGGTGGCGGTAACCCTTTTTTTAAATTTATTTTTATATATATATATATATATAAATATACCCCCTAGTAACCAACATTGACAAATCATGAAACAGCCCTTGTTGCCATGGAATATTTGATGTAGTCTTTTTTGAATCAGCAGTTTAGACATGTGAATCAGTGTTTTCCTATCATTTTGTAGGTTGGAAGAGTTAGCAGAGATGTGTGCCAAACATGACATCCCCCACATAGTGAACAACGCGTATGGGGTGCAGTCATCCAAGTGCATGCACCTCATTCAACAGGTATGAGGCTGGCATTCTCTCATCATCGAAACTGCTGTAAAGCGTAAACACAACATTCTCTTCATTAGTATTTAACTATATTAACAGTATTGGTAGAGTATTGAATTTGCATTTTATGGTGCAGTGCTATTGTGCCAAGCTACAGGTACCTGCCAAAATTAAAGCAACACTAGGCCTATCCGTCAGTACTGGCCGTGGCACCCCCCGATGGACACTCGCGGTACTGCGCCCATTTAAGGATCCTTCATTTACTCCTCACAGGATCCTTGAACTAGGGATAAGCATAGCAGTTAGTTAAGTATTCAAATGTATTAGGTTGCTGGCTAACAAAAAACGTTTGTAGTGAAAATGATGGTCTCTGAGTGTAATAAGTTCAACCAATATGAAACTGAACATGGTATGGTAACTTGACATTCTGTGCATTAAAAATAAACTGACCTCCTGGTTGAGAGTGCCACTAGGGGGCGGCAATTGTTTGTCCGCCCCAGGGAGGGGTCAGGGAAGCCGACATGGCTCTGGAGTACCGGAGTTATGGTTGATGGCTTGGCGAGTGCCGTCTCGGAGGAGACGGCACTTCCGGTCACAGGGCTATGGCAGCAAACTCACAATACGAGGGCGGGGGGATTGACATGAAAAAGAGAGGGTGTAATTGGCTACTAAAATGGGTATTAAAACAAATTCTTAAAATAGATAAACTGACCTCTACGGTGAACCTTGGAACCTTGCTCTGAATTGAGTCCTGTGAGAAATCATTAACATTCTAGATTGAACATTTTCAAATGAAGTATAAAATATAGAAAATTATAAAGGTATAATTTCCATTAGTATTCCATTTCTTGCTTTTCCTTTTTAGGGGGCACGTGTTGGAAGGATAGACGCCTTTGTTCAAAGCCTGGACAAAAACTTCATGGTACCAGTAGGTGGCGCCATCATTGCTGGTTTCGACGAGTCCTTCATCCAGGAAATCAGTCAAATGTACCCTGGTTAGTTCCATTATCTCCAGAGAATTTTACAGTTGCCCTTCATTCACCAGAGGATGTCAGTTGACATACTCTAATGAATCCTTTGACCTCACGGAGGGTTTCATTGCATCTTCTGCTGCACAAAAATACTAAACAAACGCACATGCTCCGCAGCAAATTTAATGACATCCCTCTGGGATCTTGGTCAGAATCTGTGTCTACCCATTTCCCTCCACCCTCCTGCCGCTCCCCTCCCCCCTCAGAGTGGGTGCATTGAGGGGTTCGCTGTTCACTGTGCCCCCAGGTCGAGCTTCGGCCTCCCCCTCGCTGGACGTGCTCATCACCCTCCTCACTCTGGGTGCCAGCGGCTACAAGAAACTGCTGAGGGACCGCAAGGTAAGCCAATGAACCGCACACTGTGAGCACGCTCCTCAGTGCTTTAGCGTTAGCGTAACACGCCGACCCGATGCTAGTGCTCAGTTTCCCATTGGTTGAGAGCGTGTGGAGAGAGCGTTGAGTGTGTCGAGGGCGCGGCGTCATGCAGTTGCTAGGGCTATACTGTAGCAAGCAGAAATTGATCCGGGGAGGAAGCTGAGCCGTTCACAAAAGGACTCCCGCCGATGGCTTTTTGAGAAGACCGCAGCAGCACAGTTGATGCGGCAATCTGCGGTTTTATATTAAGGCAGGCGCTGTGCATGCCGGTGGCTCACGCAGCTGTGGACCCTGTATCAGTGATGAGGCTCCACCAGGCTCTCTTCGCCTGCATTATGCAATTGCTGAGTAGATGTCCTCATCGATTATATTTTAAGGATTCCATTTTATACATTTTCCTTATTACAGTTGGATATATAATGAGCAAGTTCTCTGAGCCCTCTCTGATTATGGAGCTTGTTTATTATTATTATTATTATTAATAATAATAATAATAATAATAATAATAATGAGAAATACATATATACAGTACCCTCCAAATTGATTTGCACCCTCGATAAAGATTAACAAAGAAGGCTGTATAAAATAAATAATACAGGTAATGAGCTATATTGTATGCTCAAAAAATGGGGTAATTATATTCTTTTATACAAATACAATTGCTTGGAGTAAAATATTTTGTTTGACAAGTAATATGCTTTCACATTCATAACCATCCAGTGACATTTATTAGCATTAGAACACATTATTACCCTGGTTATATTATAACCATCACTGCCGTAAGTCATGTCCACGGTGGCGTAGGTGCATCCAGAAGGCATGGCCTGGTCCTTTAAGCTGGCACACAGGAAGGCTCGTGTGGGCACATTTACAGCACTGAGCAAAGGCAGAGCAGAGACAGCCAGGGCCTATTGATTTATGTGTGCCACAATCATGAATATTTGATGTAAAAAAGAAGACGATGGAATATAAATGCATATGTGGACCTGATGGAATATAAATGCATATGTGGACCTTCAGGAAGGATGATGTTTCATTCTTTGTACTGTACATAACATTTACGGCTTTCTTAAAAGAGCGAAAAATGCATTTAAACATGGTAAGATTAATCAGGAAGAGATGTGTAGTAACACTGCAACAGACATTTCATTACTTTTTATGTACTTTTTAAGAGGGAAATAACATTTATCTGGCATTTTTAGTACTCTTTAGTAACAATAATAATCATTATTTTATATATCTCAGTCCGAAAGGGCTTGCCTCAAAACACTTGGTGTTATAATAATGAAATTTTACTGATTAAGACAATGTTTTAAAACGTTCGTATCTTTGAGTGCTGATCTTTTATCAAAGGAGTTACTGGATTATTTTAGTCTATAGACTCCATTCATTCCTCTCTGGGTTTTTAACCCAAAGGGGCTGAAATGGCGGCTGAAATTTGAGCAGTCCTGTCCTCAGACGTTGATGTGCAGTAGTGTGGGGTTGGTTGGCGGCAGTGGGGCTAATTGTAAGGCCAGTCTGCGGCAGAGGAGAGGTGAGGCCGCTTGGTGAGGTCAGAGATGAAGTCGTCACCGTGGGCCTGGGCCTCCTGGCTGCCAGTGTTGTTTCGCTCTGTGTTGTTGCGCTCTCCGCGCCCGTCTCCTGGCCCGGCTCTGTGCCGACGCAGCGGCCGTCCGACCACACGCCGCAGGGCTCCCGTCACGCTGCCCGGGATCCGTTAGGAGAGGAGCTATTTTTACACACGCCCGCAGGCCCTGCGCCCCCCTCCTCCTTCAGTAGTAAAGCACAAAAAAGAGAAGGAAATAAATAATATAAGCTGCCGGGGAATCGGTTTCTGTCTCCCTCTCTGGTGCTGCTCGTGTAAAACTGCTCGGCTAGAAAATATAGAAGGCATTCCAACATTTGTGTGGACTGTATTTTGAACTGGTGCAGTCTTAGAAGGCCATCTGAACACTGATGTTATTTCTGTTTTAATACATATACTGCAAAAAAAGATTTCTGTGTCTGTGTGTGTGTGTCTGTGTCTGTGTGTGTGTGTGTCTGTCTGTGTCTGTGTGTGTGTGTGTGTGTGTGTGTGTGTGTTTGTGTTTCAGGGGCTGAAGGCCTCTTTCAGAGGTTGGCACCCTAAATAATGTGGAATAACTAATGCACAGTGTTGATTTGTGCGGTTTTAGTGGCTGTGAGGTGTCTCAGTCGGTCTGTTTGGTTCTGTGCTCTGCCACCATCGCACTACTGGGGTTTTATAAGACAGGCGTTATTCCCAGCACACACACACACACACACGTAACCCCCTTGACGGCAAAGTCTTCCGCGCACTACCGCCTTGGGTTTCCTGGACAAAAAACATTATCTCAGTGCCAGCTCTGCAGTGTCGGTTGCGTAACTCCCCATTAAATTCTCACTCCGCGGCAATTCGCGCCCCTTTTATTGTTCTCCGTCAGTTAATAAGGCCTTTCGGCTATGAAACTTTTATCACCTCTATACTTTCTGGGGACGCGGCGCTGATTGCTCAGAGGCGGCGATGCGCAGAGCGATGCCAGTCCTACCCGCTCGCCCATTACCGGGTAATGAAAACCCCACAGGTGAGCCTCCGTTTTTAATGGCGTTTCTAATTCGCCGGGACTTAATGGCTCTGAACCGAGCCCCGGTCCCGGAGTGGCGGAGGGGCGGCGTGGCGGCGTGTCAGCGGCACGCCCGCGGTCGGGAGATTGCCAGATTAGCGGTAAACAAGCCCCCGGCCGTGCCAGTTGGAGACGAGGGGAGACGGGAGTGTTCCGCTGCTATTCATAGATCTTCATTTGCATCGCCCCCCAGGAGATGTACGGCCACCTGGCGCAGGAGCTGAGGAAGCTGGCCGAGGCTCGCGGGGAGAGACTGCTGCACACGCCCCACAACCCCATATCTCTGGGTGAGCAGAACGTTCCGGCAACGACGCTATTGCTTCCTTATTCTTACCACCCCCCCCAATCAAACACTGCAAGTGGAACAATCAGATACGAATGCATTGGAAATGGAGGACCCTAAAATGTTCAGAATATTGACAGTAACACCAATTTTAAGAATTTTAATCCCTTATCAATTGGAATTGTTACTTATCTTACTGTAGCTTTATTTTTGAAAGAAGCCACTCATTTTGTAGCCTCATGCCTTCATTTAGGTTGACCTAAAACCACCGATGCATCTCCTTCCCAGTGACCCTGCTCTCTTTCACCTCTTTTGCAAACTGTTTTATTTTGTCCTGGCCCTCTAAATCAAACTATGTCGATTTTACCTCCTTGTATCCTTTAGCAATAGTGCTATGACATGCCCCCTTGTATCATTTGAAAGTATTTATTAATCTTGTGGAAAGTTTGACTCGGATTAATGCTCACCGTTTTGCCTCTGTGAAAATAAAGGCCTCTGCATTGACCATTTAGTTGCCCGATCAGTCCCTAACACTGAGGCTCACTGTTCTCTGAGGTTCTGTGTTTTATTAGCAGACGCCCATATCCAGAGCACGTCCATTTACGCAGCAGTGCTCCTCCACTGACGTGTGGTGCTCCACTTAAACAGATTCCCTACCAGTCCTCGCCCGCAGCCACTGACATCACAGTGCTCGACATTGCACAGATCCTCAAGGTGATTGTGCCCTGGAAGCGGGCAGACGTGTTGATTGCGCATCTGTTCTGCCGTCCCCTCCCTCCCTCTCAGCCATGTCTCTGGACGGCCTCCAGGCCCAGAGCGGCCAAGCCGTGACGCAGCTGGGCTCCATGCTGTTCACCAGACAAGTGTCCGGAGCCAGGTAAGCACTGATCCCCGCACCGGCTCGCACCTCGGGGAGCGGCGGCCCTTCTCCACCGGGTGGCGCGCAGCGGAGAACGCCGACATCGGTGCCCGTCAAAACAGATCCTCGTCCGAGCGCCGCCGGTCGCAGACACTAAACCAGGCCAGCTCAGGCCCATCACCTCCCATGCTGTGCAGTACGGGAACGACCAACGCGTTCATTTGGAAATGAAAAGTTCCCTTAAAAGGCTCTGAACTCGCGAGGCATTTGTGGACGTAATTGGGTTTGCCTCCTGGCGAGGATGGATGACTTTGCTGCACTATTAATGGGAGGGTTCCTCGTGCCGGCGTTCATTAGCACAGACGCCGCTCACCTCCGATCCCGGGGGTGGGGGTCTCAGCACTTTCCTCTCTGGCTGCGACTTAATAGGTGCCAGTTGAAAAAGAGACATCTCGAGGGATTTTAAGTTTTTATTTTATTCTTTTTTTTTTTTTAAGATGATTAATGTGATTTCTGAGTCTTTACTTTTCGGTCTGAACTAAGTTTTATTCCACCTTATCTTTCTGAAAGTGCAGTTTTCACATTGTGTGGACTTGGCACCAAAATGATTTTAGTTACATAACTATATAGAATAGACAGAACAGACTGCAGTGGTGCCATCGCACAGTTTATGTATTTAATGTGATTTTTGAATCGATTTTTAAAATGAAACAGCGGGCAAGCGAACCAAGAGCTTCCTACACAACACCCAGTGATCTTGGTAGTGTAGAGAAGCTTTTTAAAAAAACTTCTGTTAAGAAGTGAAAAACTACCAGAGATAGATGCCTTGTGGGCATTAGAGATAGGCCAGCAGCCATACCACCCTGTACCCTCCTCACAGCAAACCGCTGAAGCTAAGCAGACGCAGGCTTGGTTAGTACTTGGATGGGAGACGTCCTGGGAAAACTAGAAGAGGTGTTGGTGGCCTAGTGCCCCCTTCTTCCCCCGTGGACCAAATAGAAATCCAATACCCCAGCACAGTGATGGGGTTACCGCCCCTTGACTGTGGTCATTAAAGGTCCCATGGCACATTTTGAATAACCCCGGTGCCCTGGTCAAATTCCCACAAAACTGCTGCTCTACATCTGACCACCGAATCATCCTCAACACCCCATTGGCTACACAATCCCTTGCATTCTCTGCCCACATTGATTCCCCAGGTTGTCACTGCCCTCTTATTAAATAAAGGAGAATAAATTAACTCCTTTAACTCCTGGTTAAGTAAGTCATCGGAGGAGACCCTCTCCTGGTTTTTGGGGTCATCGGCATCCATGACTCAGCCGTGCGTGACCTCATCCGACCGTCTCAGCGCCCCTTGCAGTTCGCCGAGTAAGCCAGGCGATGGATGAGAAGTGACGCCGCAGAACTTAACGAGGGCGGCGGCCATGTTATTAATGCGTCCCTCCCATCAAACCGCTCCGCCGCGCGCGTCGGCTCAGGATCCCGCCGTCGATCTTTCATCGCGGTTCACTTACGCAGCGTCCTCCTGCAGGGACGGCGCGCTCGTGTAAACCCGCGGAGGAGGGAGCCACCGTCGTGAATGCGTCCGGTATAAATTAAACTACTGTTTGTTTTCCGTCCTCCCAAGTCATCAGCTGTAAAAATAGAATCGGAGGAACGCAGCAAGTGCCTTGTTTCAACTGGAGACTAGTTAGAACTTTCACTGGCAGATTCTGGCAGCGGCGAAGCGGCTTCGAGGAGAACCCTGACCGCAATGCAAATGAGATCGCCCTGAATCAGAGAGCCGGCCGCGTTGCTGCCGATGGTGGCGTCGCAGTGCGTCCCGTGCGGTTTTTAAAATGTAGCCGTCGTCGTTGAAAAAGGAAAAGACCGAAAGCTCTTATTACTTACAAGTTATTTTAATCCTCTCCCGGGGATGCACACGGATTGGGTATCGAGAGCGCGCCTCGTAAAGGTTAGTTTGCTGCCTCCAGACTCCATTGTGAAGAATGGTCAAAGAGGCTCTCAACAGCCTGTGTTTATAAATGGCTCCCTGTTGGATCTGCTTTTGGCTTTTGGCCGTGGACAATGCCGCTTGACAACACATCAGCCGCTTCGCTAACCTTCTCTCCTAACACGACCCGCCCCCAACCCCTCCTTCCCACCGGTCGGTGTCTTGACTCGTGTGGAGAGGGATTCTCGGCTGCAGGACCTTCTCTCTGTGTTGCAGGGTAGTGCCGCTGGGGAAGCAGCAGGTGGTGAGCGGGCACACCTTCAGGGGCTTCATGTCCCACTCGGAGGGGTACCCATGCCCGTACCTGAATGCCGCCTCCGCCATCGGCATCACCCGGGACGACGTGGCGCTGTGCGTCAAGAGGCTGGACAAGTGTCTGAAGAGCCTGAGGAAGGAGGCCTGTCCGGAGGAGACCAGCACAGCGCCCCCTGGTGGGGACAATGATTCTGCGGAGGAGTAACAACAGCAGCACTCGTGGTGTTAAACGATGCCCCGTTCGTCTTGACGGTGCCACAAGACAAACTAGCCCTGAGTCAGTGTCCCGTGTTCCGTCCCTGTCCCCCACACACACACAATGTGAGATGCCTAGCGGCAGAGATGTCGTTATATTATATGATATGTCCTGACCTGATAACTGTGCCTTTAGTCTCTTTACCAAATGAGAAAAAGCAATGCCAGTGTGATTATTTCTGAAAATGTAAAATGCTGCCTGTGGCAATGTGGATGGTCTGGGTTTTGAATATATTTGCACTGAATTAAAACCATAATTTCCTCTGAATTACTCGTATGTGTTCTTTCATTGTTTGGCATGGATCAGTCGCTGTGGTGGTACAGACATGGCCTTTTCAGACACTGCTTATTGAAATCCCGTAAGTGTTTAATCACCCAAAGGCCAGCTAACTGGAAGTGGATTTCTTCTTCATTGTTGTTATCACAGACCCGATTCCTCTGTTGCTTGACAGCTGTTTCCGGCCACTCTGCTGGGGTTTGCCTTTTCATTTTCCCTGTTAGCGTAACCGATACTTGATAAACAGATTCCAGATGATAAATTACCCAGCTAACTCCACAATAAACCACAGAGACACTGCCACAGAGAAACTGCGAGGGACGCATTAGGCCGCTAATACACGTCAGAGGGACTAGGACTTCGGTCTATAGTCAAAGTTAGGGACATTCAGAGCCAGCGCCTCCCTAATTGCTCTCATTAAGGGAGTCAGGATCTGCGTCTCAAGGAACGCGAGTGGATTAGTGTCCCGAGTGAATAATGTATCAGCGTCGACTGACAGCCGATCTATACATGGATGGATTGTGTCCATTCTCAGATCGCTCACAGCGCTTACTGCGCAGGTCGTCTGAGTGCGTGGCGGTTTCCCCCGCTGAAACAGGCATCGTTACTTCCTGCCTTTAGTGCTCCAGTGACATGCTGAGTGATTGTTTGCGGATAGAGTCTCACTGGAGGAGAGGGGGGGATACAAACAAGTTGTATTCATTACAAATACTGTATTCGTATATATATACTCATCGGTAATGTGGAAATTTGAAGACTGATTGTTTGTTTGACAGATTGACGCGTGACCCCCTCTCAGCACTGCGCTCGCATTCTGTAAGGCCTCGCCAGCTGCTCCCGCATCGGCATGCAGGGCTGGACTGTATATAGTCTACGGGCATATTCGCTCACGGTTATTCCGTTTTTTTTTTTTTTTTTTTTTTTTTTCTCCTGGACAGCGCCCATTGGTTCATTTTCTATACTGACACTGCCTTTTTTTTCCTCTCCCGGGATGTCCGTGATGATGGGCAGTGTCCGCCAGTATGGTTCGAGAAATGCTTTCCAATATTTTTTAGTTGTGCGTATTGATCGTGCTTGCTGCAGTGTTTCAATCTTTAAAAGACTATGCAGTCACAGTGGAAAATGTTTAATACTAGGGTATTTATTGCTCGAATGAGCAATTAGTACTCAGTTTAAATACCCAATTAGTAGCCTACCCTGTTTTCTAATTGGACAAACGATCACTGTAAATTGAAATGTGCAATAAAAAAAGAAAAAAAACTTACTACTTGGCGTATGTACATTTCTGAACGACAAAGTAGCTGTACCTGCCCCAAGATCAAGGCCATTTGTCATATTCATGGATTATTGGTGCATCTATGCATGTTTTAATATATCAAGAATATTCTCATCTCTTCTCATCTTCAGTATTATGTATTGGAGCCTATCCCAGCATGCATTGGGGCGATGGCAAAACACCCTGAAAGGTAAGTTTGATTTTCTTTTTGTGGGTGGGGGGGGGTTGGTTATTGTCCTGTTGATGTGGGTCTGTAAAGGTCTTTTTGTGGGTGGGGGGGGTTGGTTATTGATGTGGGTCTTTAAAGGTCTTCTTGGCTGCACTTCCCCTTATTCACCACACTTTTAAATGGTCATTGTCAGCTGCCAGCCTACATTAGATTCAATGCGATAGCCTCAGGCACTCTCCATCGAACACTTTGTAAAGATGACTAGAAATGTCACAAAGTAGCCTACACATTTTATCAAATGCCATTTAACACTAATTTATCACTATAATTTGCTACAACCACTATCGCCACTTTATAGAGGGGCCGGCCAGTCCTTCCACCCAAACATGTAATTCGTTCTCTCTGTTCACCCGACTCTTCCAGCCTTTCCGCCTGCAGCCTGAGCCATGTCCGGCCTATCATATCCCCATCTTGCAGAGCCACCACTCACCAGCTCTCAATTGCACTTTACTCAGATGCCTCCCAGTAGTGACACAGATTCCCCAAAATAGCCCGAGACGTCGCTTTGTGTCTCGTAGCGCTCCATCATGGGTGCAGTGCCCGTAGACCCCTGTAGGATCTTTCAGCCGATGACAAAGCACTGCCCATCTGTGAAGTGACCTGGTAGAGCTTCATAATCACCCAGGACCTTGATCGCATCACAGGGGACACGCCAGTGACGGCATGGCGTTGGCTCTTTAGCTCCTGACGGGTTGTGTAACCAGAGAGCCTAGCAGATGTCACCTTCCTGGTAGCATCTTTGAGGAAGCAGAAAGAATGTACACAGTTGTATTTGTCTGTGTGAGTGTGGGTGTGTGCAATTCTCATAAAGAGGTCTTGTTTAGCGTCTGTCTTGCCATTTGTCACCAAGCACAATGCAGGTCATCAACAATGCAAGATAATCCCCATGGCATTATTATATTTATTAATATTGTTATTATTGGAACAAAGTTAATGTCTCTGATAATAGTAGGCATGGATGATGAATGTTGAGCCACACTGTCAATCT
Source organism: Aldrovandia affinis (assembly GCA_029706075.1). Classification (NCBI taxonomy): domain Eukaryota; kingdom Metazoa; phylum Chordata; class Actinopteri; order Notacanthiformes; family Halosauridae; genus Aldrovandia; species Aldrovandia affinis. The sequence continues at coordinate 505,252 of JAINUG010000255.1, read as the reverse complement.
CTCATAAGGATGACAGTCATTTCACTGTAATTTCACAAACGTCTTTTCTGAATAAACTTGGCACAACTGAACAATTTCGAATCATCGAAGTTTTAATTGATCTCTTCCAGTAGGTATATGGACTCCCTTTGGTTTCTGTAAATGACACAAAAATAGAATGAATTCGCAAGGTCATTCTAGGACTACGCTTCATAGTAGCGGCTTTGTGCGATTGTAAGTAGTGTGGCACATTTTCGTAAATGTTGGAATAGGGGATGTTTAACCAACAATCACCGGTGTAGCGTGCGTAATAAATAATAAATTCGGCGAAGAGGGCTGCAGCTGAAACGCTGATGTCAGGGATTCGGTGCAGCATTTCATGGCGCAGGGTTTCAGAGTGGCGGCTTGCTTCGGCGTTCTCTCCTTAATACACCCATGCTAGCCTGGCAATCGCGATGCTGTCAATCGCTATGCGTTGTTCGATATTATCTTTAATTGTTTTATATTTGGCTCCGCCGATTAGTCTCAAAAGGGTTTTTAGATGCCCTTCTGCGTGCACTTGCTCCAAGGAGTCGATTATTTGTGTCGGGTCTTCCAGTGTCCCGCGGATTATCCCAAACGACATCAATTCACTGTAAGTATTCAGAGATTTCTGATCAGAGATTTGTTTAATGCGACAATGAAAGAGCACGAGAGTATTACGATTGTGTAGCCTACATATGGCTTTGCGCAAAGCTTCTTGTATCAGTAAGTTATTGAAATGTCAACTGTTTTGAATGACAACGGTTTATATTTCCAAGTGTTTAAAAAATTGTTTTGTCATAATGTGATGAATTTAAAAAAGAAATGAATTAAATATAATGACGTTGGCATTTACTCCTTGTATAACGCGCGGTTTAAGTGCTAGCGTTTCATTAATGGAATTATAAGATATTTGACATTAGCTCTGACAACATGTTCACTGGATAACAGGCTATTAGTGCTTAATCGGCTGCAGTTTAAAATTCCGGTTTCGTGTCTGTTCCTTTCCCAGGAGCATTGTGAATGGGTCATTTCCCGAAGTAAAGGAGGCCATGTTCTCACACATTCCTTCTTTGCAATTACTGTAAGTCAGAATTACATTTCTCATACATAAATTGTATTTGGAAACATCATTTATTTCGTCTGTGTGCGGAATTTGAAACAGTTTGCTGTGAATTTGGGGCGCAGGGTGTTTTGTTGGTCCTGTGAGTGTCTGGTGTTAAAACTCCAGAGCGAAGTTCAGCTGAAGAGGACAGGTGACAGGTGACAGATTCCAAAGTGATTGCCAGCGATAGTGTTGGTCTCGTTGAGGGTGTCTAACCGACATACATGCAATGCGCTGGAAATAGAAACTTAGAAGAGTGGCCAAAGTAATTTATGTTAATGTGTACAATAATTAAAAATGCGTGTGCCTCAAACCGACACACGGCACTGGTTTCAGTGAGTTCCTCACTCATCACATTGCACTGCAAACCAGAATGCTACAGCTGATCACCGGCCCTACCAATCCATAAACCGTGACGCACCAGAAACAGGCAATGTAATTTGTTTTAGTCTGAAAGTATCTACAATTGACAAAAAATGTCAGCAGTGACTCAGATCACCAGCGATCAATTATAATATCTAAACCCATACCCTAAGAGAATAGCAGATTTTCCAGCCGGTTGTTGACACATCCTCCTATTTTGTATGGGTGGTACTTTTTGAGTCATCTTTGTGGCTCTGTCGCGGATGGCTCAGTGTCCCAGCGAGTCGCTGAATGGTACTAGCTGTAAGCAGCCTTGTCTCCCAAGAACACCGGAGACACGTGCAGTACCATGGTGAGATTAGGTTACTTACAATTCGATCCCTGCGATACAGGCTTCGCGCAGGAACGCATCGATCAGCTGTACCAAAGGAAATGATTCACCTCAGTTCCTACCGAGCCGTAATGGGGGCGCGAATGTGCAACCTGCATCGATGTACGCACTGCACAGGAGGCCAAAAACATGGAGACAGGAGCAGTTGGATTGTGCCTGCATCAATGCTGCCAAGTGATTATGACCAGCTGGTTGCCGGGCACTGACACCACTGAGCCCATATGTACTGGGAGCCGTTTGTGCAGGGAACAGAGTGTCACTATCCCACAGTACATAACACCACTGTTTCTTGTCTGCGGTGCCACCACAATAACAGGGCCCAGATAACTTTCAAGTTGGCTGTGACTCATATACTGCTGGGACTAGAAAATCTGAAAGATACATACCTGTTACAGAGCACCAAAACGTTGCTGTGATTATTTATGAATTACAGCAAAACTGATGAACACCTGCTGTGGCTCATTTTTATAATTTATTTTTTGTGTATCTGTGTGAAAATGTAGACAAAATATGATCAGTGAGAATATTTAATATCATTTTTTGCTAAGCATAAAATAAAAATGTAAATATATAAAATATATTTTAAAAATTAGTATTTTTTAATATATATATATGCCATTTAGCAGACGCTTTTATCCAAAGCGACTTACTAAGTAGTGAATGCATACATTTTTCAGTATATGTGGTCCCAGTGGGAATTCAACCCACAACCTGGTTAGTGTTGTAATGTAACAATGTGAAGATGGTTCATGAACAGTGTGGAGATGGTTAGTATTGTAATGTAACAGTGTGATGCCTATGCTAGTGTTGTAATGAATTCCCTGTTGTAAAGCGCTTTGAGCTGCATTTAAATGTATGAAAGGCGCTATATAAATATAATTTTACTTACTTACTTACACTAAGCGTTGCCAACGCTGCACCTACCACAGTTGGAGCCACCACACTGTGAATGTTAAGATCATTGTTGATGATAGGCAGATATTCCTTCCCCTCTTCCTTTTCTTGGATGTTATGTGTGTCATAGCTTCGAACTATTATGCAACTTTCAAATATCCAAAAGCCCTCTGATTTGCCTCTTTCTATAAAATCCATATTACTCAACCATGGGGTTAGTGCAATGTAATGTGTTACTTGTATTGTACCTCTGTAAGGTAATTCAAGGAGCTCCTATTCAGTTATTCAGACACAAAACCTCCAGTGCTGTGTCCATTATACTTGTTTATTTACGTATGTATATTCTCATCTAATTATATTGAACATTTCACACAATAGCAGTATAGATGAAACAGTTTTCATGCATAAGAAATGCTTTGCTTTTCCAATTCCCTCTGTACATGGTGTACATGCATCCAGTTATAACTTTGACGCTGTGGACATTCCATGCCCGTATAATCAGTGTGATTCTTTCTCTTTATCCATAGGCTACTTAATTCAAATGCATTTACAACCATAAGGGACGATGCATTCTCTGGACTTCCGCACCTGGAGTATCTGTAAGTTTGTGGTTGCGATGCGCTTGCTGAAAGGGTGTGCGCTGATTAAGCAGAATGGCGTTGGGGAGAGCTGAGGGGACGAACCGCAAGGACTCGCACGAACGTTCGACTCGCCCACGCGCTCAGAACCCAGTCTCTGTAACATACATTACATTACATTACATTACAGGCATTTAGCAGACGCTCTTATCCAGAGCGACTTACACAGTTTCACATTTCTTTTACATACAATCCATTTATACAGCTGGATATTTACTGAAGCAATTCAGGTTAAGTACCTTGCTCAAGGGTACAACAGCAGTGTCCCCACCTGGGATCAAACCTGCAACCTTTGCATTACAAGCCCAGCTCCCTAACCATTATGCTAACACTGCTAATCCTAGCGGGCGCTTAGACTCACAGGGGTGTTGTGAAATTATGTGTGCTCTCTTGGGAAGCCAAGGACAGGGGGTTGTGCATGAAATTACAGCTCTGAAGTGGAAAAAGCTCTTCAGCCTGCATCAGAAACACTATATTCCACTCTGGGTGCTATATGAGACCCTATAGGCAGTACATGCAAGGGCAGGTTCACTTTGTAACCAGGGAATCTCATTGGCTGTGCATCGCAGCCAAAGCAAGACATATATTTTTAAAATAAATGATTTAATCTAGACAAAAGTGACATGGGCTACAATTGCTACAATATGTGCATTTTTCTATCAATTCTGTGCTTTTTCCTGCTTTTCAATGTACGCTACACTCTCAAAATTAAGGTACATTTATACACAAAAATACACTTTTGTTCCTCGGGTACGAATGTAATCATTGTACCTTCAAAGGCACACATAAGATCCTTCATGATACCGTTTTGTACCTTTTCCCAGTGAAATGGGTATAAATTGAGGAAAGGCACAGATATGTACCAAGGTAGGGTAATGAATCCTTACTCACACTGGCAGCCATATTGGAATGAAAATGAGGCTTGTACTGCAAACAACATTCTTTTTCTCTCAAGGGTACAATTATGTTCCTTGGACTAAAGGTACAATTCAGTACCCTACAGGGGTACTGCTCCAGTGACAAGCATTTGTACTTTAATATGTACAACATGGTACCTTTTTTTCTGAGTGTACAATCTTCCCCAGATGTGTTTTTTTTGAAGACATACAATCTTACGTTTTCCTGTTCTGAAAATCTTACATTACTTTGACTTGACAGGTTCATAGAGAGTAACAAGATAGAAACAACGTCCAGATATACTTTCAGAGGTCTCCGGGACTTGACGCACCTGTAAGTCACGATCATTATAACCATCGTTGTATTTTCCATGATTCTGTTGCCCACTGTGGATGTGGAGCAACACTACAGTGCTGACCTGCTTTTCTCTTTGTCAATGGCTGCTCCTTGCAGGTCTTTGGCAAACAACAACATTAAGGCTTTGCCAAGGGATCTCTTCATCGATCTGGACTCTTTAATAGAGCTGTGAGTTGGCAATTCAGTCTGCAATTATGTATACAATGATTAGTAAACATTTTTGTTTGTGTGCTTTCTAGTATCAGTTCATTTTATGCGGTGCTTGAATTGGGTTAAAATAAGTGCAGGCACTCACTTTTTCAGATAACGCTCTCGTTATCCGGACAGTTTGCATCTGAGCTAGCCAGTGGTGGATTATCATGATCAATTATTTTCCTGTCGCATTATTTAGCCATGCTAACATTTTAGATTAGGCTATTATCAATGTGAAACATTTGATGTCAACTATTTTGAAAGTCCCTAGTACTAGCCTACGTGTTATACGTTAGCTAGCCTACGTCACAAGTGAGTTGTAATCTGGGAATTGTAGTCCACTGCGGACCTCACGGACATGCATTTTGTAGCACATTTTTATGGAAATATGATTATTGGGTATAGAATAGTCTTTTTGGACCTGGATCTTGTTTCATTTTCTAATTATCAATGGAAACTAGTTATTTCACCTCAAGTTGGAAATGGACTTCTTTTAACATGACGCAGACTGCGTCCCGGTGACCTCCAGCCCAGTTAAAGCACTGATTTTATGGCATATAAGAACGTAAGAATACAAAATACAAAATGACGAGAACAGGCTTTTTGACCCATCTAGGCTCATCATTTCCTAGTCTAAAGCATATCCAGTACTGCATCAAGTCTGGACTTGAATACCCCAAGTGTTTCTGCCACTACTACATGACCTGATCCACACATTTACAACTCTCTGTGCAAAATAAAAAAATCTGGATATCAGTGAGCAGTGCATAAATTGCTAGAAATTTGAAACGGTACACAAGTGTTGAAAGTGGTAGTGGTTGGTCGATCTAGAATATCCTTCTAGGGAGGAAATTTTTATTAAACGATACGTTTCATTTGCAAGTTAAAATAGAGCTGGCCCAAAGCCTCCTCTGATGACATACGCTTCCCCGGCAGTGACCTGCGAGGGAACATGCTGGAGTGCGACTGCCGGGCCAAGTGGCTCATGACGTGGCTGAAGAGCACCAACGCCACGGTGTCGGACGTGTTCTGCGCTGGGCCCGACGACATGAAGGGCAAGCGCCTGAATGACCTGGCCAGCCTGCACAACGACTGCATCTCCACAGGTGACCTTTTGGCAGGGACGGCGCGTCCCGATCGCACACTGAGCACAGCGGCGCTGCGGTCCCCCGCGGCCCCACTCAGAGGTGCTGCGCTTGCACGCTTCCAGCACACGCAGCAAGGACAAACAACGCACACCTCATCACAATGGAGACTCAGCCTCCCTGAAAGAGCTGTTGCTCAGTCACTGGTTACTGCCCCACAGAGAGTGAAATAACGAAAAAGCTCAATAACTTCCTGTTTTCCTCCTATTTACAATAAAACACCTTTATGTTTTGAAACTGATATTTGAGGATGATGTGCAGTGCTTTAATTTTGCGCCCACTGTTAACCTGGCTAAAGCCCTCAACCACATTGATTTTGAACATGTCATGCCTGTTACCTGCCACAGAATTAAAAAATGAATAATAATCATGTGGAACTGAATACTGTTGAGCAACCAATGAGGTGAAATGACTATTTGCTCATCACCCATGCTCTGTTCAGACTTTGTCCTCCATCAGTCAGTGGGTGCTGAGTCTCTGTCAGTGGACACCTTCTCCTACAAGGATGATGTCTATGTGGCCATCGCTGCCCCCAGTACTGAGTGCTGCATGGTCATGGAGTGGGACCACATTGAGATGAACTTCAGGAGTTATGACAACATCACTGGTAGGCCCTTTTTTTAAATGTATTTATTTCAGATTTTTTCCCTGTTTTCTCCCAATTTGGTGGCCAATTGTACCCTCTATTCCTTCAATTCACCCTCCCCACGAGCCTGCCGCCCGCAACTACGGGACCAGCCACTACCCTGGGGCCGACAATGAACCGTTTCCTTCAAGACAGAACTCGCCTATTCGCTTTGCCCACACGGAAGCTTTCTGTGCCTGCGCCGAGCTTGTGCCGGCTTTCCCTTCCCCCCTCGCCCCGGGGGCAGACAGCCAATCGCCCCCCGAGCAGGACTCCCGGCCAGATCCAGGCTGGTGCAGCCAGGGCTCAAACCCTGACCGCATTCCTGCACTACCGGGCGAGTGCCTTTATCGGTTGTGGCCTCAGAGGCCCCAGTAGTCTATTTTTAATCCAGTCTTAATTCTCTTTCTCAGTTATTTCTGTATCCCCTGAGGTGTTTTCTCTGTGGGGGACTACTGATGAAGCGAAATGAGTGCTCTAACATAGTTTGAATTTGAATGCCAGAGGGCTTATCTAAAACAGCACCTGAACTACAGCCTCTCCCATTCATTTTGTTCAGTAGATACTTCATTGGTCCCCGAATGTTTAACATTCTTGATTCTTATTTCGTCCACTTTAAGTCTGGAAATAAATGTTAAACGGCTATATCAGTTTTTCCATTTTTTATAGCATAATATGTGGGTCCTCAACAGATGCAGTAGCTATGTCCATATGTATCATAATGTTAACACAACAAGCCATGCTAGGTTCTGCAAACATGCTTTAGTTTAGACCAGGGATGTCAAACTCATTCCTCAGAGGGCCGAGTGTATGCAGGTTTTTGTTGAAACCAGTGAACTACACCAGGTGATTTCACTAATTAGCTAACTTCTTCAGCAAGGGAGGGGAACTAATTGAGGTCACCTGGTGTAGTGCATTGGTCGCAACAAAAACCTGCATGCACTTGTCCCTCGATGGAATGAGTCCGACACCACCGGTTTAGCCCATGCGATTTAATAACTAACCCTCGTGTCTTTTGAAACTCAGGACAGTCTATCGTTGGGTGCAAGTCCGTCATCATCGACGATCAGATCTTTGTCATCGTGGCGCAGCTGTTTGGAGGCTCGCACATCTACAAGTTTGACGAGGCCCAGAGCAAGTTCACCAAGTTTCAGGACATCGAGGTGACCAAGATCTCCAAACCCAATGACATTGAGGCCTTCCAGATAGGCAGCGAGTGGTTCTTTGTGATCGCCGACAGCTCCAAGGCGGGCCTGTCCACCCTTTACAAATGGAACGACAAGGGCTTCTACTCCTACCAGTCCTTGCACGAGTGGTTCCGGGACACGGACGCGGAGTTCATCAACCTGGACGGGAAGGCCCACCTCATCCTGGCCAGCCGCTCGCAGGTCCCCGTCATCTACCAGTGGGACAAGAGCACGCAGAAGTTTCTGCAGCACGGCGAGATCCCGAACATGGAAGACGTGGTGGCCGTCAAAGCCTTCCACATCAAAGAGGAGCTCTACCTCGCCATGACACGGTACATCGGCGACTCCAAGGTCCTGAAGTGGACCAACAAGCAGATGTCGGAGGTGCAGGCCCTGCCCTCACGGGGATCCATGATCATGCAGCCCTTCTCCTTCAAGGAGAGATACTACCTGGCCCTGGGCAGCGACTACACCTTCTCACATATATACCTGTGGGACGAGGAGAAGAAAGTCTTTAGGAAGTTCAAGGAGGTCTACATCCAGGCGCCGCGGTCCTTCACCGTGGTGTCCACGGACCGCCGGGATTTCGTCTTCTCCTCCAGTTTCAAGGGCAACACGCTGATCTTCGAGCACATCATCATCGATCTCAGCTTGTGAACGTAGGCGAGGGGTCCCAGGGCTTGTCCATGCCCAATCTCTTCCTTTAGTCAAGTGGAGATTTGAGGGAAGGAGTAAGACAGAGAAGAATAGAGAGAGAGAGAGAGAGAGAGAGAGACAAGGAGAGTCAAAGGGAAAAAGAGAGGCTTCATGTGTTATTATCAGGTTTGAATTCATATTCTGTTTCCTGCATTTGTATAAAAGTTTTCATGAAAATAACAAATCCCTTGCAGCCCTCTTTTAGTTATTTGATATGCGCAGGTAATGACAAACAGCAATTATTCCGCTTTATCGCAGAGAAAGCAAGTAGACGTTCAACGTCGTGGTAAAGCCTTTTTCAGTTTCAGCTTAGCTAAGATAAGAAAAAATATGTTTGCCCGTATGGCTTTAGTTGCCAAATATCCTATGGAGACGTAAATTGCCTTATCTGTTCAAAGGCTGTGTGTGTTTTAAGCCCTGTGGCATCCACTTTCATCGCTCATGATTGTCACTAGTAATACTTCCTCCGGAGAGGTACTGCAGGAGCTCCGCTTTGAATGTAGATAGAGCCTCGTAAGCACAAACATTCCCAAACAGGGCCCCACCAATGGGTTCAATATCCCTCTTTACCTCAAACGGTTACGACGCATTGTGGTTCTATTTCTGTCTACCTTGTATTCAGTGTTAGATTACCTTCGCAGTACTGCCAGTGGGTCCCAAGAGACTTCTTGGGAGTTTTTGCCTATCACTCCATTTAGTGAACAGTCTGGTTCTTGCCACCTTGATTTATATCTACTATTACATGATGGGATTTCTTGTAGATTTTAACTGTGTCTGTCTTTGTGTCATTTCTAATGCATTTTCTACTTAACCTTGGGGAGCACATTTAAGAAAGTGGTGTGCTTTCTTGATTTTAGTGCACCCTTTTTGGTTCATTTTATTGTCTTCTGAAATCATGATTTGGTGCAAGCGTGACAGGCACCCGACGTACACTTTCTCAGTTCATTACTCTAATGAAGGACAAGCAGCTTTTTTGTATAGATTGAATCTGGTTCCACATCTGATTTGTTTTGATACCAAAGCATCACTTGCCTTTATATAACATCTCAAAGCTCAGTGCTCAGTGCTGCATTGCTTTTAAATTAAAGTCTTAATTAAGTCTTAACACATGTTAGGGACAATAAGCACATGTGAGGATTACAATACAAATCCCAAGCAGTGTATCTTTCAAGCAGGGCTGGACTGGCTATATAGTCTACCGGGCAGATTCCCGGTGGGCCGGTGTAGTTTTGGGCAAGGGCCGGTCCGGACCGGGTGTTCCGAGGGCACCGGGTGTTTCTTTGGGCCGGTCAGAGCCAAATGGCAGGGCCTATTTTTTGTCCCAGTCCAGCCCTGCTTTCAAGGTAAGGGGGGGGGCCAGGCATGGTCTGTACTTCAGGAATTGAGTTTAATTAGCGATGAAAGACAGTTTTGCTGGCAAGAGTTTTGTCAAATCTGATGTTTTTAATGTACGGGAGGACAGGAAGAGATGAAGTGACTCTTTGTCTCCCTCAGCGTCCTGACAAAGTGCTTTCTTCGTGGCCTTCAGCGAGGCCGTTCGTCTGACGATGATAAACTGCGCCCTTTGTGGTAGCTGTCCAGATTACAGACCACAAGACATGTAGGATCCTCCCCTCCCGCTGTCCTCACTGTACATCACTTTAATACAGACGGGGCTTGTTTTTTTTCTTCTCTTATTTTTGCTTGCCGATTTGAAGGACCTTTTGAAGCTCTCGCCATGATGCCGTGAGTTATTGTTGTGTTTACTGTCAGCTGAGATGGTTGAAGTGGGGAACACTTCAAACGTGACCTCCCGGGTGGTCTGAGAAGGGGAGGTTTCAGTAGGAGCTGCCCTATTTCAGTATTTCACAGCAAGTGGAGATCTACTGTCTGCACTCTATCAGTATTGCTTTGGCATGTATTTAAATGGGGGGGGAATACTTTGAGATGACATTTTTAAACTTTGGTTGGGGGGGTAATATGCTCAAGTGGTTGTGGTCCAGTTCCGCCAAACGTCCCATTGATCTGTACCAGCGGCCCTGTTCTGCTTTTCCCCCAGGTTATCCAGTACTGTCATGGGTTGTCATTGCATCGTAGTTATTTCCCTTTCACAATGTCCTGCCAGTACCAACAACAGAAATATACTCTTCCTAGGTGGTAACTGATATTGATAATGTGTTTTGTTATCAGATATGATATGTCGCAGTCATTTATTTCCTTCGTGTAACACAAAGATTTAATGGCATAAGCGACCCCATCTTTTCAGACTTTCATCTTAACTATAGTTTTCAGTATGTCATGCCACTTGGAATGCCAGTGAAAATGTTTGCACACAACCAAAACTACTAATGCAGCTTGTAAGACTATGCCATTCAAGAGTGAATGTCCAATACATTCATGTCCGATACAACGTTGAGATCTTGGAAAAATTTGCATTGCAACTACTACTTTTGCTCATATGGAATACCTTTGGTAGTATATCTCATGGTACCACTTAATACAATATGCAAGCTTTATGACATGTAGGTTGTTTTTGTATCATGGTAGAAATTTGGTTTTATGCTTATCGAATGTTATCCATATTATAATCAATATCCTGGAAACTCAAAATAAAAATACTAATGATGAACACACGTCTCGTGTTATGTCTAGGTGGAATTCTCTGATGAACGGTCACATGGAACTAAATACATTATTGTGAAATCATACAGAATTAAATACATATGCTTGTTGTTTTCATCATAATTTTAGCTTTCATAATAATATCATTAATTAAGAGATCACTTTCTGATCCTGTGATTGCTGGTCCATGGGCGGCGGTTGGGGAATGAATACTTTTGCTGCTTTCAGTAAGACCCATTATGTTGGATGTGATAGTCAGGCACCTGCCATTTTCCACTGACATCTTATATTACCAAAATATATATTTAAATATGTTAATATTGATCATTTGACAAAGTTTTTTGCAGAATACTTCTGGCCAGTGAACATCAGCAGTGACAACATCCTGTTGACGTTTGATGCCTTATGTAAACCAATTTGCTCTACACAATATAACAGCTCTAATTCAGTGTCATTAGTGAGGTAGGACCACACAAATATACATATATTGTGTCAAAATATAATTTTAGTACTAAATTACCGTGACTGTGGCAAAGAACTACAGAATGTTTAAACATTTTGTTTGGATCCTTGTTTATGACATGATATGCCCTGAACATATCCATTGAACTATGAAAAAGTGTCTGGGTTTTGGTGACAGTGAGTGCTTAGGTGAGTAAGGTATGGTTTATGGTCTGCTCAGCTCAAGGCAAGGCAGCTTTATCATTGGGTTTGACAAATAAATCATTGGAACCTTATAACGGATGAAAGGGCTGTAATCTGTAGAGGTTAAGACTTAAGGCACTCAATCTATTCAAGTTTAGCAAACGGAGGAGGCTTAGGGGGGATTTCATTGAGGTTTTTAAAAAATCCCTTTTGCTAAAAGGGATTAGCAAATTGAACTACCAAAGATTGTTGAAGATAAATTCGGTTAGCAGAGCAAGAGGCCACAGGTGTAAATGAGTTAAAGGCACATTCCGCACGGATATTAGGAAGTTGGGGTTTTTACGCAGAGAGTTGTTAGCGCCTGGAACAGCTTGCCAGGTCAGGTAGTAGAGGCAGAAACACTAGATACTCTTTAGATTAGTTATAATCTGTAGAAGTTGCAACAAAGAACAATCCAAATTGTATTCAGTGCTGTGAATTGTTTGTGGCCAATTCTGTATTTTCTCTGACGTGTCTATTATATAAACTCCTTTTGGTTGTGCTGCTAGTGCTACTTGACCCGTGCATTCCAATGCATAATTTTTTTAAAGCTCTAGCACACTGTAGTTTAAAATATTACATTGTGATGATTTGCCTTTGTGAAGTGGCTTTCTGGCAATAAAACACAGGCTATCATGCAGTGTGAGGTTATTGGTTTCAGACACAAAAGGTAATAGGGAATTCAACGCTTATCCTTCTTTCTTATGAAGGTACAGCCTAGGCGGTGGTGTGGAATGAATCACCGCTACTTCACAGGGATGAGGGAGGAGGATTAAACATCAACCAAGGTTTCATACAATTTTCACTCTTCATTTTGCATTGGGAAATAATAGCAGTAGGAGGCGGCTAAGTTCAGGGGAGAAGAAGGCATATTACAAAGCATGAATAATTGAGGTATTGAGCTGTGTAAAGTCTAGCCCACAGAAAGACAACCTATTTTTCCATATTTATGCATTTTCTTCCCTCAAGCAATCCCGTCTTTCTACCTCTTTGCTACGACTCTCCATTTTAGTTTTATACTCTACTAGATTTCCATAGAAACTGGGAGGGAGAACATTGCTCATCTATATGTGAACTCAATAATAAAAGCTGTTTACTGTGAGGATTCAATTTTACTTTTAAGGAAAATAAACATCTACCCACTTTGAAGTTTCCACTATTAGTTTCCATAGACAATACAGATGTCTGGAGTACTCAAGAGATTGAATGAGAGATTATGTAAAAATGGCTTTATGACATATTTTGCATTTTAGATTTCATGACAGCTATATAAGGTGATATATTACAGCTTCAGACAAGCATACCTGTTGCAGGTTTCAGTATAGGCATTCCCAGACAGTCTGACTTATTAAGATACTGTATATTATAAAATTATATGGAAATGTATTGACAAAAAAACCTTCAGTGAATATTTAATCAATATCATGTAGTAAAGGGAATCATATATACACAATAAATGCCATAAAGATCATACTGGATTAAAAATGTAGTTACATTATTATATAATTGATCATTGTAATGCTGTTGAATATTCATATAACAGTTGACAACAGAAATCCATAGTATGGATCAGGACAGAATATTTATTATTCTTACAATGATTAACAAATGCATGTGTACATATATATGTATATGGTATTTCTGCATGTAGTGAAATGTGACCTACAATAACATATAAAGGTAATATATAACCATAACACTGAGACCAGAGTAACCAAAAAAAAATGTGTCATGGTTTTATTACAAAACTGGGAACAGACAAAATTGTTAATTAAAAACCCTGGTTGCTTTAAAACCTAACTGTATACTTAATACTGTAATCCATAATCTGGCTGCTGAGATGTTCCCTGAAGGAAGTATACATACACATACCCTGTATTTTTGATTGTAGGAGGAGGTTCCAGAACCAATGTGCAGGATTCCTAGCTTCTAGCTTGCTGTTAGATTCAAGATATAATTTCAATTGTAAATCACAACCAGAATGTTATGAACTATTTTCTCATGCCTTCCTGACATCGACGTTTTTTTCACACAGGTGCACAACAACGAAGCTGTGTCAATTTCACAAAGGCTTAATGAGTATGCTATTTTGCAGGTGTACAGGGTGCCCACCTGTCCTACTATGATACCCACTCTCCAGCAGATGGAGCCATTTCGCAGTACATGAAAGCACACTCTTCAAACAAATCGATGTTCTTTTCACGCTGTTGTATCCATTTCAACATGGATCTTTTTTTGGTGGATCGTGCTGAACTCTATGATCCATCAATTAACGTTGGGGTCATTCAGCAAGTAATGTCAGTAAAGGCATCGGCGTAAAAGGGAGATCATCCTAGATCTAATTCAGGGGTGTCCAATCTTATCCGGTGTGGGTGTAGGCTTTTGTTCTAGCCCTGCACTAAAACACCTGATTCAACTAATTCACCAATCATGGTCTACAATCAAGACCTTGATTAGTTTAATCAGTTGTTTAGTGCTGGGCTAGAACAAAAGCCTGCACCCACACTGGCCCTTCTCGGATAAGATTGGACACCCCTGATCTAATTAAACTTGCGATTGAGCCCTACTGTATGTTTAAATGCAATCAAACAACAAAAAGGTGTACAAATCCAGTCAAGCCTGCCAGCTAATTCCTCCATAGGTCCATAGTGGCCTACTCTCTGTGTCACCAGCGGAATGGGCAGTCGCCAGCATAGTTTTGCTCAGTTTCTGTCACCTCTCTTAATGAACATTTAGGCCAGGGTTCTCTAAATCTGTCCTAGAGGGCTGCAGGGTATGCTGGTTTTTTCTCTTCAGATCAAACGAGTCACTCATTTTTTTCTGTTGTCAGCAAAAATGACAGGCTGAATATATGGCATCAATGGTGAAAAAATTCATTCAGAATACCACTCTTTTGTTTCTCGTGTAAAAAACGATTCCTTTGCATTAAAATCCTACAAAGTACAGAACAACCCATATTTCTTTGTGGGGAAAGTGTAGGCTATTATTCACATGACCATTTTTTTAAAGAAAAAAATGAATGCAATACAAAAGATAAAGCACTAAGTCAGGGTTTCTCAAATCTGGCCCACGGATCCAGTCCTAGTTTTCCTTTCTCTCAGGTAGCTAATTGAACAATTAATGCAACTGATTGACCAGGGTGTCTTCACACCAGACTCCTAGGTAATGGAAAGGTGGAAAAACATCAGTGCTTGGCCCACGAGGACCGTGATTTGAGGAACCCTGCACTAAGTACTATATATTCTAGGGTTGTGTGTTCTTTAATGTTAATTTTCAGATAAAAATACATAATACATAAAATAAACAAACACAAAGTACATCCCTTTCAGAGTTGAACTGAATCGCATCCAGGATTGTGATTGGCCCGTAGGAGGTGGCACTATTCCGTAATAATTGTTGACATAAAGGGCTTTTATTTATCAGCATTAACATATCCAGTTAGGTCCAAGTAATGTACTGCAATGCAAAGGAGACGTAACTGTGATGGAAGCGTAAGGTTTCCGTCAAATGCATGTTACTCGGCTCAAGTACACCATCTTGTGTTGAAAATAGGGTACTGATACTCTTTACAACGCCTAATACGAGAACACTACTTGAACCAAATGCTGGAGCAAGAATTGAGAGAATCTTTAATAATCTGAAAATTATGTAGCCTGTATATAAAAAGAATGTATATCAAAAATAAAAACATCAGTTCATCAGTCGATCAAGTATAATTCTAATTTTGCATTTCCAATGGTATCTGCATCTCCAAAAATAAATTTACCAAACAACCACTCCACCCGGCAGTGGCCAGAAAAAATAAGAATCCAACTATTTTAGTAATTATTTCTGTGAACATGTTTTAGGATCATTTGTGCTTTTATGTAAACCACGTTGCGAAACTTGCTGACTGGAGATAATCTTGCAATTTAGTTGTTATAATATGGACTACTGTACATTAGACCAGACACAATATGTCCAGTATCGCTCAGTTTTAAAAAATGCAAGAGATTTCAATCCCAAATCCCAAAATTTGGTTAAAATCCGGTTCCCTGTACCCCACATCCTGGCCCCGCCCTTCTGCAACAGCTGACGTAAGTTAAACAGCAGATAGAAGTGAAGTGGCTTACGGAGACGAGGAAATCCCGGTTAACCTTTCCGCTTATTCAGTACCGCCGCCTTCACCTCCACTGTGTCTGATACTAGCAAACGTGAAAAACGTAAAATTGTCGAGAAAGCTAGCAGAAATGAATTCTTCCAGAAGGAGCGAAAATGACTGGCAAGGGTTGGTGAGCGAGGTGAGTGCGCTACAGCCTGTTTTAACAGTCGAAAATGATGCTTCCAGTTTCGTGGGAGGAAATTGTTGTCCCGGATCAAATGCAGTCATGGTGATTTTGCCATCTGCTAAAGAGTTTAATATTGCGCCCCTGCAGTAACCATGGTAGACTAGGCTACGTCATAAACACTGCGTGCGTATAGTAAGTGAAAAATCATTGCCAGCCCGTGTAGCTGAAAAGTTGTATGTTGGCTTCCACACCTTAAACGCGTAAATACTATGCTTTCTGGTTGCGCTGTCTGCACCCGCCATATCATGCGTGTACCCTACTGTACCTTCGCATTATATAATGAAGACACCCACCAGAAACATGACATCATGATGCTACCTACAATACGACCTCCCGATACACGACACGGAAGTTGAAATTGCGTTTCACTACAAACGCAAACTAAGGGAATCAAATTCTATATCCATTTTATATAAGCTTACGACGAGTTTGTTGTTGTTGATGATGATGCAGAAAACACATTTATTGAACGGGCACTGAGGAATTCAAACGTTTTAATTAGAATTAATTTACAATGCTTTGTTTTTTTATCTTTGCATTTTACATTGATCGATTACCGCACTAAAAATGGACTATTCTCACTTTTGAATGAGATAAAAGTGATGTTGTTACTGTTTAAATTATTTTGTATAAAGCCATATCACTGGAATGTCTACGTTCTTTTTTTGTTTGGCGTGCTTGTGATATTGGCCAGTTTCTCAAACAGCACCCAAGATCATAAGTTAAGTGTAGATCATCAACTTTGACCATAATTGATCAAGTTGCCTATAAAGGAACTAAAGTGTCTGATGCGCAGGACTGATATAGCGCCATCGACAGCGGATTTGGAAACCGTGAGACAAATAGGACAACGAAACATAGGGTATCAAGTGACTTCCACAGACTTTGAAATTCATCTTTAGAGAGTATTTTAATGCACAATTGTATATTTCCAAAACATACTCGGCAAATGCTACATGTTTTTTTTATTGATTGATTCTACATGAATGAATAAATAATCACCTAGGTTCTTATCAGATGGATGTACTTGTGTCTACCAAATAACGTGTGTTCCCACTGTAAGTTGGTTCACATTTTACATTTACATTTTAGGCATTTAGCAGACACTCTTATCCAGAGCGACTTACACAGTTTACATTTCTTTACATACAATCCATTTATACAGCTGGATATTTTTTTCAGGTTAAGTACCTTGTTCAAGGGTACAACGGCAGTGCTCCACCTGGGAATTGAACCAGTGACCTCTGAGTTACAAGTCCAGTTCCCTAACCATTACACTACACTGCCCCTGCCGGTTCAAATTCAAATATTTTCATATAACACCAAAGACAGATGTCCTCGATTTGACTTGTTGGTATGGGATCCACGTAGGAAACAGATGTCAGAGGAAAAGGAAATTCTAGCACTTTCAGTCCACATGTCTGATTATAATCAGAAAATTGCTTGATTGCAGGTTACAACCTGCAATCTCTTCTTCCACATTTTAATGATCTAATTAAGCATCAGAACTAAATATGTACAAAATTAGGCGCTAATTGTATTGAATCAATGGCTGGAAACTGGTGGACTTTGAAACTTTACTGTACTGTCTGAAGAAAGGCATCAGGCTTTCCCAGGAATTCTGGGAACACGCAGTACCTGTGGAACACTTAATTCCTGCATCACTTTTGGCGTAGATTATGTTGCATGGCTATCAGATTTCATTTCCTTAGCACAATTCAAATATCGCCATTTTCTATGCGTCTTTACACTGTGGCAGTAATACCTGGCAAGTAGAATAGTTCCAGTCTTATCTCCCGCCTTTAAACAGGTTTTCTGTTTATTTTTCCAGTGTGCGTTTTAGAGAACAGTGTGCATTTGATTAGTGCCCAGCGAAGAATGAGAGACTGTTGGTTGGAATATGGCCATCTCACTAGTGGTTTAATGCCGTAAAGTTGGTCGTGTGAATAGGGAGAACCCATAAACGTCATTTTATGTCCAAATCTGCAAATCTATCTGTGGCAGAGGCAGGTGGTCACAGAAAAGAAAAGCATATCTATTCACAAAGGAGCAACGTGCACACAGAACTTTTAATCAAAGCTGCTCTGGGGCCTTGAGAGAGCACAATAAAAATG
The DNA here is from genome assembly GCA_029706075.1 of Aldrovandia affinis. NCBI lineage: Eukaryota > Metazoa > Chordata > Actinopteri > Notacanthiformes > Halosauridae > Aldrovandia > Aldrovandia affinis. The sequence goes on along the minus strand of JAINUG010000255.1, from coordinate 487,035 downwards.
CAGTCTTAGTTGGCGCACTTCGATAAGCGTACCCTTCGGTTTAATGGTCAGTCATAACCTGTCTTGGCCGTGTGCTTCGTCGTCACCTACCATTGCATTTTAACTGTGTAGCTGTACGGGCAATGGAACGGAATAAGTATTTATTAATCCCCAAGGGGAAATTCGCCACCAAGAACACTACAAAGGGCTTGTACACCAAAAGCACAAAGAACAGGCAAACAAACGAAACCCCAGTAAGCGTATGCAGTAATGTACGAGAGAACAAAAAAGGCCACCGCCACCACTATGTGAACATGTCCACCGTGCGCTCACGCACGCCCACACCCTCCCTGATGCACTCCATAGAGCATCTCGTTGCTGCGGGGGGAACGATTGTCGAAATCTCTCCACGGAGCATCTTGGCGCAATAAAGCAACCGCCAAACGTGCTCTGCATGAGCATGAGCGTGCTGCGGAGGGAAGGCTTTGACTTCCGCGCCGTGCCACGCGATTTTCTCCGAAGTCTGCCGTTCCGTGGCGACTTCAAGCCAGTCGAGTGTCCCGCCCACTGTGGAGTCTGCTTGTCAGACTCGATTTGTTGAGATTATTTGCGTCCACTCCTGCCACTTTCCCCTGTAGCACGTCGCTGCGTAAAGCACAACGCTGCCTTCTATACGCTGGAAGAACACGTGTAGCGCCTCGGTGAATGCATTTCAGTGAATTAGCATTTCATGACGAGAACGGGCCGTCCGGCCCACCTAGGCTCGTCGTTCCACGTGCTGTCGAGGGAGCATCTACCCAGTGAGGTCGTTGAATGGAAAAGCAAGCGAAATCTTCTCAAATGTATGAGTAAAAGAATAAATAAGGGTTTTTGTGCGCTCTGTGAAGAATGATGACATTTCAAATACGTCTCCAATCTGAACCCAGTTTATATTGCGATGTAAATATTTATGTGTGCCCCTTTGCATCCGTGGTCCTTGTGTCGAAAAGCACTTAAGCTCCACAAAGCAGAAAAATGAAAATCTGTGCCCCAGTTTCTGAAGGTCTCGGTAATGCTCTTCTGACTGTCCCAGACTGTGTGTTTGCCAGACTATCTGCTTATTCATATTCATATTAGTTTCTAGCCCAAGAACTATGGAATACATTTGTGCCTCTCTGGGCCCCGGTTGGGGAAGCGCTGCTTCAGTTAGCTTAGCCTTTATTCAGAGTAAATGTATTCACCGCTCCCCGTTACAAAAGGAAAGGTCTTCTAGCAGTGGCGCCGAAAAACAAAGATTGATGTGAGAGTTCTGGAAAGAGCTGGAGAAAGACGCAGAACTCCCCATGCTCTTCCTTAAAAACTCTACCAGTGGCTCTGACAGCCAGCAAATTCAGGTGGGCGATGGTGAGTGATGGAAGATGAAATGGGTCCCGGCCACCAGGGGGAACAAAGCGGCGCTCTCCTCTTCTCGTTTCAGCTGCCTGGCGCGTCTCGCGGTTCTCTCAGTCAGGCCTGACCTCTGTTCCTCTCTCTCTCTCCTCCTCAGTTCCTCGTCTGCAAACGCAAGCTGGAGAGCAAGAAGGAGGCCCTGCTGATCCTGTCCAAGGAGCTGGACAGCTGCCAGCAGGAGCGCGACCAGTACAAGCTGATGGCCAATCAGCTGAGGGAGCGCCACCAGAACCTGAAGAAGAAGTACCGGGAGCTCATCGTAAGGCCGCGTCACGCTACGGCGTTCCCGCAGTGCGGGGGCCATTATTCACTTTGACTGGACATTTGGTTCACCTTCTGCTAGCTTTTTGAAGTGGATGTATAGGTAACTGCCAGAATAAAGGAAAACCCAACATAAAGTGTATTAATAGGGTGTTGGGCCACCAGAACAGCTTCAGTGCGCCTTGGCAACAGATTCTAGTGTCTGGAACTCTGTTGGAGGGATGCAACAGCATTCTTCCATGAGAAATTCCATCATTTAGTGTTTTGTTGATGGTGGTGGAAAACGCTGTCTCAGGCGCCACTCCAGAATCTCCCATAAGTGTTCGATTATGTTGAGATCTGGTGACTGGAGACAGCCATGGCATATGGTTTACATTGTTTTCTTGCTCATCAAACCATTCAGTGACCACTCGTGCCCTGTGGATGGGGGCATTGTTGTCCTGGAAGAGACCGCTCCCATCAGGATAGAAATACTTCACCACAGGATGAAGGTGATCACTCAGAAAGGCTTTGTATTTGGTGGTATTTACCTTGCCCTCTAAGGGGTTGAGTGGACCTAAACTAAGCCAGGAAAATGCACCCCACATCATAACAGAGTTGCCAGAACCCTTCATTTACTCAAGAGCATCCTTTATATTGGCAATTGCCTGTAACTCTCTGTTGTAAATTATTCTCTTGTTAATTTTCCACATTTATTTGTATCATATTTTTTTCCTACTGTTTAGGAATGCTCAGTCGTATTTGTAGGCCCATCCCATCGCTGCGTCATCCTCCGTCAATTTAGGCAAGCACAGACTAGCTAGTGCGTCCCCCAAAAAGCTTTCTGCCAGCTGCTACTTGTTTGTGGTCCGCAGCCCACCAGCAGATGTGCGGTCTGAGCTGACTGCAGAATGGGGGCGCTCGATCGGCCAGAGGAGGCACTCTTGCACTGTGAGGCGGGAAGTACCCTGCCGAATGGTACCCTTTCATCCTGGGTGATTTTCTGTCCAATGACATGCCTTCCCGTGGCACTGGCACGGTTAGGGTTTGATTCCAGACACTAGGTTACGTCACTACGCCGAGAACCAGGCACGCCACCTGACGATCCCGTTTTCTTGCAGTTTATTGAACTAAATCATGTGTGAAAAAGAAGGGTCTTTACCCCTTCTGTGTGTGTGGGTTGCGGTGGGGTTAAGGAACACTTGTTTCAGAAAGGAAGCAAGGAGAAGATTCAGCTGTTTACATACATATCAAACGTGTTTTCCTAAAAGGGTCAAATTGTTTTTGCCACTCAAGAAACAAATGGACGTCATGGGTCTAGGTTAAAGCTCCAGACACACAAGACCTGGAAAACTAGGAGCAACCACAAGGCTGAGGTTTTTTGCAGGTGGTGCTTGTCAGCGTAGATGATTATTTTTAGACCAGAGGCATCCAGTCTTATCCGAGAAGAGCCGTTGTGGGTGCAGGCTTTTTATAGCCCAGCGCTAAAGCACCTGGTTCAACTAAACAATGACTCATGGTCAATGAAGACTTTGATCAAATCAAATCAAATCAAGTTTATTTGTTTAGCGCTTTTCACAATAGAATTGTCACAAAACGCTTAACAGAGAGGGAACCCAGGCCTAGACCGCAAGCCCCTAACGGCAACAGTGGCATCCCTAGGTAGGGAGAAACCTTGGGAGACCAGACTAAAAGGGGGGAGCCCATGATGAATTGTTTTAGTTCTGGGCTAGAACAAAAACCTCAAAGCCCCTCTCGGATAAGATTGGAGACCCCATGAGTTACCCGAGATCAAAGTAAGAGGCCTTTTACTTGAGAGAAATTCTGTGTTTTCATTTTACATTCGCCGTCAAAGCCTTCGGGTGAGCGCAGAAGGTAACACGCCACATCTGGTGGAGCCGTGAGCTCTGAGCCCGTCGCCATCGTGATTATGTAGTGAGGGGAATGCAGATTGCTTCATTACCACAGATGAATAATTACTAATGGTGCGCTAATGTTTTATTGTATTGCAGGATGGGGACCCTAGTTTGCCCCCCGAAAAACGAAATCAGGTACGTGTTGAGACAAGAAGTCTGTTTTTTAATAATATTCCGAATATTTTGTCCAATCACGTACGGAGGTAAAGAGCATTCTGTCTGTTTCTGCACTACTAGAGCCTTGCCAAATAAGGGGAAATGTTCCCGATGCGTTGTACACTTCTGACGCGCTGCTCGTTTAATAAGCCGCCTCTGTGGTGACCTTGCATTCTCTGTTTGACTATGTGTGCGCCGCGCCTCCAGCCATGTTTGTCTAGCTGTGGGAAAAAACGGATCGTGTGGCCGTATGCAAAGCCCATAGGTGAATGTTAAACAACTGAAAGACCAGAGTGATAAAGCTGGAGATGAGTAGACGTCAGGTTTCGACGTTCTAATGTTTGGACAGCGAGGAAACCGTCCACCGTACAAATAGGCTACAATGGCGACAATGCATTTACCTAAAGAGACCTCTTGACTGTAAATGCATTGTTGCCATTGTAGCCTATTTTGTACGGTGGACTAGCACAGTATGGATAGTGTGTCAGGTCGACACAAACGGTCTCTGTGGTTGAGAATCAAAAACACTTAACATAAACTTCATGACCTCTGGAACCCTCTTGGCATATATGGATGAAGTAACTGAGCCGATGATTGGCCGGTACACTGATGCATTTCGCCAAGGGCCACATATTGTGTGACTGCATTATACGTTTCATTCATAAATGTACTCTCCCTGAGTGTTGGAGCTTGAATACTTCATTGTGTGCACAGCTGTGCCACTGTTTTAACGGGGTTGGGAAACAGCGGTAGAACAATGCAGAATGAGCCCTTTGTCTTGGGGAGTAAACTGACAGGCACAGCACCATCTGGAGTGAAGGTTGCTGAGGCCCACCGCTGTGCCCTGAATCCTGCCTGTCGAGCTCGGCCTCGGTCTGCCTCCTGTCTTATCCCATCATCCCATCTCTCTCGTTCTCTTTCTCTCTCACTCTCTCCCTCTCTCTCTCTCTCCTGTCTGTCTCTGCCTCTTTCTCCATCTCTGTCTCTCTCTCTCTCTCTCTCTCTCTCTCTCTCCTCTGTCTCTCCCTGTCTCTCCCTGTCTGTCTCTGCCTCTTTCTCCATCTCTGTATCTGTCTCTGTCTCTTCCTTTCTTTTTTCTGTCCTCTGTTTCTTTCTCTCCCTCCCTCCCTCCCTCTCTCTCTCTCTCTCTCCCTCCCTCCCTCTCTCTCTCCCTGTCTCTCTCTCCCTCCCTCCCTCTCCCTCCCTCCCTCTCTCTCTCTCTCTCTCTCTCTCCTCCCCTCCCTCCCTCCTCCCTCCCTCCCTCTCTCTCTCCCTCCCTCCCTCCCTCTTCCTCTCCCTCCCCTCTCTCTTTCTCTCCCTCCCTCCCTCCCTCCCTCCCTCCTGCTCTCTCCCCAGGTGAACCTGGCCCAGCTGTTGAGGGACTCTCGGGACAGGAGTAAACGTCTCGCCGAGGAGCTGAAGGAACTGAATCAGCGGCTGGCAGAGGCCCAGGGGGATAACAAGGTATGGCATCCATCTCTGCGCCCCCCATCTCTGCGCCCCCTCCCCCCACGAATCTGTGGGCGCAGCTGTGGGGACCCAGGCTGCAGCGACACACTCCCTACACCCACAGGGGGAAAAGTCTTGGTGGCTAATCCACTCTAGTCCAGTAAGCAGGCACAGGACACCCAAGATAGGATCTCTGAAAGAAACTGTGGGGCGAATCACTGCTATTTCCCCTTTGTACCTTCGCCGGGTGTGAGAACTCTTGCCGTCGCTGTGGGGTATCGGTAAGAATGCATGCCAGTCCAGGCATCCGCTTTGTGAATTTTGTTTGTTTATTTCAGTTTTTCCCCGTCTTTCCTCCCAATCCGGTGGCCAAATATAGTCCCGTACTACGAGTTCACTGCCCGCAACTCTGGGCTGGTGCCTCAAAGAGACGGAGAAACTTCCAGAAAGTTGTTTTGTACACTTTGTGTTGCCTGGATAGCCTTTGCAGGGAAGGCTTGTGCTGGAATCTGACCCTCTGACCCCTTTCCCTCGCACAGCTCCTGAGGATGACCATTGCCAGGCAGAGGCTGGGGGATGAGGAGGTGGGGGCGCGCCACTTCCCCGCCCACGAGCGCGCCGACCTGGTGCAGCAGCTGGAGAGGGCGCATGTACAGGTGAGGCTCTCCAGGTGCGCACACAACGCACTGCCCACAACGGTGGCAAATCCTCAACAAATACACAGGGCTACAATAGCATGGCTGCTGTTGAGATGAGAGTATGTATAACATTGCAACAGTACTGATTCTAGCCTTTTGTGCCATTTCTCAGTGTGGCAGTGCCGCATTGTTATTTACAAATATTTATTAATGTTTTATTGAGAAAGTTTTTTCCTAATAAAGGATAGGACAGTTATTGATGGCTATAATAACCATGCAGTATGTGTTATAAGGGGTTCCTAAAGATGTGTCCCTTGGTCTTTGGCCATGCACAGGCCGAGGAGCTGGAGCACAGTTTGAAGGCCTCGACCGACGAGCTGCAGGACGTGAAGGCGGAGCGCTGCGTCTTCCAGGAGAAAGCCAACCGCCTCAACCTGGAGCTCAACCACATCCTGGGGGGCCATGAGAACCGCATCATTGACCTGGATGCACTCTGCATGGAGAACAGGTGTGTGTGTGTGTGTGCGTGTGCGTGTGTGTGTGTGTGTGTGTGTGTGCGCGTGTCTGTGTTGTGTGTGTGTGTCTGTCTGTCTGTCTGTCTCTGTCTCTGTCTGTCTGTGTGTGTGTGTGTGTGTGTGTGTCTGTGTGTCTGTCTGTGTGTCTGTTGCATGCATGTTGTGTGTGTCTGTTGTCTGTGTCTGAGGGGCATGGGTGTCTTGGGCAGACCACAAGACCATTGTTGGAAATGTTTCCTTCTGTGATGCAGTGTAGCGTGTTTTAATGTGGAAGTTTCTGTGCCTATTGCATGACCTTGAATGTCTAACCAGATGCTGGTTTTTAATGAACGTAGTAAACATTGATGTCTGATGTACGTGGCCATTCTGCAGTGTTATCTGCCTTCATTTGCTTCATGCTGCATCAGATATGTTGCTTTTTTCCCCAAGGTTGGTGTCATTGGAAACAAAGCATCATAATTGTGTTTAAAAGCTCATTGTAGAAAATACCACAAAAGCCAAGACGACAAAAACAAAAACAAATGTTTATGTACTATACTGTATTTTTATAAACTAAAGCATACACTCCCTTTAAAATATATGAATACATGAAAATATTTGCCAGAAAGAAATATTATTGTTACAAACCACTCAGCACTTGAGTGATTCAAGTCTAAATGAGAGATTTGAGAGCTGTTGGCTGTTTGTATATTTTGATATATTTTTAAATGGTCACTCCATTAGTTTGTGAAGTTGTTCCATTTGACATGTTTGGAGATGAAGACCGAATGAGACTGGATACGTCCTGAGGCTGTTTTCCACAAGCGTCTCCGTGGCAATCACGGCGCCATTTCCAGAGAGCCTGTTAACTTGCTCCCCGCTCCTGTCATTGAAATGGGCAGCAGAGAGTGGCAGCTCCCCCCCCCCACAGGCAGGAGAGATCCGAAGCAGTTTTCAAAACCACCTCGTCGCTGTCATTTCAAACCATCGTCGCTTTTTCTAATCCTTCCTGTTCCTGTTTCTAGGTCACTGGCGACTGATTAGTTTGTCGTTTAAAACCTCTTTTGACCGGGTCCTGACGGTCCTCAAGTTGCCCTACTGCTGCAGATCTGTGTTCGCAGAGATTCAACGGACGGGTCTCTTTGGCAGAACAGACACACTTTGAAATTGAAAGATTTAAGGATTGGGCCATCTCGTAGTACTGCTTTTTTTTCTTCTTTTTTTTTAGCAGTTGAAGTTCTTACCTCCTTCCTCGCGTAGAATGAAATTACTTTTTGTTGCTTCTAAATAGATGTGAGATTATATCCGTTTTTTTGTCAGTCAAAAGATAAAGCTGGCGCGGCCTCGCTGAAGTCACCCTTTCTTTCTTTCTTAGGTACCTACACGAGCGGTTCACTCAACTCCAGGAAGAGGGCAACCTGCTGAAAATGAACATCATGAAGTACAAGGTGAACAGTGAGATAGTTTAATCAAACCGGCTCCTGTAGGCACCACCTGACAAAGGACACGACAGAAGTGTGTGTTTTGTGTGTGCGCGCCATTTAGCAGATGCTTTTATCCAAAGTGACTTGCAATAGCGAATGCATAGATTCTTCAGTATATGTATATGTGGTCCTGATGGGACTCAAACCCACAACCAAAGTGTTGTCAATGCTATGCTCTACCTACTGAGCCACACAGAACCATATCTTACCGTACACTGTACACCATGGCTGGCAGTGTAGTGTAATGGTTAGGGAGCTGAACTTGTAACTCAGGGGTTGCAGGTTCAATTCCCAGGAGGGACAGCTGTATAAATGGATTGTATGTAAAGAATGTAAACCGTGTAAGGCGCTCTGGATAAGAGCGTCTGCTGAATACCTAAAATTTAAATGTATATACATCTTATCGCACGCTGTACTCTAACCCATAATTACCCATGGAATAACTAACATGAATGTTGGTTGATAATAAGATGGGAACAGTAGGTGCTTTAGAACGCTGTATTTTCCCAAATGGGGAAGGTCTGGGTTGGCATTCAAAATAATGTAATATCATTATATATTATGTACAATGTATAATGATAGTACAACATGCCAGTCTTCAGTGGGGGAAAAACAACAAAAAGAAGAGAAGTGTTAATTATGCTCAGTCGTTCAACACTCTGTCTTGAAATATTATCAGCATTGTGGGTGATGGTGTGTCAAGTGCCTTGTTGAATGTTTGAGGTTACCGTTAGTGTTATTGTGCTCCCGAAACATTTGTGTGTGTAATGTTTACCACTGTCAACCTGTGTTGATTTGCAGAATGCTCTGGAGCGGAGGAGGAACTCTAAAACGTGCAGTAAATCCAAAGGCGGCGGTCTCACAGGAGTCCTCTCCGCCAAACAAGGTGCATCTCACTCTCACCGTGCGACCGAAGAGGGGGGGGGGAAGGGGGGAAGGGGGAGGGGGCGGGGGGGGGGGGGGGCGTCTAGCAGATGCGCTAGGACTTTCAGGACCTCGGCTTTCTCTGAACTGCGTTGAACAGCAATTGTCATATATTAAACTTGCAGCATGTGTGAAGGATGTATCGTTAATGTCATAATTAGCTGTGGTAATGAATAAGTGGATAAGGAGGTCTGTGAGGGAGATCTATGATCATTGGGTTCTGTAGAGAGTTCATGTAAAGTACTGAAGTAAATGTCTTCCCCATCTCGTATATTTAATATGGGATAAATTGTGTAAAGGCAAATCTGTAACGAATGCCCGGGATGCTTAAAAACCTGTCGTGTTCATCTCTAAAGTAGTTGCTTCCTGAGGTTTCAAAAACAGTACATTGGAATGTTCAGTCGTCGGACAATCGTGGCCAGGTGAATCCAGGCAGCTAAAGAAAGGCAGGATTGGGCTGTGTGTAGTATATGTCTTGTTTGCTGGTGGAGGGTCAGAGTTGCGGTACTGTGAGCTCGTGATGGCAGAGTGAGGCTGAATGAACCTCCTAGTGGGTGGAGATACTGTTTGGTGTAAATCACTGACTTGTATGAACCAATCCAAGTACGTTTTGTTTCATTGGGAAATTCTATTGGTTAAAATCACTGATCGCATCAGATAGCTCCACCCACGTTGGGAGTTCAGGTGTCTTTGCTCACACATCTCCACTGTTAGTATCGCCTTTTAATAATAATAATAATAATAACCTTTATTTTATATAGTGCGATTCATATCAGATATCTCAAGGCACTTTACACCGTAGATACAAAATCTAAGTTATAGGAATAGCCACAATAAATAAACTTTTAACATTTTTTTAACTGTAGTTAAATGATGAGCCTATGATGGCTCATTCGAAAGTACTGTTCTCATCATTGTGTATTGTTATGTTCTTATGATGTGGAGTCACATGCTAATCGTTGGGAGCTCTCTGCAGTGCACGAGTTGCTGGCTGAAAACAGCGGCTGTGGTCTCCCCGCCACCCCTCAGTCAGTCTCGGACCTGAAATCCCTGGCCACGGCCCTGCTGGAGACGATCCATGAGAAGAACATCGTCATACAGCACCAGCGGCAGACCAACAAGTATGCGGCTCCTCCCTCTCTTCATCTCTTTTTATAACATTTATCCCGTATTCTTCCCTTTTCTCGACATTTCAGTGTTTTTTTCTTTTTGTCCCTTCCCTTATTTTTCCTGCCTCCTCACTCTCTCCGGTCTTTGCCCCTCAAACATATTTTTTTAGTGCAAGTGTTGCCTCGGGTATTCTCGCTGTGTGTTGTCCTAGTTCTGAGATAAATGGCAGCTTGTTCTCAGGCTGGTCAACCAGGGCCACTGACTGAACTGTCGCCCTCGCACAGGATTCTGGGAAACAGAGTTGCCGAGCTGGAGAAGAAGCTGAAGACCTTGGAGGTGTCTGGCCTCTGGAGTCTTCCAGGTTGGTGCCACACTGTGCATGTCTGACCTGTTTGGCTGGTGCTGAAGTCCATGGCGTGCATGACTTGAGTTCCATCCACATAATTGCACTCATGTGATCCTGCAAGGAACACAAGGCCTGGCCATCTGACCTACAGGCAACTGACAAAATAAAGGAAACACTTGAGTAAACAAGGGATTTTGGCAGCTCTGTTATGGTGTAGGATGCATTTTCCTGGCGTGGTTTAGGTCTACTCAACCCCTTAGAGGACAAGAGAAATGGCAATAAATTCAAAGCTAGAGTAATCACCTTCATCCTATGGTGAAGAAATTCTATCCTGATGGCAGTGGTCTCTTCCAGGATGACAATGCCTCCATCCACAGGGCACGAGTGGTCACTGAATGCTTTGATGAACATGTAAACCATATGCCATGGCCGTCTCATTCACCAGATCTCAACCCAATTGAACACATATGGGAGATTCTGGAGCGACACCTGAAACCAAGTTTTCCACCACCATCAACAACAAAACACCAAATGATGGAATTTCTCATGGAAGAATGGTGTTGCATCCCTCCAGTACAGTTTCTGACATTTGTAGAATCTACGCCAAGGCAAATTGAGGCTGTTCTGGCAGCTCGTGGTGACCCAACACACTATTAAGACACAATCTTGGTGTTTCCTTTTTTTGGCAGTTACCTGTAGGTGTGTGCGTTTATTTTTTTGCATGAGGCAGTGGACTCTGGAACTGCCACTTCACAAGCAGAGTGTCTGTAAAACATGATTCACACCAGCAATTTCCCCAGTCTAAAAAACGATAGCCCATTCTCTATACAGCGCAAGCCGTATAGCTTGGTACGTTGCATCGCGGTTCTCAATAACAGTGTTAAATGTAAAGATCACTGCTAATCAAACTAATGAGGCTGAACCCGTTTCATTCAAGCGGCGGCGTAGTGAACCGTTTTGCCCAGCGTGAGCAGGGAACGGGGCCTTCTTTTCCTGTTGGCTGTGTGGATGGATGGATGTGTGCGTGCGAGACGGACAGTCCTGGTGCACAGCGAGAGGGCCTGGGTCAAATTAGTGGCGTCTCTCATCCCCCTCCCCATTCATCGCACAGCCATCTACATCCCATTCCGTGCCAAGCGTTTGAAAACCCTGCCTGTTTACATCATAAGACCATTTCAAATCACGCAGTATTGTTCTGAAAATATCAACATACTGCACTCCTGTTCACAAACTCCCAGCACCCAGAGATGCACCCAGCCCCCAAATATATTTCTGGGTTATTGTATTAATATTTATTTCTTTGACACTTGTTTATTTATGTATTCATGTAAGCTGAATGGAGTAAATGATCGGTGCTGTAGGTAATGCTGAATTGAACATATAACTGAAGTGACTGTCTCTCCTCTCCCTCTGCTGCCTGAAGGCCTGACCTACAAAGTGTCCCTGGGATTGGGGAGTATGTTCCTGCTACCCTGATATTTGTTCCATCGCCTCCCATTGTGTCGTGCCAGCAGAAATCTGAGCAGTCTGCCAGAAACGGCCTCACCCCTGTGTATTCCCCTCCCCATTTTTCGTCTGTGTCTTATTCAGAAACCAGGGTTGTGTGTATAATTTATATCCCACACTGGATGTATACTGTATCGGCAGTGCTATCTTGTTTATAGATCTATCGGATGAGGGCAAAAAAAGACAAAAAGACAAACATCTTTGTGTTCATGTTGGGAGTGTTTTAGCTCTCCAGTGTAGTCGGTGCTTGTAGTTACCATCCAGTAGTTCAGCTTTTTTATGGTACATTACACCGATATTCAAGATAAATATGATGGATTGGAGTGGGAATATTTTTACTTCCAAGTAATTGTGCTGAGGAACGGCTTGCATTCCATACTCTGATCAGAATTTTGAGTTAAAAAAAAACAAATAAATATGCGAAATGGGAATTTGTCAAAAACAGACTTTTTAAATGCCTGAAACGGCTTCCAATATTTGGGGAATTAGTCTGATAAAATGAACTCACAGATGAATGCCCAGCTAATCTGCCCTAGGAGAATGAATTGTAATAACAACAATACACTTTGATGTTAATACCCACTGTTTCCAGTGAGATGGTAAAGATATGCAGGATATGTGGTTTGCGATTAAAACATAATTTGAATAAACTGTATAACCATATTTTTCAGTCCAAGATATCAGGGAGGGGGTCTATTGAGCTAAAGTGGTCCAACCCACAAACAACACGACATGTCTTCGAGTATCACATACGTGAACTGAAGGCGAAATGAAATAAACACCCGGTGGAAATGAGCGTAGTTTCGGCTAGCGTCGGGTAGTTCATCAATGCGAAGAATTGCTGCAGAGTTCTTTCAAAGACATCCTCTGTGTGCAGGTTTCACACTGCAGGACTCTGTAAATAAGCGCAATACCTCCCATGTCCAATAGAGGGGGATGTGGCACTTTGTTTCAAGCTCCTCTTAGGCTTAAGAAATCCTGCACTGTGAAGCTTGCCTGTCATAAGACTGTCATTCTCCCACCATAAAACTGACAAGCATCCATTACTGAAAATGATTGCCCACATTACAAACACATTTAGGGAATGTGCTGTTATTAGGGAATTTGTAGACGAGACAGAAAGTGGCTCATGAGTCAGTTCATGAAAGTGAAAGTGGGGAAGAGTGGCCTCGCTGAGACGGACAGAGACTGGTGAAAAAAGGCTGCTCGGGCGTGTGATTCAAGTCCAAACATTTAAAAAAAAAAAAAAAAAAAAAACACATTGTTACCATCTGGGGCAAAACCCAATTTGAGTCCGAAACAACTCAACACGTACTCCCCCAACCCCCCCCCCCTCCTCCCGCACCCCAGAGAGCCTTCCCTTGAAAGAATTGCCGAAAAACATACCATCTGAAAAGCTGTCAGAGTAGATCACCCACACTGGCAACAATAAGCCCACTCACCATCCTGAGGACAGGCAGACGGGAACGTCCTGGAGGGCATCGTATAACTATGGTCTATTTAAACCCAAACCCCAAAGCACAGTGTGCTCTTTGTCTATGTGGGGTAGACACAGTGCCGCTGCTCGATTGAGGTTATTATGGGCTGGCTTTATTCCCGGCTCCCTTGTTTCCGCGGTGTCGTGTCTCCGTGGAAGTGCGTTCATTTCTCTGGCAGTCACGATGGAAGGCGCTCACAGCGCCGTTTCCACCTGACAGACCCGCCGTATTGTCAAAATAACCTTTCCGGAGCGCAGAGATATGCGACTCCCTTTGTGACTGCGCGTACCGGTGACTCAGAGAAGACAGGCGAGTGGGGCGTCTGTTTAAATGCAGGAGCCGGACGAGTTGGGGGACCAGACACCTGCTAGGAGTTAAAAGCCACTTCTTAGTCCCCCTCGTTATTCGGCGACGCACAGCATGCGCCGCACCTGATGTTGTGGAACTCGGGCTTGTGCAGCATGCATAATTACGGCAGCTTTTAATTGCCTTCGGCAACCTGTAGGACATGTTGTCAGCGGTCTTGCCGTCGAGAGGAGCGAGCGCGCGTTGGCGGCGTTCGGCGCGCGGCGCAGGGCCGCAGAACTCCCACCGGCGGAACGCAGCTCAGTTGGAGGATGACGACTTCGGCGTCACGCTGACCTTCCTCGGTGAACGCTTACACACACTGGCATTGTCACGATTCCGACTGCGTTCCGAACCAGCGTCTGACACACGGTGTGGAAGATTGTTGAGTACACAGAGAGCGTGGTTTCATTTGGCACGGAGAACTCTGGCATGCTAACGTGTCACTACGTGCCAACTGGTGTCACTCAAGCCTACTGGTGCAGGCCTGTACGTGTTCGAACGCCGAGATGGCTGTGTTTTTCCAGCCATTTCCCCCAACAGGTCCACAACCTTTAGATCGGCCCAGCACCGGGTCCTAATGTAGGATTGGGGTGGCAGCACCTTGCTCCATTCCCTGCATTTTGTCTTGTGGAGAAAGTGGAGCCCTGTCTGAGGCCTGATTGGATTAGCCCAAGCGCTGCCTAATGATCCGTGACACCGTGACAGAAACTCCCCCTCAGTTAGGCTCGCGGGACTGGATCAGGGCTTTAGTTTGCCTCGAAGTGACACGCCCCTCTCCGTAAGAAACTGTGGTCCTCTGCAGAGATCATCACCGGCATCCAACCCCCCCCCCACCCCCCAATAATTCAGAACAGCCGTAGTCCAAGAACCAATCCGAGGAGGCCAACACGTGATGTCGAAAATATGATCTTTGAAGATACGAGTGGTGCATTTGACCCCTGTCAAGGGGAAATGGCAGGAGAAAATGCACTTTGGAGTGAAAATGAGAGCGCAGTCAAAGGGGAAGCCGATCGATTACCGTTACGCGTCGCACGACGTCCTGTGCCTGGAAAGACGAGGGCCGCCGCGTCGGGCGGTAGAGGAGCGCTGCGTTTGCGCCGCGTGACACCTGAGGTCCGTTGAGCGCCTCTCCAGGTGCGACGGGGCCCGATTGGCAGCGGCTCTCTCGGAGACGTGCGTCTCCCCCGCCATCTTGCATTTGTGTTGGTTTTTTCCATCTCTAAATGTCAATAGCCTGTGAGCCCGTCTTTAATCTAGTGTTAAAAGTGTAAGCCGTGGCAGAGCGCGTTTGTGATGTCTCGCGGTGCGCTGTGTGTACGGTCCCCTGCGAATAGCATATGGCGTCAGTCCACGGCGCACGCGAGCAGCACTAATGAAGACTGATGAGCGGGAACAGCGGCCGCTTCCTGTGAATCCAACACTGTTCATGTGTGAAGCCTCCGTCCTTTCCTGCTTACATGCGCACCTTTCAAACGCAGCCCCCGTGCTCGAGCTCCGTGTGCTTTTTAGCTTTATTTTGTCTTAACGAAGCAAATACGGGGGTGGGGGAGTGCGTGAGTGAGTGAGTGTATATATGTGCGTGTGTGATTGGGTGAGTGTGAGAGTAGAGTGTGTGTGTGCGCGTGTGTGTGTGTGTGTGTGTGTGTGTGTGTGTGTGTGTGTGTGTGAGTGTGTGTGAGTGTGTGTGTGTGTGTGTGTGTGTGTGTGTGTGTGCATGTGAGTGTGTGTGTGTGTGTGTGTGCGTGTGTGCGTGCGAGTATGTGTGTGTGTGTGTGTGTGCGTGCGAGCTTGCGCGTGCCTGTGTGTGTGTGTGCGTGTGTGTGTGTGTGTGCCTGTGTGTGTGTGCGTGTGTGTGTGTGTGTGTGTGTGTGCGTGCGCGTGCCTGTGTGTGTGTGTGTGTGTGTGTGTGGAGGGGGGGGGCGGGGCGAGGCTGGACTCGTGTTGTGTGAGCTGCACTGCAGTGAGGAGTGACTGGCGCACTTCTGTGGGCTTTATGACTTGTGGCGAACAGGAGGAAGGGACGCCATTAGCCTGAACGAGAGCCAGCGGCCCCAGTCCCCTCTGCTAGGCCTCCCACAGCAGCCAGCGCCGCTGCGAGCGCAGCCACCCAAAGGTGAGTGTGTAATTGTGTGTAACTGGCTGCGCTGTTCATTAACGATGCCCTCGGCGAGGCACGAAAAGTAGCGTAATTAGTAGTGCACGCTCCCCTATCCCGCCTCTCCTTCACAAAGCCCTTATTGGTGCTGATGGATAAGTACCCATTCCTCTCAAATGCCATGGCATTTTGAAAATGCTAGCAAATTCTGCCCACTGACATTCAAAACGTGGGGCGTTTTTTTTGACAGAGGCCTATAAATATGGACTCGGCCGTGCAAAATTCTGTTTTTCGGGCGGGATGGGGGGGGGGTGCTCCCCCTCCTGCGCAGAGTCTTTAACCTTTTGTCTAAACGTTCACAAATATGGGTCAGTAATCCCTGAAATGAGAACAGTATTTGGAGAGGTGGCAGAACTAAGCTGTTCCCATCAACAGGCCGGGTGTGACGCTTTTATTCCCGTTTATGCGTTTCGGTGTTTTTCCCATCCGACCACCGAAGCCTTTTTCATTTCCCCCACAAATGATGGGCATAACTTTATTTCATCCACACAGTGGCAGATTTAAAAATGAAACTTGAGTATTTCTTTGCTGTTCTTTTGTTTTTGTCCACCTCGCTAAAATAAGTTTCCGTGGTGTTTAAATTCTGTCCGTTTCGTTCATGTCCCGTTCAAAACGGCCGCATTACAAAATGTAATTGCCTTGTAAATCCTTTAAAGCTTCGGCATGACAAAGGAGACGAGCTGTCATCGAGCCTCACGGGGTGTTCTTTGCTTAATAATGCATTAGCAAATTGGGATGCGTTTCCATTATCACTGAGCGCGCGCGATGACCATTAATCTTGTTTGTCTCCCGATCTGATCAGATGACAGGACAGGAAGTAAGGGAGCCTCGGCGCGAGAAGGCGGCGCAGCTGGCGACGACAGCCACCCGAACGCGCGGTCGAGCTCCCGAGCTGGCCCAGATGGCAGCAGTGAGGAGGGCGCACCTGTTTGTTTGGACACCTCGGAGCGCGGTGCCAGGGAAGGGGCGGAGCCCACGCCAGAGGAGGAGGAGGAGGAGGAGGAGGAGGAAAGACGGGGGGCGGAGATTGCGAAACTGACAGGGGAACAGGCTGCCGTCCAGCAGGAGAGCCCGACTGAGGAGCAGAGAGAGGAGGCCGCTGCCACCACCGCCACGGACCGAATCGGCCCCTCGGAACGCCCTCAGTCGCAGGCACCTCCCACTCCCGTAGGCCCCGCCCCAGAGGAAGGGCTTCCGTCGCGCCACACTGTGGGGGAGGGGCTCCCTCAGACCCCCTCTTGCGAGGAGGCCTCTGGCCTCGTCTCCGTACTTTGTTCCCAAGCGAGCTGCTCCTCCCACACTGAGGAGTCGGGCCCGGGCAGCGCGGCGGAGCAGAATGACAGCTACTTCTGCGAGAGCCTTGCGTAGTCCCCGCTCTGATCTCCACGCTAATGGAGACATAGAGGGGTACACTCACAGAGAGGGAGAGAGGGAGAGGGAGAGGGAGAGGGAGAGGGAGAGAGGGAGAGACGGAGAGAGGGCGATGCCACGCTGCCACGGGCTCCTGCTGCGAAAGCGTTCACTTTGTTCCCCTTTCATTCGTGTTCTTTGAGGAACGTTCACTCGGCGGGAAATGAGCACGGTCTGTCAGATCGGGTCTCGGAGGCCTGCTCTTCCTGCTGCGTGGTCTCCGAGGTTGCACACCTGTCTGTGTAGCGCACGTGCCCCTCGGAGGGACTGACGGACGAACGAGAGACGGCCGGTTGAAGTGTCCAGAGAGCAGCTGTATTTCTATATGACTAAAGAGGCTGTTCACCAGAGAATGTCCAGGATTGAGGAAATGATTTGCTAATATAAAATGAATTTGTGGCTATATTACCTTTTTTACATTTTACCTCAGACATATGCCATATTTGCTAATGATCGAGGTAAAATATGGAAGAAAAAAGGCACAAATTGACCGAGTGGGAGTTTTATTCTTGCACAACTTGTCTGTTGTTTGCTGCACAGATGTGGGACCTCAGTGAAAAACCTAATGTCCCTAAAGTTAGCGGAGTGGCAATGACCTCCCGTGAATCTCTTGCACAACATTTTTCTCGAGGTGATATTGTGACATCTCTGACATTACAGCCTTTTTATCTCTCCCTTCACCCCATGCTCTGCTGGTCAGACCTGTTTGGCTTCAGCAGATAGGCCCCGCCGCAGAAACCGCCAGAACGCTTCCCCTTTCAAATCCCAAAGATGCGAATCATTTTAAATGAGATCTCGCAAGGAGTCGGCGCTATAAGTGCGGCGGCGTTGCTTTCATTCTCGCTCTCGGCCCTTCCCGCGAGGCTCAAACCCATCGCGGCAGCTGGTCTCCCTGAGAAAAAGGAGCGTCGTGCCAAAATTCATAAACTGCTTATTTCGCAGAATGCCGTTTTCTATTTTTACTCCTCCACAACATTCCGGGGATTCGGTACACATGGATCACTCTACTGCCAGGCAGCTGATTGGCGCCACACTTGAGGAATGTGATGTCTTTATGAAACGGATAGGATTTTTACTGATGGAACTGCGCAGGTAGCTGTGCGGGCTTTGGAGAAACATTAAGCCAGAGTATCAGCCTGCTGCGATAAGATGCCTATTAATCGCTGGGCATTGTGTGCTGCTATGCCTCTGTTTTGTGAAAATGACAGTTGAGGGAAGTAGCGTTTCTTCTCCTCTCCCCCCAATGTGGCGCCGGGCGCTATCCGAATAAATCTAATAAAGTTTGAATGGGTTTCTTACGGAAGACCGCAAAATGTATTGCGACTCGGGATTGAAGAAGTTGAACAATCTGAGCTCATGCCGAGAGACTGGAAAGAAGGCTTTGTCTGGGCGTGAGATGGATTGAAGTCGACAATTCTCTTTTTATCCCCTTCTCTTGCAGATTGCCTGGCGCAGTCTGTCATTTGGCACGGCGGGAAAGCAGATCTCCTCGCTGTATCTTCCGCTTCTTGCCCGATTAGACAGGGAGCGGCGCATTTCCAAAGTGCAGGTGTTATTCAATTAATTTCTAAGATACCTGGATGAAATCTCTCTCCGTGATGACCGATTTTTTTTAAACGCGTGCCTTTTCGGAAGTTGCGCTTCCTGCCCGGAGGAACGCGTAGGTTAGGTTGTGCCGTCCTGCGGAGCTAGGCTGACACTAGTCTGCTCACAGCACCTGGCAGAAGACCAAAAAAAATAACCGTGAAGAGACAATACAGTGTGTTCCACTCAAATGGTGGGTAAAATGAGGCCACGGTCACTGTTTAGGTGCCCTTTGCCAATGCCCATGTGAGCGATTTGTGTTTTTCATACCCAGATCCCAGCCTGTGCGATGGCTGCCGATTGGCTGTGTGAGATTCGGGGTATGCTGGAAGTTTGTGTGGACCAGGGCCCTCTCTGCTGAGTGACAGGCGCAGTCATGTGACTCCGGGGAACCAGAAGGGGGTATAATTAGGGGCGCCGCTGGGGAAATGGCTCATCTACTGATTTTAATCAAACTCCAGAGGCAGCCTGCGGGTTACAGTGGGAGGGCTGGCCAGCGCGCTGCCTGCAGGTCGCACGGCCAGCCACGGCAGCCGAGGACACAGCCGCCCATGCAGTCCGTGGCGGCGGTCTCGGGTGGGGGCGAGGCCACTGGGCGCTGGCAATTTAACACGTATCCTTCCATCAGGTTAATTACTCCAACCTGATAGAGCAGCTGGGTGATGCGGCCCCCGATGGAGGCTTTGTGAGAGGGGGCCTGGTAAGCACTTCTCCTGTGTATTTATTTGTCCTCGCTGAATACAATCAGTCATTTGTGGGAGATAATACGGATCAAAGGTCGTGAACCCCCAAATATCTCTCTTCCTATTGTTTGAAAAGTTGAAAAGTTTTGGGGGGTTTTTTTCTTTCTTTTTCTCTTCCTTACCATGGTTGACAGGTCTATATTTCAGAACGGGAAAATAACACTGAACGCGCAGTAAAGCGTAATGCCCTTGTCTTGTGCCGGATTTGACTTCTTGTTTCATTCCTCTCATGCATTGATTAACAAGATGTGTACAGATGTACAGTGTACCATATTTCACACAGTTGCTTGACACTAGCTTTTGTGCTACAGTAATTGGATTAAATAAAAATGTCAGATTTTTTGAAGGTGCAATTAAACTTTGAAAAATAAAGTTATTATTATTAATATTACTATTATTGCTATTATTGCTGTCATTGTTATTATTATTATGATGTTATCAATATTATTCTTATTTATTTATTTATTTGTTCATTATCATTAATAATTATGAAAAACCCACAGAGAATGTATTTCTTATCAAGCATTTGTTTTATTTAGTCTGTTCCTTTAATGGAAAGCGACAATATTACCTGTATACTAAACGGGCATATCTAAAATATTGAATTGCCACTCCTGCCTTTAACCGCTAATCAATAAACTCTTCAAGACCACTGCATGAAGGTGATCTTGCTCTTTCCGAAGTTGGCCGTTGTGTAAGTGATTTCCACACGTGTTCAGGATTGTTACCCCTTTGAACACTTCCTTCGTCTCTGATGCTCTTCCAGGGATACTGCGCACATCTCTGAGTTATTTATCGCTTGTAATTACACTTGTTGTGTTTCCACAAGGGCAAATCCTACCCAAACTGTCGGTGGAGCAGAGGGGTCAGTGCGTTTTATGTCCATGTTCACATTCGTTTATGCATCCGGAATTGAGGAGGAGACCGTGGATAGTTATGCAAACACGGTGCATAAATCACGTTGTTGCGTGCCACCGAATCCCCTACCGCACCAGGGAGGAGACACCCAGCCAACTTCGCTTCAACCTCCACACGGTTTTTTCTACGTTCCTGCAACTTGCATTCGAGCGAGTCGCATGAGGACTGGGAATATTTCGTGTGTCGTTGTCGAAGGAATATTGTGACATTTAGCTGGTGATGTCACCGGGGAAAGGATACCCTCTTGTCAAGTGCAGATAAGCATGGATGCTATGCTGGAATTCAGCAGAAGCTGGGGGTTTACAGTCAGATCTCTATTAAGATAGTCGATTGTGGGCAGGCCTGATAGCGGGATGAGAGCACTGATATCCACAGTGTAACGGCAGTAATGGACGCCAAGCAGTTCTAATGTGAAGGCCTTCAGGAGGGGGGTGACCCAGGCTGACAGAGTGCACGGGGTGTTACGAATTTAAATACAGAGATTGCCATCCTTTGTATTTCAAGCACCAGACTGTGCTTGTGGAAATGTATGAGACCGCATTCGATCACAGCATGGTTCAAAAACACTGAAAACGGATGCCTAGTGGTATACGCAAAAAAAGACCCAAAAGACAGTTTTTTTTTTTTTTAGTTTTTTTGTCTCTGAAAAGCTTTTCCCCCCAGAGTAAAAGTGTGCCCTGCTGGGATGATTCCTCTGGAGTGCCAGTTGGTCGCTTCAGTGGCCCAGCCAGGCTGGACTGCTCTAGTCCCGCAGGGCCTGCTGCCTCTGGGGCTTCAATCTCAATTACTGCCGTCGGTGATTAAGACCCGGAAAATCACAGCTTTTCACCTTAATCAACCGACAGGACCCGAGGCGGACAGAAAACCAGGAGCTAATAAAGGACCGGAATCAGCCAGCCTTGGTCTACGAGCCTATAAATGCATCAGCAGGTGTGCGCTAGATAAAAGTGGCCACAGAGATATTGAAAGTTGGAATAGAGCTTGGCACAAAGCACTTTGACTGCCCGATAGGGGGGAGGAAGAAAATCCTAATTTAAAGTTTTGACATTTCTGCCACTTTTTTTTCCTTTTTCTGTTCTCATCAGCAGTGACCTTTCACAGCTCCAGATGTGGCTAGCTTGAGGAATACACCATGGATCTAAAGAATGGTACCGTTTCACAAAAGAATACAGAACATTCTCTTTGTCATTTGTGATGTATGCTTTATTTAATGGTTTTATTAAATCTTTAAATCCATTTTGGCTTAAAGTATTTTAACTCGCTTTGGATGTCGGACATCTTTTCATTGCCAATGTAATGTCTTCCCGTGTAATTGCAGTGGAATTATTATTTTATTTTATTTTTAGTAGTAGTATTAATAATGTGAATGTGAAAACACAACCTTTCTGTTCAGCCGTTCTATGAAAGGAATGGACATCATTCACACGTGGGTTCATGTGCAGGTAAGTGCCAAAATAAAGGAAACACCAGCATAAAGTGCCTTAACAGGGCATTGGGCCACTGCCAGAGCAGCTTATATGCACCTTGGCATGGATTCTACAAGTGCCTGGAGCTCTTGGAGGAATGCAAAACTATTCTTCCACAACAAATTACATCATTTGGTGCTTTGTTGATGGTGGTGGAAAACTGGAAGAGACCACTCCCATCAGGATCGAAATAGGATGAAGGTGATCACTCGCTTTGTATTTATTGGCACTTACCTTGCCCTCTAAGGGGTTGAGTGGGCCTAATCCATGCCAGAACAATGCACCCCACACCCTAAGACAGCTGCCAGAACACTTAATTTACTCAAATGTTTTCTTTATTTTGGCAGTTACTTGTATGTATGTATTTATGTTTCAGTCCATTTGAAAACATATTTTGTTAATATAGCCTTATTTTCATCTTTGGTTCATACAACTCTTGCTTCCATTTGAAGGATATGAGAGACATACTGTATTAAACAGATTATGGATATCGTCACTATAAAAAAAGATATGAAAATATAAAAGCATAAAACTAATGTGAACTATGTCAACGCACATACCATATATGTAATACGATTAATATAATTATTGTCACTTTTATGTGAAAGCATTAAAACCACATTGTTATCATTATGTAAATGCTATAACTATACTATTAAACTGTACTAAATCATGACTAATGTTTCCTGTAGGCGGTTGCGGTTCAGGCTCTTCTCAGGACGGACTTTTGACAACCCCCTCCAGGCAGAAAATCTCCAGCTTCGATTTCTTGTTTTTTGCTCTCTTGCATTCAAAACACTAATAGCTCTTTTGAAGTAAGGTCTGCAGATTGCAACGGGCCTGTCCAGAACATTGATTTTGTGTTCACTTAATCATTTCTGCCATAGATGTAGTGTGGTTTGGAACATCATCCTCTTGGTATGCTGTGAGAAGCCACGTTCTAGCCAAAAAAGGTCCTGCTTCTGTGTGTCTGAATTCATTTTTAGCTCAATTCTAATAAGCATACCGTGACTGGAGTACATATTCTACATTACAATCATTTGTATAGCAGATGCTTTTATCCTAAGCGACTTGCGGAATGTATAACAGCACCAGTAAAAGGAATCCACCTCCATATTTCACCAAGGAGATGGTGTTCTTCTCAACATTGGCTTCACAGTTTTTTGGTGCTAAACATACCACAGATTAGCATGTCTGTAAAGTTCAATTTTTTTTCTTCTGCCCACAGTACACAGTCCCATATGTCATTAAGGTGTTGTCTGGCAAATTTGTGCCTACTTAAAGTTCCAGAGGCTTTCGATGGCATACAAACTTTTGGCTTTCAATGGAAGTGATGCTGGATTACAATTTTGCAGGATTTATTTTTCAATAATGGCAAGGTATGAACAAATTTGATCTTTGTGTTTTAAAGCACGTGGATATTTCACAAAAAAATCGAAAAAAATACTGTTGCTCTGTGCACACATGGATTACTTCAGTCCCCTGTAGACAAAGCACTCTAAACCAAACAGAGGTGTATGTACATGATCAGGACAAACCTCGCTGCTCTCAGGATACTGTATCCAATGCCAGTTTTTAGGAATAAACACGTGTAGAACTGCAGTTCAATTACCTTTTGTGTTGAACAGAAGGGATGTTCTGAACCTTTTGCATCAGTTGTATTGACATTGTGTGTGTGAGTTGTGTTAGACCCCGAACCCATCACACATGCAATGACTGATTTGCGATCATGAGCACAGATTAGATTTTGTTTCCATTTTGTGATATTACACATTTACCCTTAAGGTTCTATCTGCTCGTTGCATTTGGCAATTGGTGTGTTAGTCATGGCACTTCAAGTAATGCAATATCTATACATTTATTTTTTATTTAGTATCAGAATTTATGTTGCTGTCCATATGGCAGAACATTTTTCCAATGCCAGGCTTATGTACCATAGGAACAATAGATGTGTATATATGGTAAGCCGGTACATACAGCATGTTCTCAGGACTTAAGTCAATTCACACTATACTTTTGTGAAAGTTTTAGAACAATTTCTACTGTACACTAAACTGTAAGATGTGTGGAAACTTCCTGGCAATAAAAAAAACCCATTGCCTTATATTTAATGATCATTTTTAAATGCCTATTGTTACATTTGATATGATTACAATACGATTTTTTTGCAATAATGTGTCCTGTACATGAGGTTTGGTAAAGCCATGCCTTCCATTTTATTATTGCTGATAAGAGTAACACCCAATTACACAATTATTATCACCATGTTATTCTGCGTAACAATGAAAAAATAACAAATGCTTAAAGACTTCTAGCAGCAATGTTAATCTACTCTATTCACTATATTGTCATTGGTAAATATTCTGTATGGCCTTTTAATTAAAAAAAAAAACATGCCATTTTGAATCATTTCTCCACCTCCGATTCTAACTTTCCTTCACACCATTGCACAGTACCACTGATTCTTTAGACCAACCAGATGGTCAACTCATGTATTCTTTCCATCCTCCCTGCCTCCAAACTACAGGAGGTTCCTATTCCTAACATGTTATGAATATGGAGGCGTGTCCAAGGACATCACAACCATTGCCACAATATTGTCCAAGGTAATGCCCCTTCAGGCAGATTCATAAGATGGAAATTGGAAAATTCCCGCATCGATGGTCGAGACAGAAATTTTGAAGTCAAGAACATGGAGCCGAGTATCTGGTTGGTATATAGCAGTGGTCTCAAACTCCATGTCATGGAGGGCCATGTGTATGCTTTACCTCCATCTCCAGCCTCCACTCTTGATTATAGAATTAGTTACACTGTTTGCTAAATTGTCCTGTTGGCTTGCACATAATGCATATAAAGTTATTTTAGTTATGCAAATAACAATTATAACAAACCTATATTCTGTGCTTTAACTTGGAAAATGCGTATGGTACATGACATGGCTGAATGAGTAGTTGAACCGATTACGACAGCAGTTGTAATTGTTTGGAATGAAAAACTGCATACACACGGCCCTCTATGGTGCTCTAAGGAATGTGAGACCTCTGGTCTATGGTAACCTGTGAAGGTGCTCCTTGGCTGAGCACGACGATCAGTTGCCTTCTTCCCCGAAAGACTCCGTAGTCTTATTCCAGTATTTGGAGGAGCTGACGCCGATGACGCAGCAGCCTAGCCTCCGGCCTGCGTTCCCGTGCAGAAGGCTCCCCGTGTCGCCTCCTAGGCCCATATCGTCCTCCTTTTCGTGGATGACCACAGACCGACCCAGCACAGACCGACCCCCGTACAGCGTCGCTGGGGTGTCCAGCAGCGTCCGGATACGCGTGTGTTCGCTTGGGAAGTTGCCGAGGTCACCGGGGTGGTGGGGGTGGGGAACGGTCAGCGGGTTGTAGTGGCCGCCGCAGGCGTTGCAGCCGTCGGACAGGTCCCCGTACTCGTGGATGTGGATAGCCCTGGACTGTTTGTCCTTGTGCGGGAGCCCCTGCAGGTTGACCATTACCTTCAGCGCTTTGGTGGGATCGGTCTGCATGAAGAGAACCTGTCCGTGGATCTGCGGCTGCCCCGCAAGCAGCGTGGAGCTGGGCCTCATCTCGCAGACCGCGTAGAGGGTCTCATTGTGGTCGGGGTCCCCGGGAGATGTGCCAGGATCTGCACCTCGAGGGATACTTCCACAGCAATGTGCTTGGAATCCAAGAAATGCTATCAGCAACAGACGTTTGAACAATGGTGCTTTTCCTGCCATCCTAGGAAGGACACAAATAAATTAGCTTTTTTTTTTTATAGAAAAAAATATTTAATTAGAACAGTGAAATAATTGCACAATGTCTTTGCCGCGATGTTCAATATTTCGTTAAAATTCAAAAGGACATAGCAAAAATGATCTATATCAACACAAAGATGTTCAACTTAAATTGCTTTGCATTTCAGAGACTATATCCACGTTATACTATAAGACTGTACAGATATTTACACAACATGATCCAGATCAAGGTTAGAGGATAAAACGAATAACCCAGATGTAACACACTTGTTGATTCTAAAGCATGGGTGTCAAATTCATTCCATCGAGGGCCGAGTGTGTGCAGGTTTCTGTTGTAACCAATGCATTACACCAGGTGATTTAAATTAGGTTCCCTCCTTAGTTGAAGTGAGCTCATTAGTGAAATCACCTGGTGTAGTGCATTGGTTGCAACAGAAACCTGCATACACTCAGCCCTCGATGGAATGAGTTTGACACCTGTGTTCTGAATGGATCCACAATTCCACAGAACCACTCTGCTGCTCTTTCTGAAGGAAACGGCTAAAAGATGACCATGTCCTATCTATTGTAAACCATGAATAAAACGCGTAGTGGTAAACTGGTGCTATTCAATGTTTGACCTCAATTATATTCCTGGAGGTTTGTTTTCTTGTTACGATCAAATGAAAGACGATGGATAATATCTATTTTTGATACGTACGGTCATAATGCATGCTATACGCAGACCAGGAGAGGCTATTTCAAAACAACTGTAAACAGTGTTTAACAAAGGATTGGTAATACACCGCTTAATGTAGCTTACAACAAAGCGATTCACTTAAAGGAAAACAAGTTTGCAGGTATATTTTGCAACTATTACCGACATTTAAAAAAGTAACAAACCTCCACACCAAACATTTCTGTTACAGCTCTTTTCCGTTTTAGCGCACACGACGCGAGAATCAAAAGAAGTCGTACACCTGAAATAATTGCAGTAATACTTACTTGTTAATACATTCAACATAAGCGATCTCCACACACTGTACAACACAGTTGCTTCTTCAAACTAATTCTTAGTTTACCAAATGAGGAACTTTAAACTCTAGAAAGTCGTATGACGTTAGTATTTACAATGCAAATTCGCACACCATGACTCGTAAAATTTGGGGGCAGGATTTGCATAGTAAGCGTTACATATAAACTAGGCAATGGATTGTGCACACGTGATTTTGCACATTCAAATAAAGTATTAAACAGCTTAACAGTAAAAAAAAACATGTCAACACATGAAAAGTAGGCCACGAATTATTTTGTAATTTAAAATTCTATCTACAGCACGATTCGGTTCTTGGTGACGCGAAGGGGGGACACAAATATTGGCCAAAATACGTTTGTTTGAGCTATAAACAATATTATCAAAGATCTATTTGAAGACGTGTAACATGCAAATTGTGTTTGTTCAAAAAATATGAATACATCATAAGGAAAACAGATTATTACATGGACGTGCATGCTTAGGTTTCATGCTTTACATGAATATTTGAAGCAAAGCATTGTTTGTTGTTTGAACTTGGGGCACCAAAATATCCGCACGCGCACAAAATTTTAACATTTTAAGCATTTAGCAGACGCTCTTATCCAGAGCGACTTACAAGATGTGCATTAATACAAGGTAAGAGCAATAGACATCATTGCAGGCGTCTGCGTATCATACCTGTAACACTGGGAAAGAAAAGGTTAGTGTTTTTTGGGGGGGGGTTTTCCTCACTACACTTCAGATTGTAGGATGTGAATCATCACGAAAGAGCTATGAAACACATAATCAGCTTTAATTCATAGATTCAGCTTGATTTAAGGAGAGAGACTGTGGAGTTAAAGTTTAACAACACACAGTTACAATCATCACTAGACAAGACATCAACTGAGCTAGAGCAAGTGAAGATTGCCTGTGCCTATTTGACTAATACATATAAGAGGACTGCTGGGAATCACATTCAGAAGACAGACAATAGTGGGGATAATTCTGTGGATCAACCTACGCAGCATGTTACACACGTGGGATAATTGCTCTGATAAGACAGTAAAGTTCCCCATGGCACCAGTCGATCAAACAACCACAATTCTACCTGGAGACAAGGAGCAGAGAGAGCATGCAGCAACTACTATAACTGTTATGCCGAGTGAGACAGAGGTCCTCATACAAACCATTGATACATTTAAGCCCGCTAAGTGAGATCCAGTTGAATTCTTGGCAAATTTGGAGCGTACAGTTGATTTGCACAGACTGATCAACGCCTTGTCTTCCAGACACATTAGCTAGTGCACTTCCTCAAAGCATGCATGGCAAAACAGTAAGCCCAAGAAAACAGGCAATCCGCACTAGTTGGGATAGTGGTTATTTGTTTGGTTGACAGAGAATTAGAGATGTTACACAGGAAACAGGAGAACATCCTACAGACTACGCATCCAGGTTGTGGGACGCTTTTAGTTCCTACAATGGTGTACCAAACAGCAAGACCCAATATTTAAGTCTGCATTAACTGCACAAAGCGACACACACGTGTAATGTGCTAGCACTGAACATACATTCACTCACTCTATAAGCAGACATAATTTGTAAAATGACACAGCTGTTTAATGTCAATGGTATTGGCAATGTTGTGAGCAATCTTCTCACTGCCATTGAAGGCAGACATTGGGGCAGTGGGATAGAGAAAGCGACACTCAGCCTTTGATTCAGATGAGGTTATTGCCTCCTTTGCATGTGGGAAGAGGGGAGATATTGCAAGATACAGCAAAACCTTTAACAACAAGAGGCTAAATAGGGATGGTGTCTGTTTTACATGCAGGAAGGAGGGACACATAGCAAGACAATGAAAACATCCTCACAGCAAAAGGCTAGACTATCAAGATGTACTTAAAAGGTTTAATGATTTGCAAATAGGGCTGGCACTATTTAAGTGGCTAGCAAGAATTTGCCCTTCACAGCATGTAACTATGTTTGATCAGGCAGTATTGTAACACTGTGGGCAGAACCAGTTGCTTTTAATTTTGGGTTAATTAGAATAATTAACACATTTTGTATTTTCATTTACTGCACTGTTTTTAAACGAATACAGGGAAAAGGTGACCAATAGAATTATCCTTAACTTTAATGGAAATTAATTGGTGACTTTATACCAAGGTGCTAATTGGAGACAACAATTAGGGGGAAAGGGCAGGGGGCATAAAACTGAAATGTTTTTATGGTGTAAATGTTTCAAGTGTTTTGTGGTGATGAGAAATATTTTTTGGAAACGTTTTGGTGAAAAGGGGATTGCCATTTTCAAAGGCAATTATCCAGATCTCCACCTTCAATTTTGAAAAAATATGGTTACTTTGATATATGTAAGGACTAAACCTCCAGCAATCTAAATAAAATGTGAGAGATATTGGGCAAACTGTGTTGGAAACAGACATTTATTCCAGTCATATCCTTACTGTCAAGAACACAAACAGAATTATAGCAAAAAGCCTGACTTCACTTCAGACGAATGAAGGTAAAAGATGCAAGTTAACAGCACTAATGTTAGCTAGCCAGCCAACATGAATTACCAAACTTAACAAGCTTGTAAACTTTCTAATTGAAGTACATTATCATAGCAAGCTAACTTCGCTAGATTAAGCTAAAGATACAGTAGTGGGCGGTACCTCAAAGTAAGGTACCTTTCGAGGCATTGCTTGTACCTGGTAGTCAGTGCAATGCAATTACCCTTGTGTAGGTCTTTTAGCACCCCCAGTTCTGGTAAAGTGGCAGCTTTCCATGGCAGCCTCACCTTCCATGCCTCATCGTGCAAAGACTTGGGAGTCTACCTGCAGGAGTCTATGCTGCACGGTAAGTACCATAATTTGACAATTCTACTAGTTTTTGTGTTTGCACATCTTCTAACACCATGTGCAATCTCCCTATCCTTGTCCATGTCTCCTTTCCTAGACTCCCTAAAAGGAAGGTTGCAAATCACAGGCGCAACCTCTCCAATCTCATTCACCCATCTAGATCCACCAGTGTAGACCTCGTGGTAGCAGATGGGCTATGAAACTGCCAGTCTGCTGTCCGGAAGGCTGACTTCATCTCAGCTCAGGCCTCCCTACTCTCCCTGCAGTTCTTGGCGCTCACTGAGACACGGATCACCCCTCAGAACACAGCTACCCCTGCTGCTCTCTCCACTACCTACACCACCTCACACTCCACAACCCATAGGTAGAGGTGGAGGGACAGGTATACTAATCTCCCCCCTGTAGAGATTTGGTATTGTTCCTCTTCCTCATTTCTCACCCTCATCCTTTGAATTTCATGCTGTCACTGTCACTGTCCCATGCAAACTGCACATTATTGTTCTGTATCATCCACCAGGTCGACTGGGAAGCTTCCTAAACAAGATGGATGCCCAACTCAGCTCCTTTCCTGAAGATGGCACTCCCGTCCTACTCCTCGTGACTTCAACCTACAGCTGGACACCCCTCAGTCCTCTGGCTTTCTTCCCCTCCTCCAGTCCTTCGACTTCACAATGGCAGAGTCCCCACCCACCCACAAGGCCAGCAACCAGTTAGACCTTGTCTTCACCAGGAACTGCACTTCACCCAACCTTCCAGTATCTCCTCATGTATCTGACCACTGCTTTCTGTCTTTTTCCCTCCCCCTCCCCCGCCTCTCTGTACCCAAATCCTCACTGTCTCTGTCCATCGCAACTTCCGCTCTCTCTCCCCACAGCCCTGTCATCTATTGTTCGATCATCTCTCCCCCCTACTGATACCTTCTCTCAACTACCTGTTGTGGAAGCCTCATCCACTCTGCGATCCTCTCTCTGCTCCTCCTTTGATTCACTCGGTCCTATCTCCACCAAACCAGCTCGTCTCCTATCCCGCCAGTACCTAGCTGATTGACTGCATTTGTGCTGACCGACTCAAACTGCGAGCGACAGAAAGGAAATGGAGAAAATCCAAATCCCCTGTTGACCTGGCTGCCTTCCACACTCTCCTGGCTACCTTTTCCTCTAACCTCTCCTCTGCTAAGTCTGCATTTTTCTTCTCCCAATTCAATCCTCTGCATCTAAACCACGCAAACTCTTCTCTACATTTTCCTCTCTCCTCACCCCTCCTCCTCCTCTTTAAATGCAGATCTTTCACCCATCTGACAACCCAAACCACACACCTCTCTGTCCTCCTTCTCACCCCTCTCTGACTGACATCTCACAACGTATTCACTCCCACAATCCTACCACCTGCCCTCTTGATCCCATTCCCTCCCCCCTCTTCCAGTCCATCGCTATGGACATCCTCCCCTTTGACTTTAAAATAATCAACTCCTCCCTTTCCTCTGGTTCTGTCCCCTCTGCCCTCAAAAGGGTCCATGTTATCTCCCTGAAGAAACCTTCTCTGGGGGCCTCCTGGGTGGCCTAGTGGTTACAATGTTTGACGCTGGCCACTGCGACCGGGGTTCGATTCCACCGGCCGCAGCAGTCGGCTTTGGCCGGGAGTGCCACCAGGGGCGGCAATTAGCTGTCCGCCCCAGGGAGGGGGGGAGCCAACATGAAGTTAGCTGCGTACAGGAGTGGCTCTGGAGTACCAGAGTTACAGTTGACTGCTTGGAAAGTGCCATCTCGGAGGAGACAATACTTTGCCTGTGTTACAGGGCTACGACAGCAAACTCACAATACAAGGGTGGGATTGACATGAAAAATAGAGGGTTTAATTTGCTACTAAATTGGGAGAAAATGGGATAAAATCTGAAACAAATTCTTTAAAAAAATGTTTTGCTAAATGCTACTAAATTTCTAACTACTGACCTGTCTCTCCTCTCATTCCTATGCAAGACTAGAACAGGCTGTATATAATCAACTGTCTCTCAATCTCCTACAGAACGACCTGCTTGATCTCAACCAATCAGGCTTCAAGGCAGGTCACTCTACCAAAACTGCTCTGCTCGCGGTCACTGAGGCTCTCTCCACTCGGCAAAAACGTAATTACTCACCCTTGACCACCAGATCTTGCTCTCATCTCTCGCTGAGATGGGAATCTCAGGATCTGGACTGGCATGGTTTGAATCATACATGGCTGACTGGTCCTACCAGGTGGCCTGGTCAGGACAGCAGAATCAGTGGCCATCTTCCACAAGAAACTAAAAACTCACCTCTTCAGACTCCTACCACTGATTCTATACATTAACTGCCATCGCCACCATAACCTTTCTTTCCCTGTGTTACAGGTATGATGCACAGCTGCTAATAATTGTGTCTATTGCAGTGTTACTACATTGATCTCTTGCACTAACCATGATTAATCTTGCTCTGGATAAGAGCATCTGCTAAATGCCTAAAATGTCAAATGTAATACATAACACCAGCTGGCTATCTGAGTTTGTGGGACTTGCTAGTGTGTCTGGCTAGTAATAGACAAAATATCTGGCTAGCCATTGCTAGCCGTTTTCTATAAAGTTTCAAGTTTTCAGTGCAAGTTCACTGAAAAAGGCATAAGTTATAGAAACTGCCTGGCTACTTAGATCTTTCAACATATATTTTTGGGTAATCGTCACGGATTCACCAGTGCCTCAACCATGGAGGATCGATTATGCAGCATAATTGGAGTGCTGGCAACATTACACCTTGATCATTACTCTGTTGTTTGTCTCTTTGTCTATGTCGCACATTCATTTTAAGGTAGCGCATGCATTTGTGTCCCTTGTAGCAATTGTCCATCTATGTTTAATTATAAAACGGAAAAGACGGCAACTTCCACTACGCGGGTGCTTCCTTGTGTGTTTATATTGTCCAAGAGGGAGCAGCACTACCATCGGCATATTTATAGAGGGGTTTTCGCTGGCGGCAACGGGTGGTACCGTTGTCTACCAAATGACGGGGGTATTTAGCGTACACCAGCTAAAATGTAGGCTATTTTAATGCTTAGTGGAAATGTATTTATGTATAAAAGTGTTGTGCAGTACATTAGTGTACGTTCATGCTTTTTATTTTTTTATATTTTGTTGTTTTCTTTCTGTTTTCTTTGCCAACAGTTAATGTGCTAACTCACAGGTGTCAAACTCACTCCATCGAGGGCAGAGTGTGTGCAGGTTTTTGTTGCAACCAATGCACTACACCAGGTGATTTCACTAATTAGCTCACTTCTTCAA
Organism: Aldrovandia affinis; assembly: GCA_029706075.1. NCBI lineage: Eukaryota > Metazoa > Chordata > Actinopteri > Notacanthiformes > Halosauridae > Aldrovandia > Aldrovandia affinis. Next base: position 454,365 of record JAINUG010000255.1, on the reverse strand, counting down.
CTAAGGAGGGAACCTAATTGAAATCACCTGGTGTAATGCATTGGTTACAACAGAAACCTGCACACACTCTGCCCTCGATGGAATGAGTTTGACACCCCTGTAGCTAACTAGATAGGAGGGGCAGTGGCTAGCTAGGCTATATAAGTGCTGCAGTTAGGTCACCCATAAGAACCATAAGCAATTCATGAAATTAATTCTGAAAAGCCATCTACTTCAAATGATACGGCATGTGACAAAGGCATGGGTAAGGCCATCCACCACCAGTCACCAGTCTGACCAATCGTCCAAATGGATTCACTTGTTTTACCATCAGTGAGGAGCAACACCCCCAATGCGTTGTGTGTACAGAAGTGCTTGCACACGAAAGTTTAAAGCCCGTAAAAATGAAACGACACATGCTAGCCAAGTATCCCTCTCATGACTTTTTCCTTTGAAAGGAACGAGAATTGCTGGACCCAAAACAAGTAATAACACAGTAATCCAAGGCCACGATGGATGTACTGATTCCTTTCGGATCGACGTATTTATGTGAAAATACTTTTCCCGCACTGACGTAGGCTACCTACATAAACAACAAATGCCGATCACGACTCAGCATGGAGGATGATGTCCGAGTGGCCGTCTCCAACATCAAACCGTGAGTGGAGTTGCTCCAAAAAGCAGCAGGCCCACCAATGTAGTTAAAACAAGTAAGTTGTAGGCCTACATGCTAAACTTGATTACCATGCGAGAGAACAGATATATGGTTGTTATTACATGTGTTCTTTTTATGTTATTATTATTATCCGGTGGTGCAGTGGATAGCTGTAAGCAAGAAGGTCTCGTTTCTGTATTTGTGTGTTTGCGTGTGTGTGCGTTTGTCAAGATTTTCGGAAAGCACCTCAAAACATCAGGGGATGTTGGGGGATGGATTATCCGGCACTGTCTCTGTATTTGTGTGTGTGCGCGCCATTGTTATTTTGGCACCTCAGGGGATGTTGGGGGTCGCGAGTCAATACCATCGTTATTTTGGCGGTCGCGCGCTTAAAAGTTTGAGAACCACTGGTCTAGATGAGCAGGTGGCTATTTTGTTGCACAGGGTCAGGACTGAACTATTAAGCAGTGCATGGCCATAATTATTATTTAGTTTTCTGTTTTGTCTAGTTTTTTGTCTTTACTTTTTCGAGTAGGTGACACTAAATATTCTGCATTGGGTTTTTGGCACTCCTTGATTTGAAAGCATTACAGGATTTCTATATCGGTCGTCTGTGTTACTCCTTCCACCATTCAGCCATTGGCCTATTCCTAACAGTAAGTTAGAAAACTGTTCAAACTGTTTCAATCTTTTGATCTAAGCAAACAAGTTTTGTTGCTTTGACAAACTGCTACACGGGTATTCTCATTGATGGTCTGGACATTAATTCCATAACTTGACAGATCTGCAAATGAGCTGCCATGTCCATTTTAATTTGGAATCCTGATTGTACAAATGAGAAGACATTCTGGTGCTGACGTAACGTTGATCCATGTTTATACAGCCTGTGTGTTTTGGCGAATTAATATGGAACTTTTTAGAAGTGAGGAGGATTTCCCATTTGTATACATTATATATATACACGGCTGTCAGCCAATCAGAATCAAGTGTTCATCCAAGCTGTGGTATAAAAAAAATATTCAGAGGAAATAAAAACTCCATTAATGTTATCTTAATTGGTGATGGAAATGGTGTTTCTGGTCTTTCAGTAGGAGCTTTTTTAATCTTCTAGGTGACCATACGCAGCCCCTTTCGATTGAGAACAGCCCACTGTTTCTGCTCGTTCTCAGAAGGTGCTTTTCTTTCTCCCTCTCGCTCTCTGACAGCAGGGCTGCCAGGCTTTCCTATTTCACACACAACTGGACTGTTATTTAATTGCCTGTGAAAGAAAGAGAAAAAAGCCTGGTATTTTAAATTAGCCTTGGATATAGAGCATTAGTAAGGCTTTGTTGTAATGTTAACTTCCTCTTCCCCATCACCATCAATCCCCAGTTACAAGCAATGAGCCATTTGCCATTACAAAGCTTGTTAGCAATGCCCAGGTTGTGTAATTACCTGTGTCGATGGCAATGATTGTCTTAGGTACCAGCCGATTCATCACTACATAATCCAATACGTTTTAAGTGGCAAGGAAGCATTTAAGTGAATATAGATATGTGGGATTTAAAAAACCAGATATGTAGTATACATATGTCCTTTAGAAAAGCATACCATAATTTCCACTCTCAATTCCATTTCAAACAACCGTTTTATATCCCTTAAAAACAAGTTTGTCTCCACCAATGTAATCAGTTACTGTTTAGGTGAATTTTAATAAAACATCTTACATACTAGCTTTACCAATGGGTCTTTGTATTTATTCGTGATTCGAGCCACCAAATGCCAGGAAAGTTGTCATTCCGTCATAACAGTGGAAGACTATTGTCCATATTGTTCTGTATTCAAACTATGTCAACCTAAAGTTAAGAAATTGCATTAGGCTCCAAATATCCACATATTTCAGAAATGCAAAAGGTCAAAAATGTATCAACATTTTTACCATAATGGAGCTGACATCAAAAAGCTAATTCAGCTAAAACTTTTTTTTAACCATTGCAATGAGGACACAATTAAGAACACTATTGCTGCATAGCTGGTATAATTTGGTCGAAAATATGCTGCTCTATTTCATTCAGTAGTTCGCAAACTGTCTTATTACTTGTTTATGTATTTATTTATTTTATTTATTCACTGTAAATATCCAGCATCAGCACCTTTTTGCTCCACTTGCTGTAAATAAATAATTTGTTTCACTGGATGTTTGATGTCCTGTGCCTCACTATCACCTCCCTTGGCCATGTGTGTCCTGCTACATTTCGACACTGATCATCAAACATATGCTTATTCTTTTTCACATAAAACCTCAAATCAAATCGCAAAAAAAAAAATATCTTCCAAACAAGGAAGAAAAATCAGCACTTGGGTAAAAGAAAAACTGTGCAGACTAATTTGTCACTAATTTGCTTTTGTATTTTTTTTTGGGGGGTGCTCTTTAAAAATCAGAGCCCGTCTGATCAATAAATAAAGTGACTCAGAGTAGGAGTGCTGATCTAGGACCAGGTTTCTCCTGGCTGTATCCTCACCTTATCCATTATGAGCTCAAAGGCAAAACTGATCCTAAATCAGCACTCCTTCTCTGAGATGCTTTATGAATATGGGCCCTGGCCATATTTTTTACCTTTTGACACAGTTTTTCCTTTTATCAGAACACAACATATGTTTTGGCACAGTTTGACCATTGTCAGACCTGATTATGTCACAAAGCCTGAGTTGAGCACCCCAGGGATGGTGAACAGCCGGAGTGAGCATGCTAACTCACCCGATGAGTGCTACAGTGCCCATAATAGAGGCAGAGCCTACAGGCAATTTAAAATATATGTTTAGATTTTTTTTTTTTTTTTTGTGAAGCGTTTTGTTTGTACCTGTTGTAACTTTGTCGCACTGTACATCATTTGCACCGGAGCTGGAAATGACACTTCCTGTAATTAAACCTTTTGGTGACTGGAATTCCTCGACCCACGGGTGCTTATTCACTTCAACCGCAGACATCCTGACACCTCCCTTTGTTGTAACAAAAAACGTAAAGATTTACTAGTGTGTTGGATTTACCAGTGATGGGAAAGGATCCCAAAATGTGGCTATACACAATTTCTCTCACAAATCATTGTGTTTGTTAATATCACAATCTCTCCAACTGTCCACCCCCTTGCAGCAAATGTCCTAATCTAGGGCAACATAATGGTGTCTCACATGGCGTTATTAATTTAGACCTATATTTAAAATATCTTATTGCGATATATTGACATAATTGTTCCCTGATGTGAATCAAACAATCCAAAATGACTAAAAGAGGTGGTCTTTGTTGAACTTTCTTTGATAGTAACCTTCCTTCCCAACTAACTTTTTTTGCATTATGAAAGCGAACACATTCAGGTTCCCTTGGAACCACTCCAAATACCGTGCCAAACTCTGGAAGTGAGGTGACTGATCAAATGCAAGGACATGTCGTTGATTGAATGGGGACAAGCTGTGTAAACATTAAATTACTGCTAAATTTAATACAGTTGTTAAAATGATGGATTGTGCATGCTCCAATAATACATAAACCTTTAGTGGTTCTAATGGTGAATATTAACAGGTACACACACACACACACACACACACACACACTATGCAGGTAACATTAGCAAAAAGTGCTAACAATATCAGTGTAATTGATTGGTTTAAAGTACTAAATATAAACTTTCCCATGGAATACTGATGGATGTTTATATGTGGTAGAAAATGAGAGCTTTGCAGATAGTCCTGCAGGTAGTGGCAGAGCACAGGCTTATGTGAAAGAGCCCAGTGTTCATGCACGGCTAATCGAGCGAATCAAGAAGCACCAAGCTGTGAAGCGTAACAGAGGAGCATAGTGAAAGCATCCAGTGTTTTCTATGGATAGCCCAGCTGTGCTACCATGCAACACTCTTTTGGTAGGTCCTGTTTTTTTGCCAATTAATTTTAATTGTTGTTTTTTCCCCCCTTAAATTAAGATAACCTCATTTGGAAACACAAAACTGAAAGTGCAACATGATGGGAAACGTATACCAGGCAGTATTAGCATCTGGATATTGGGACAGGGCATACCCCACACCTCTACAACACAGATCGGCACTTTCCAGTGTTTTCAACATAAATAATGACCGCAGACTCTCATTAAATGTACAGTAGCAATTGAAGCATTTCAGACTAAGTGCCTTACTGTAGGGTAAACCAGAGTAGCAGTACCCACTGCGACTTGAATACACAATATTTGGGGTTAAAATAAAGGCACCCACCCCAAAAATGCACTCTGATATGACTGAGACATAACACCAAGTAACATTCCTAAAAAATCACATGCTATACACTACCGGTCAAAGGTTTTAGTAAAAACTGGAAAATGGGGGTGTTCTAAAACTTTTGACTGGTAGTGTATATGTACAGTGCCCTCCAGAATTGTTGACACCCTTGGTAAAGATGAGCAAAAAAGGCTATGAAAAAATGTCTTTGTTGTTCATCAGCTTGATCTTACACTCAAAGAAATCTAACCTTTAATTGAATCAAATAAACATTTTTCTCAAAAGCACGTCACAATTATTGTCACCCTTAGAAAATCGTATGAACAAAATCTAAATGAAGTATATTCCCATATATATAGTATTTAAGTTAACCTGAGTCTTTAGGAACTCTTAAATGGTCATCCATGACCTCCTGTTTCACTGGGGTATAAATATGAGGTGACACACAGGCCAAATTCATCCATCAACATGGGCAAGATCAGAGAATACACAAATGAAATGAAACAAAAGGATGTTGACCTTCATAAATCAGGCAATGGCTATAAAAAATAGCTACATGCCTGAAAATACCTATCTCCACTATTAGGGCAATAATTAAGAAGTTTAAAACGACTGGAGCTGTGATGAAGCTGCCACACAAGTGTATTTTGCCCCCAGGCCCAGTGAGGAGGCTACTCGAGAGGCAAAAATGTCTCCAAGGATCACAGTTGGAGAATTGCCGAAGTTGGTTGCATCTTGGAGTCACAAAGTCTCCAAAACTGGATACCACCTCTATGCCAACAAGCTATTTGGAAGGCTTGCCAGAAGGAAGTCTGCTGTCATCAGACCACAAACGGAGGCCCCTGGAGTTTGCTAAATGTCACTGGAACTTTGAGTGGAACCGGGTTCTATGGTCAAATAAGACAAAAATAGAGCTTTTCGGCAACAAACACCAGAGGTGGAATTGGTATAAAAAGAGGGATGGTCAGGGATACAGCAAAGAACCTAATCCCCACTGTGAAGTATCTGTGATGTTATGGGGCTGTTACTTCCAAATGCCCTGGGAACCTTGTTAGCAGTGGCAATTTTAGACCCTATTTAGGCCCCCCCTGTCTTTCATCTCAGCCTCCCTGAAAATGTTTAGTCATTCTTTTCTAAAAAACATTTGACTTAATATCTGTTTTTAAAAATACCATACATAGAGAGTGGTATTTCAATTTTGAGAGCGACCACCATTGTGGTGTTTTTGTTTTGGGGAATGTAACAGTAAATTAATTTAAAATGTAGGCTTGTGCTTTGCATGTGTACATCTCACATTCTCATTGGGGGCTGAGCCCCCCTAAGAGTGAAATCCTAGAATCGCCCCTGCTCGTTAGGATACATGACATCATGGACTCGTCATTTACATATGCATCTTAAGAATTTAGCAGACGCTCTTATCCAGAGCGACTTACAAAAAGTGCATCTATACATGGTAAGATTAAACATGGTTAGTACAAGAGATCAGTGTAGTAACACTGTAATAGACATCAGCAGCAGCAGCTGCACACTGTACCTGTAACACAGGGAAAGAAAAGTTAGTTTAAAAAAAAAAAAGTTTTTTTTTTTATATTAAACATGCAGACATCGTCGTACATGACATCAAGTACCAGGAGATTTTAGATAAAAATCTGTCTGCCTCTTTCAGGAGGCTAAAACTGGGTAGTGTTTGGATCTTCCAATGATCCAAAGTATACATCCAAATCCACACAAAAATGGTTCACTGACCACAGAATCAAGCTTTTGCAATAGCCATCCCAGTACCCTGACCTAAACCCCATTGAAAACCTGTAGGGTGAGCTGAAGAGGAGAGTCCACAAGCAAGGACCAAGGACTCTGAAGGATCTGGAAAGATTCTGTATGGAGGAATGGTCTCATATTCCTTGCTATGCATTCTCCCACCTCATCAAGTATTACAAGAGAAGACTCAGTGCTGTTATCTTGGCAAGGGGAGGGTGCACAAAGTAATACATGCAGGGGTGCCAATAATTGTGACACACGTTTTTGAGAAAAATGATTATTTTTAAGAAAATAAATAATTGTACTTAAATTAAAGGTTAGATTTCTCTCATATTTTGAGTGTAAGATCAAGCTGATTTTTTCATAGCCTTTTTTGCTCATCTTCACCAAGGGTGCCAATCATTCTGGGCGGGTACTGTATACTGTATATATATGGCTTTTTAAAGCACGTGAATGTTGTTCAAAGGAACCTCTAAATGCCCCTATCTGTCAGAGCAGGTACTACACGCAGTCCGAGGAGGGGCGGTCGTCTTCACTGGCGCTCAATACAATATCTTCCGACACGAACTTGTACCGGCTTCTCTAGGCATTGGTCTATGGCATCGCGCGCTTCTAAAATCCCCGTTCTCTGCTCTTATCGTTGGTCTTATTCGTCGAGAAGCCTCTTCAAAATACGAGTGCATTCCAAGAATCATTCTATGAGCTGTTTTAGATAGGCCCCCGATTTATTATTTTCTTTTTATTTTCCCTGAAATAATAATGATGAGGTAAGTGCTTCCGGTCGCCATCTTGTCGCTAATGCTGTGTGTGAGAAGGAGGGTTTGTTTGGAATAATTGTCCACTTTGGTTGATTATTTGAAACATTCGTGTATTTGAACAATATGTCGAAAAGACATCGGCTGGATTTAGGAGACGACTATTCATCTGGTAAAAAGAGAATCTCATCTGACGGGTAAGTAGCAGTAGCTATATTATTAGCCAGTATGCTAGCTAGTGTTTATTTGCATCTGCTGGTGGCTGAAGTCAAGACCACGCTGATGTGATGAACGGCACCATACCGAAAACGTACAGCTAGCTAGCTACCAACCAATGGAGCTGTATGGCAGTATGGTGTATCCTTCGCTTGCCTGCCGTACAATATCGTAACTAAATGGTAGCTATCTAACTGTATATATAGTTAGGTGTGCAATAGTTTGGAAACGGCGCAAGATGCAACTAGCTAGCTAACTAACTAACGCTGAGTGAGTAACTGGGTAGTTCCCTATCAGCTTATTTTCTATTATGACTTGAGTTGAGTAACGTTAGCTTGCCAATGTGACATTTTTGGTCGTGGATGGAAAGCCAGGCTTCTAGCCTGCGGGGCCTACATGAAGAAGTGCGCCGCTAGAAGACGTTGAACTTGCTGTATGGAGTAACTCCAATCCATGCATGACTGGGCCTCTTGGGGACATTGTCAAATCTGCTCTGTTGACCGGTAAGTTAGTATAGCTAGCAAGTTAAAGTAAATAATGCATAACTGCATTGTGGCCATGACAATGTTAGCCAGCAAGCCAATTAACATTGAACTAGCTAGCGACCGGCTGCAGGACTTAAATTGACCCCCAAGATAGCGTTACGGTCAAGACTACCCAGGATTAGTAGCATTAACGGGAGCAAGTCAGCCAGGTGCTTAAGCAATTTAGCCACTCCACAGCTAATAGTTTGCATATAGCTTGGCTAACATGCTACAGGTGCTATGACAGGGGTATTAATGCATTATCTGGGTGCCACTACTACTAATGTAGTGCTGACTCTCACGCGGAGTGTTCTCTCTTGATATTGATTAGAATTCATAGTTGGCCATGTTCTCAGATGTACTGGTAGCTACTTGAAACACGCATGCAACGACGAATAACCCCGCCAAAAGAGGTCACCGAGTGGCCAGCTAACGCATCTTCCAGCTAGCTAACTGATAAAACGTCGCCTAGCCCCGTGAGAGACGCAGGGCTAACGTTAACATTATTGTGTTCTGCTGCATGTCGTCAGTGATGTAAAATAAAAACGAGCCGACCATAAAGGATACATGGCTTATGTGTTACGTCACGTTAGCTAACGTCATGTCAAGGGCCAGTTTTAGCAGACAGGACAGACAACGTGCAGATGTCCTGCATGTGGCTGCTGTGCCCTCTAAACTTCCGACTCATTTTCTGTGTGACGTATTCACGTGCCTGCGCGCGCATGTCAGGTGAAGAAAATGGGACTGGCGTGGGAAACCACGAGGTGACTTCTTGTAGGTATCGGTGTATCCTGGGGTATATGCACTGACATAAACTGTGATTTCCACCCCGTAGCGTATCACACCATAGTTTGTTTTTGCGCCTTACATTTTCAAAAGTTAGCAGGTTTTGTCAGCATCAGAACGCGCTCCATTAAAAGTACTTGTAAAAGGCTATTGCTGCTCTCCATCATACAATTGCAGCCTTCTTAGACATGATGGATGCTTTCAAGATGTGTCTGATTTCTGTGAATAGGAAGGACATCCATTGGCAGGGCAGTGGTATCCAACTATTCTCATTTTTGGAAGGTTTGAAATTGTTTAGGCTATATACACCATAATCTGTTTGAGAAAACAGTGGCCATCTGGTTTAGATACATTGACAATGCTTTTCTCTTGGAGAGGATATGAGGATTAACTGGACTTGTATCTGCTCTGTTGTATGTACTGTAGAAGTCCAAATACAACCATATAATGTATATGCCAGTAAAAATGTAATCAAGGAAGGTAATATATTATTTACTGAATTGCATAGGAAAGCTGCACGCTATATAATTGCTAGAGCAAGACATGACACTCACGGTTGCTTAAAACAGACTCACCCCCTATAGCTGTATAACCAGTTTCTTAGAGGTAATCAAATATTTAATTCTTGGTGTGCATTTGGAAAACAATGTCATGGAAGGTAAGCCTATGGTAAAAAGTATAAGCAAATATGGATGAGTACTTACCTGAATAAGAATTGGTGTTTTGGAATTGAATCTTTCTATAAAAGGACAAACAAAACAACATTAAAGGGAGTTTATTAAAGATGCCCTACACTTCACCTATGACAGATCAAGACTTCTGATTGTGTGGTCCAAACCATGTCCCTTATTCCCAAATCACAGCACTTTTTATCTGACACCTGTTTGAATGAACTGCCCACGATTCAATTTCAGTGCATTGACCCCAGGGCAATATTTCACCCATCCTCATACAGGTGAAACAGTGATGGTTGTTAACCATTGCATTTTTACATTTTAAGCATTTAGCAGATGCTCTTATCCGGAGCGACTTACAAGATGTGCATTAATGCATGGTAGGAACAATCATAGTTCGCGCAAGAGATCAGTGCAGTAATACAGCGATAGACGTCATTGTTGGTAGCTGCGTACCATACCTGTAACACTGGGAAGGAAAAGGTTAAAGGAAGGATTTCATCATCATAGTAAAGTTTTGGCTCTACTTTCACTTAAGTATCTGGATCACAATCCTTCCCATATGCTGTTTTTTTATATATATATTTTTAATCTCTCATTTTTGTAGAGATTGTTGTTTCGTAAGTTCTCCCTCCAGTTGACTGATAATATGCAGCCATGGATTTGTAATTACTATATATTCCATAGTGAGTAATGTTTTATGTGTGGTTATTTAATATAAGTCCCATAAAGTGAAAAGTTAGTTTAAATACAGTTGTCTATGTAGAGCACCTGATGAACTAAAAAGCTTGACTGCTGAAATTTGTTTACATTAATAGCAAGCCTTTGAATAATAATCATACAAGTATGCATAGTAAGCCCTTACTAACACCTAGTTTTTCCAGTGGTGAATGCAAATCCTGCCTTACTTTCAGCTGTTATTTTTCATGCACCCATCTGAAATATAATAAAAGTGTCATTTGGCCTCAAACCCCTATGTAGATTGATTCAATTATATGGGCTGTGTTGTTGAGATAGCAACCAAACCAGATTAATGCAAGCAAGCAGAAGCCAACCAGCTGCTTGGTTGAACTTCATTATTTTCTGAAGCTGCACACTGAAATGTTCAAATATAGCCTAATAGCTTGTTACTTGAACTGAGATATTTTTACATGGTATTTTGAGGTGTTCAGTGTTTGTAGAATTTTTGTTACATTTAGACTTGTCTTCACCTGGTTAATCAGATGCATGTTTGCAATCATTTTCTATTAGACGTTCTTGACGATAACTAACTGTTGCTCTCTCAGGAGCATGGTATTCTAACCCAGTGTGTGTGATAACACTAGGCCCATACTTGCCTATAATATTCAGTATTTACACATAAATAAATACTGTGCCTCATAAGTGCTTCACTCAACAGCTTAACGGAACAGCAATGAAAGCACGCAGTGACTAATTAAAATGATATCCGTTGATTGCAAAGACTCATTCTAGGCCTGCATTTTTGGCGCAACAAAAGGTGAAAATGTAAGCGCAGCCGCACACAGTAAAGGATAGCCCGTCTGCCTCTTGTCATTTTACGGTAATGTGCGCGTTAAACGTATATGCAAACGGTACATTTGAGCATATTTGAAATGTGGTACCAAATGCTGAAAAATAATGAGGCAAATAATGGAAAATGCATAACCATTGCAAAAATACATGGGTAGAAATGAAATAAATTAAATCGATGTAATAAAGGCTGCCAGTCAGGATTGAATACTAGACTGCAGGGCGTGTCACTCACTGCACTAACCACAGTGCTTTAGTTGGAAAAGCCACTTGGCAGCCCCCCTCCCCCAAATTACCATTTTCTTAACATGCTGATTTATCCCTTGTTAATTCTTGCAATTTTCTTGGCGATTCCGATTTCCAATGATTAGTCTGACTTGCCGATTTTTGGCCGAATTTTTTTTCCTAAAATCCCTTTTTGTAACTTTGGTGAGGTCAGAAGCATGAGGTAGGTCTCACTAAAACACATTTCAAAATAAAAAAGTGTTGAATGTGCAAATTAAATTAAATGATGAATAAAAGAGAATCCAACAACAGTGGCATGTTTGAAGTAATAAATAAAAAGAAACAAGAGTAGTTTAAATGTACTGACATGGTGACAGACCATTAGTCCGAAATATTTATTTAAAACACTAACGTTATATTCTGATGACAGATGAATTTTTCCATTAAATAATTATATGGCTTCATGTGCATCAGTTGCTGCTAATGGAAAACAGGTTAGTTCCCTATGATGCGCTAGACTAATTTGTTTGCTAGAGGTGGATTAGAGTAGATCCCAAATATAGTGCAATGGAAAACACTTAGTTAATGTTTCAGTTGCGGAGCTTAAAGGCATTGAAACAAGCCGCTCTTCAGCAGAATTTCTTATTTGCGTGAGTCAGTTGCTCAGCTTCAAAGCCTAGATAAAAATGTTTCAAACTAGGGGTTTGCTGTTTCTGAGTTTGTTTGATCTAGCTAGAAATCGTTAGATGAATTTATCATTAGGTCTAATAAGAAATGGTGAATAGCACTGTTTCATAACGTCACTCATTAGCGAACATAATGATTTCAGTGCTTCAGCAGGGCATTATTACGTCATGTATGCACTACCAGTTCTATTAATGGAAAATGGTTCAGAGGAAGTAGACCGTACCTGTCATTTCAACCTAAATGATTAGGTTGGTCGTTTCCGCCTCCGCGCTTATTTTCGTTGACATGAACAAACTGAAAGGCTGTGGTGATTTCTCACGGGTTCTAGAGGGGGCGAGGAGCCAACCGGCGCACAGAATCGGCTAGGGTTTCAAGTCACCGATTGAGGCCGATAGCTGAGTTTATTAACTAGTTGAATGTGAAATGTGCTTGTTTTCACACAAGAGGATACTTACCAGAAATGGTATTATGTTGCTGTCCCATGAAGCAATTTGGCCAAACTATTAGTTAATCACGGTTACTAGCACTGCATGTTGCTGATCATTTGGTCGGCTGATGCCTCAAGGAAAGACCGCTGTCATTTAATTCCGCTATGCGTGTGAAAGGCTGTGGTGATTTCGTTCTAGTAGGGTTTACTCTATTTATTAACAGTCCTTTTTTGTAGATCCAGTGTCTTAATGTGCCATTTGATTGTTTCCTTGTTTAAGGGGCATAAAAACCTCCTTGGCTGTGTCCATGAGATTTTCACTTGTCACAGATGCTGTTGCCTACAAGTGTCTACTCTTGTGTTCCACTTGTCTGACAAGCAGGCTATTTAATTTCCTAATCCTTCAGTGTAGCGTTCAGTAGCACCACGCAGAAGGTGAGCGCACATTGCCAATGCTTCAGGAAATTGTTTTTGCAATCAGTTGCCGAGCACAGTTAAAACATTTAGTACTACTATTGAAAAGGCTAATCAGTTTAATTGCATATAAAAACAAATCTGTGACTGCATCGGCGTGTCTTCGAAACATATTTGCTGTTCTCCATTTTAGCAAAGATCAATCTGCATACACTGTGTACAATTCTTGGTTAGTCATCTTGGTCAGACATTTAGGGCTTTATTTATTTATATTTTTACCACTAGTCACTTGGGCCTCTAGCAATATATTTTGCATGATTCAGATTCAATCCTTTGTTGCCAAAATGAAATGATATTTATTGTTAATATGTATTTACATAACATTTTAAACATTTTTAAGTGGTTGTGGCATTGTGGCTGTTCACTGATAGGATGTACTAATGTAAAATGGGCTATGTATTAGGCTGTAGAGAGGTGAAGCCGCGCCAACCGGATAATTGTAACCACAGGTGCGTAGGTTCAAAAGCTGCAATAGCCACTTTCGCCTCGTTTGGGATACACACAGTTCCACCTTCATTCATCTATGTATTAGGCTAAAACATACGTCTATATCACTGTTATTTTCAAAATGTACTTCACATTTGGTCAGTTGGCACTCTTGGTCAGATGTTGAAATTTATATTTGTTACATTTCTAAGACTATTAGCAAGCCTAATCTTTGCAAGGTATTTCCTCCTTTAATATTTATCACTACAATACGGATTTTTTTCAAATGAACCTCCAATCTCTAAATAACCGATAACATTTCATAATTTTTTAAATGTTTGTGAAATGTGTCATTTCGCTGAATTTGTTATAATTATTTTTATGTACAACTAAATTATTAACCATTATTTTGTAAGTCACGAATGGGCTGTAACTAGAAAACGAATAAAAATTGGCATTTGGTTCACTTAATGAACTCAAAATTGAAAAAATTCTACTTTCTGTACGTGCATGATTATTCTGATCTTCAAACCTTCCTCTGGAGTTCATCACCTGCCTTCATACAGCAGCAGACGAGAGCTTTCACACTTGCACATGCCTAATCCCACAAACTCAAACTAACCTGGCATGTCGATATACACTACAGCACTCATATTTCTATTTCATGTGTATGAATAATGAAATACAAATATTTTGCAGAATTAATTGATTGCATCTCAATTTCCAGTGCACCACCCGCACAACAACTCGTTGGATTTTCTGCATGATCAGAACTGGAATTTTGGCACGAGATTAAGAGAATCACATTGCCCAGATTCCAGCCCTGATCATTCAGAAATCTAGAAGCGAGTGTTTCAGTGTGGGTGTGTGCATTTGAAATTGAGAAGCTATCCAGCAGCCAATCAATCAGCCAAAACATTGACAAACATGTAACCCGTATGTCTAATGATTATTTTTTTAAAGTAAGATCAAACAATCACAATTCTGACACCAATGAGTCATACACATATTTATTGTGACGGTCCACTCAGGGCAGAATAGCTGCCAAATGAGTGACAGAATTGTTATCCAACAGTCCAAACAGATTTAGTCTGTGTGTTTTTATGTTTCATAGGCTTCCACAGGCCTTTAGCAGTGGCATGCTTGTTTGATTATTGGATCAAATTCATTTTTTTGTTGCTATCCCTGGATTGCCTTCAGTATCTTTGGGCAGATCAAACTTGATTTGGTTTTGACCATTTCTATATCTAGTGCGCTCTTAAAATCAGAATGACTGACCGCCATATTTTTGAAGTCGTAAGCTGTTTTTAAGAGGAGAGGGGGGGAAATCGGCTCAGGTTGTTAAAAAGTGCTCCTCCTTTTCTTCCATGTTTCCCTTGTGCCTGATCTTTGTTTACACAGCCTTGGACTTGTGGTGTTGTGTTGTGCAAATGTTGTTGTACAGGGTAGCTTAATTAACCCTGACTCCTTGTTTGTGCGTGTCAATTGTATTGCCTTCACTGAAATATTGATCAAAATGGATAAATCATAAAAAATAAATAGTGGCTGTATTCCACCAGAGCTACTGAAATGGCATCCTTTAGCTGAGCATTGGCTAATACAGATCCCAGTTCTTGAATTTGGGGCATATATTGGTTTTATAATGGAGCAGAAGTCTCATTAGATAATGCTTGCTGATCGCTCAATTATCCTCTTATTAGGGTCAGCTGGACCCATATTCTGTTTGTCAAACAAATGTATTTGTCTCAGGGATACAAAGCAATCGGGCGCATTTAACCGAAAGGTTTATCAGAGCAACCTATTTTTTAATGAACAGATGCTTGCTGGTGGTGGGTGGTACGAGTGCTAGGATATCCTATTGTAACGAACTGCTATGTAAAAGCTTTATATTTCCAATTGCATGAACTGACTGTTGCCAGTTTGGTGCGAATGGGATGTCTTGCTGTAAACGGTAATTTATTAATTTATTGGGATGTGCCTCGGGGAGCCTGGTGTTAGCGTGTCCATTCAAGCTCAGGTGTGCTGCCCATGAGAGAGGCTTTTTTTGGAAACGAGCTTTGGGAAAATGCCGTGTCAAAATGCTCGAACCTACTTTTTCTCCGTAATAATTCTGATGCCAATCTTCGACGATTATGAAGTCATTACTTAAGCCTGTAGTTTTAGCTTGCATGTCTAAATGAATATTTTTTTATATCTATTTGTATTCTGGTTATTAAAAAGAAAAAGAAAAAAACATTTTGGTTGTCTGAAGCATCAGCCAGCTTTGTGGCATGGTGAATTGACCATGTTAATGTCCATGTTTTTTCACCACACATGTATCAATGGTAATTTTGGATGCTCAAAACATTCCTGTACATGATACCCATGGCCCAGTTTATTTAACACCTCTGAGTGTCTTGTGAGATTTATATACTCCGCTCTACACAGGGTGGCTGATCTATTTCTTTTGGGTCTCCATGTGTGTAAGATATATCGATTTGAAAGGTTCCTGTGCTGAAACAAACTGTTTCAAATTTCTGCGGTGTGTAACAGTATTGAAAGGCCAGTCTAATCTATGAAGAGAAAACACATACTGCAGCCATCTTAACTGAAAGCCTGTTTTTGAACGGTAAGAAGTAGGCTATCCCTTTCCTTGTATAAACGGTAAAACAGGGGTATATTTACTTTGCTCTTGGAAAAGAGAAACCGTTAAGTAACACATCAGGTCAGAATTAAGCTTCATACGGTTTTAATCGTCCGTGTCTCCGTCCGTTTGCATTCGCAGAAAGGACCGCGACCGGGACAGAGACCGCGATGACCGATCGAAGGACCGGGATCGCGATCGAGACCGCGACCGGGACCGAGACAAGGACATCAAGGTCCCGGGCATCTCCCTCAACCCCATGATGGCGGGCGGCGGCGGGGGGCTCCCGCTCAAGCAGAGCGCCGCCCACCAGCAGATCAACCCGTTCACCAACCTGCCGCACACGCCCCGCTACTACGAGATCCTGAAGAAGAGGCTGCAGCTGCCCGTGTGGGAGTACAAGGAGCGCTTCAACGACATCCTCACGCGCCACCAGAGCTTCGTGCTCGTCGGGAGACGGGCTCCGGGAAGACCACGCAGGTGAGACCCCCCCCACCCCTCCGTCGCTAGGATACCAGGTCCGCCCTCCACCCGCCGTTCCATTGGTCTGTAAATCCACCTGAAACCCCCCAGCTCCGCAGAGCGGTTAAACGCAAGGCCGGACTCGGGACGTTCTTGTAAAAGGGCTCAGGGTGTGGTGAAACCCCCTCGGACAGCAGCTCCCTTTAGATCAACGGCCGCCACCTCTGCCGCCCGGCAGTGTCCTCCTGCCGCTGCGCCGCTGTTCCGCTGCTCCGTTGCGTTTGTTTGTAGGTTAAAATCCACGCTGAAGTTTTGGTTAAGCAGCCCTTATTCGCGCTGAATGACCCCTGCGTTCAGGTCCCAGCTGAGTGTTCGTCTACTTCAGTAAGCCATTAAGCCTTGTTGTAACACACAGACGGTAAGTGTTCCCCGGTGGATACGGGACGGTGGGAGCCGCGCGTTGGCTGCTGCATCAAAACGAGCTGGCTAACCGCTAGCCGCCGCCGCCTCCGCCGGACGGCGCTTTGGCCCACCGCTCCAGGAGTCAGAGAGAGAGAGAGAGGCCCGGGGATGAAACCCCTTGTTTAGGGAGGCTCCGTGGCAGATTTATCACCACTGCCTCCCACGGACTCGCCTTCATTTCTCGCCGTGCTTGTGTTGACATGTTAAATGCAGGGAGTGTTTTTCCTTAGCACCCGAACGGGGGTTGGTGCCACTAACGGCCACTCATCCGATCACAAGGCTAATACGGTGGAAAGAGCCGTTTCTAAGTTTAGTTCTCTCCTAGCAGGTCTCATCATTTTTTTAAACCAGCTGGGGTCCGTACTGAGCTGGCGTCTGAGCCGGAGCACGGGCTGGCTTTCCCTCTCGCTCTTTCCACCCTCCCCTCTGTGTTTATTCTTCAGCACAGCTCTTTTCAAGAGTTGGCCACGTGGTATTTCAAGGGAATAAACTTTTTTGTACATTGTTGAAATTGCCTCTCCAGCCCTTGTGGCTGCAGGTCTCAGTCTGCTGTTCCCTGTCAGGATACGTTTTCTTTACACCAGGGGTGCCCAAGTTTGGTCCTGAAGATCTACTGGGTGTATGGGCTTTTGTTCCATTTTTACCTTTTACATTTTAAGCATTTAGCAGACGCTCTTATCCAGAGCGACTTACGAGATGTTCATAAATACATGGTAGGAACAATCATAGTTTGCACAAGAGATCAGTGCAGTAATACAGCGATAGACATCATTGCAGGTAGCTGCGTACCATACCTGTAACACTGGGAAGTTCCAACTCCACACTAACACACCTGATTCAAATATTCATTGTCTTGATGAGCAGTTGATTAATGAAATCAGGTCTGTTGCTGAAAGGTTGAAAAAAAAAGCCTGCACACCCAGTAGACCTCATGGACCAAACTTGGGCACCCCCTGCTTTTGACACTGACCTCGAGTGACACGCCCCTGACTCCTCCCCTTGCAGATCCCCCAGTGGTGCGTGGACATGATGAGGGCGTTGCCAGGGCCCAAGAGGGGCGTGGCCTGTACCCAGCCCAGGCGAGTGGCGGCCATGAGCGTGGCCCAGAGAGTGGCGGACGAGATTGACGTCATGCTGGGGCAGGAGGTGGGCTACTCCATCCGATTCGAGGACTGCAGCAGCGCCAAGACCATACTGAAGTGAGACCACTTTCCCATTCACGCGCGGTTTAGGCCTGTGGTAATTTGTCATTATTGGTGCGCTGCATTTTGTGAATATTAGCTGGAATATGTATCAAATAACCTCACTCAAGCCATAGTTTTAATGGTACCATTTCCTGGTAATTTTGTCAAGTGCGACCATGTGTGAAAACAAGGTGATATTCATATTTTTACTTGTATTGTTGTGAACTACAGGTTTTTGCCAAAATAAAGGCAACACTCTGGCCTTGAGAATCCCATACGGGGGCGGGCTCATTGGAAAGGGGAGGGGCCAGACCTATCTGCTGGCACCTGCCGTGGCACCCCCCCAATGGACACTTGTAGTACTGCACCCATTTAAAGGATCCCTCATTTCCTCAAGTGTTGCCTTTGTCAGTCACCTGTGTGTTTACTTGGTGCTAGTCGTTGTATTTGGCGCTGACAGCGGCAGGTCAGTGATGTGGGTGGGTTTACTCTCCCCCTCAGATACATGACCGACGGCATGTTGCTTCGGGAAGCCATGAACGACCCTCTCCTGGAGCGATACGGGGTGATCATCCTGGACGAGGCCCACGAGCGCACGCTCGCCACCGACATCCTGATGGGCGTGCTGAAGGAGGTTGTCCGCCAGAGATCGGACCTGAAGGTGCTTGCCCTCCCAGCCCCCCCGCAGTGACGCGGGCGGAAAAGACGGATAAACGCGCGTTCTCCGCTCGCCGCGGGCGTCGGAAACGCCATTTCGCAGCAGCTGTCTGCGTCTCGTTTTCCGCTCCTCCCGCCCTCGCCATCGCGCCTTCGGCTGACAGTCGGTGATGGAGTTTCTTTGTTTGACAGCTGCGCAGCTATTGAGGAAAGACAAACTCCAGCATTTAGCTCAGAAATGCACAGCCAGTCACTTTCCCCAGCGCCGAGATTGTTCCCGGGTCAGCCCATTTAAGGCCATCAATCCAGGAGGAGGGGAAGCGTAGAGTTTTTATAGACGGAACGCGCCGGACACCATTCTCATAAAGCAGATGGGTAATGACTGCTTGTTGTTAGGAAGGAACCAAAGGTTATACACGTGTTCAGAGACTGTTAAATGAGGTCTAGGTTATTCTGAATGATCTCCTGCCGGTGTCCCTTCTAAATTTAAAGTTTAATTTGCCTTGATTAAGAGCAATTATAATGTTTTGCGGTGCATAAAGTGGATACAGAGACGGTGGCCCGAAATATTTAGATTGAAAATTGAGAGACGCCTCCCATCAGAATCCTAATGCGTTTTATCTAATGGGCTCAGTGGAACAGAATGTGCCTTCCCCATCGCCGTGCCTGTAAACTTGTGTGACCTGCCCCCCTGCTAGACCAGAGAGCCAGGGAGGAGATGACAGCACCGCAGCATTTCACAGACATAAACCCTTCGTCTATAATATGTTTTAATGTGTCATTTTAATGTTGTTTTTGAATTCTCCCCCGATCAGGTGATTGTCATGAGTGCCACGCTAGACGCCGGGAAGTTCCAGGTGTACTTTGACAGCTGCCCCCTGCTGACCATCCCCGGACGCACGCACCCCGTGGAGATCTTCTACACGCCGGAGCCCGAGAGGGACTACCTGGAGGCCGCCATCCGCACCGTCATCCAGATCCACATGTGCGAGGAGGAGGAGGGGGACGTCCTGCTCTTCCTCACCGGCCAAGAGGTGCGTGCATGCGTGCGTGCGTGAGTGCGTGCGTGAGTGCGTGCGCGAGTGCGTGCGTGCGCGAGTGCGTGCGTGAGTGCGTGCGTGCGTGTGTGTGTGTGCGTGTGTCCGTCCGTCCCAGCCGGGGCAGAGGCGGCATTCCTTCTGATCCAGCAGAGAGGAGACCTCCTGCCCGCATGCGCACACACACTGGCTCGAGCACAGAAATGCGCACACACACTCGCACAAGCACAGAAGTGCACACATGCAAGAGCACAGAACCACACACACACACACACACACACTCGAGCACAGAAATGCACACATGCATGGAAACACAGACACACACATGCTTGAGCACAGAAACACACACACACACATGTACGAGCACAGAAATGCACACATGCATGAGCACAGAACACACACACACACACACACACCCACATACACACACTTAAGCACAGAAATGCACAGAAACGCGCACATACACTCGCTGGAGCACAGAAATGCCCGCACACACACATGCCTGCAAGCCCACAGGAGCACAGAAATGCACACACACAAAGGTTAAAAAATCAATGCTCAAACTAATGGTGGTATTTAATGTCTGGCCTTGTCTGTTTGGAAAATACCCTAAAAATGGGGGGGAAAGTGACCCAGATTCTGCCCTCCTCATGAATCCCTGAAATTAAGTAATTTATTATTTTTTGCTCCCGCAAATGTTGCTCGCTGATGTGTAATAGAGGGCGAGGTTCATGCCGAAAATGATGAATTTGGTCACAGCTGGGCAGGCTCAAGCCTCGTGGAAATATGTCTGACAGCCTCGAGATCTCAGGCGAAGGCAGACGGCTGCCAGGGCGGCTGCAGTCGCCCCACCAGCGGGGGAAACGGCATTAGCGACCGCCCGCAACGCCGGCTTTACGCCAGGCACACAGGGCGCCAGTGTGAGCGCTCCTCTCATCGCGCTAACCGAACCACATTAACGAGCGCACGGCTCCCACCTACTTTTCTTTCGTTTTTAGGTTTGGATAAAACTCTTGTGTTCCCCGATTCCCGTCTGAAGCCACCCACGAAGCGCTCTGGCCAACGGAACGATAGTGGCTAAATATTCCCCCGATCAGATGATGTCAAAATCAATCCGTTCGTGATTATTCATTATTAACTTTGGCAGTAATGATGTCACACACCTACATGGTCTCTGTTTGCGGATGCAAGACTGCTGTATTAATCCAAGGCACGGTGATCGATTCTGGATTTAGCGATATTGTGAGAACAGTATAGCCGGTAGTGTCATTTTACATATGACCACAGGACCACAGAAATATGTGCGCTTGGCCTAATTAGTTAAAGAAAAATAGACCTTGAATTCTTGTTTTGATATATGAGCATTAAACCCCCCCAATGGAATGTAATATGAGTAATGCTTTCTACTGAAAACGCGTTGAGGATGATCAGGCTTGGCACAGAAAAGGGAGTGCTCTAAACCTTAGCGTGGTTAGTTCATTAACGAGCCTTTAATGAGGTTAAAGTGAATATAAGGAGGGGTCTGGCAGAAATGGATGTTCAAAGAGGGGCCTGGCATGCCCGTGAGAGTCCTTTAACCTCTTCGGGCCCTGCTCAAAAACTTTGATGTCCTCTAATGAGTAGGATGCAAATCCCTCTTCAAGTATGCAAGCTTTTTATCCTTGAGAGTATCATTTATTATAACAAAATAAATTAGCGGGGGGGAACAGACGGACGAACGATGGCTTCCCTTGGTACACATTCGGATGTTTCGTTGCGATAAACCATGAAAAAAATATAATGGCTATAGATTGCATTGGAAGTCATTGCGGGGCCTGCCGGTAAGTTTTTGCCATTTGAGCCATGCCCAGAGCAGTTAACCTCAAAGCGCAGATACGCCGGAGTCTTCCTAATTAGCGGGACTGAGAAGAGCACTTAATTACATCAATTAACCGGTTAACACCCAGCTCTCCATATATGGAGCGAATGTGTGGGGATTCTGTGCTGCTGCTGCTGCTGCTCCTTTCCCCTCCAATTCAGGTGCGGGTGCTGCTGGCTCACTCCCCCCCACATGCTTGGCACCAAATGTTATTTTTCATGACAGCTGCTGCGTCCAGAGTGTTGATGGGCCATTAATGCTGCGGCTAATTCCGCCGATCCATTTGCTTAGCACTGGAGCGCACGCCGCGGCTGTTCGATGAAGACACACGGCCGTTTTCATCGCGCGCGTCGCCTTTGTGGAAAGAGAAACCCAGGAGCCGTCCGTCCACGACAGGCCCCCTCGAACTGGTTAAAATGAAAAGTCCCCGCGCAGCCGAAACGCTTGGAGAAAAGGGTATTAATTCTGCCGGGCCGGGATTGGATTGCGGCGCTTTCCCAGTGTCACAGAGCGGCCTTGATATGATAATGGAAAACAATGTATTAAAAATGGCTCCAGTAATTTCCGAATGCACCTCACTCCAGGTTTCCGCGGAACATTCTCTCCAGCAGCCAGCGCCCGCGTAATTCATCTGTGTCACATGACCTCTCGGGGAAAGGAGCTGCGCTGCCCGCTGCCACCTGAGGGTGGTGCTAAAGCACAGGCTGAGGCCCTCCACTGTGGGGCCCCAGCCAGTAATGTAGGTTACATGTTCTGGTGTTTGAGAGAAAACAATTGGATCACTTCGTTAGGCGAAACCCATTCTTGCAGTGTGCTCAACAGTTCCACCCAAACGGCTCCCCAAATTGTCTTTTGAAAAGTCTCCTGGATGCATGCATTTTTAAATTTGGGCAGAGATGCGCTCCCCTTCGCCGAAGGGGGTGCAAGTCTCCTTCTGTGTTGCCAGAGGATGTCCTCTTTAAGCCGTTTAATTTCACCTCTTGTACTATTTTTGAGGAAACGCAGTTCTGGAAAAGGAGAACTGAAGCCTTTTGGGGAACCAGGGGGACGCATTGAAGATGTGCTTTTGAAAACATTGCTCTTGTTTAGAGCGTATTTCTTTTAAAGATACGATCGAACCGCTAATGCCGTACAACCCTCACTTGCGCATGTTCAATTGTTAATATAGATTGCTTTATGCTTACATATGCATAAGTCGGTATTTGTATATTGCAGCCTATTTGTGTCTGAAAACCTTGCTGGCTGCCTCGACAAAGAATGGGGAAATTTAGGGCACTTATTTTGTGGAACCAACAAAACGACTCCCACAGCTGGGAGGATATCTTGAGGTTAGGCGCCACATTCAGTCCCTTATTGCATTGAAATACAGATTTAGAATCCTGCTCCCAAATGTTGTTTTCCAAGCCTTGTTTAGCGTTAAAGTGTAATATTTCAACGGAACTCTGACGTGTTCTGTGATGCGCGACTCGCGGCGCTCCTGCACATCGGCCGGGCGGAGCGAAGCGCGAACGCCCGTAGCACAAGGTTTGAGTATCACTCACGGTCAGGACGTTTGAAAGCTTTGTCTCTGACCAGCCCTGTGGGGACCTTAATGACTCCGTTCCCCTTCCGGGCCAGGTGGTAGCTTTTTTGTTTTATGCACTACCAAAACTTATTTTTTATTATTTATTTATTTCTTTCCAAAGGTGACCCCCCTCCAGCCGCCGCTATAATAGTATCCTTGTTTTCAAAGTTGGGTAGCTTCCTGCGGGGGAAGTTCGGCTCGCGAAGGGAGCCAAGCCACACGGCCCACTCCGCTAGCTCCAATGTCACTGTAACGGAGAAGAGTTCAAAACGCTGCTCTGACCGGGATGGCGGATCTCCGCAGGTCCCCTTTTCGCTTGCGTGGCGGTAGAAGTGCCGTGGCTGGCGTTGCGGAAAACCGAATTAAGGCAACGGGCCTGGCCTGCCGATTTCACACCAGGGGGTTACGGTTTTATGTGCTGTTTTTCGGCTGTCTAATGTCCAGCAGCTTCTTTATTGGTTAAAGGGCGAAGACTTCCGTAATCGTTAGGGAAAATGACACACGGACGTTCCAGCCGGTGTCCGTGACTGATCGAAAACCGCGCGAGCGTTATCCTAGAGATGTTTTTCTACGTGGACACGGGAAGCACAGTTGGCTAATTTGACTGCCCGAGGCCAAACGACAATGGCTCTATGCTATGGTGGTTCTCTTTCATGCCCTCTTGTCGCTCCCCTTTCGCTTGCGTGGCAGTCGTAGGGGAGTTGTGACCTCCGCAGTGAGAAGTGCGGTGCGCCGTGTGCGGTTGACAGCCCAGCGGTCCCCCCCCCCCCCCTCTCCCCCTCCCTCTGAGGCTCACCACCACACTTCCTCGATCGCCCACCTGCTCTTCCGCAGCTGTCTCTCCTCCCCACGGCCCACAGGCCCCAGAGCTCAGCCGCAGCCCGTCCCAGCTTCCCATCCTGGCTATTTGGAGGGAGGAGAAGGAGAAAACATGCGTCTCCCTTGTGCCGGTGGCAAAATGACTACATTCGGAGAGGAAAAGAGACCTGACCACTTTTGAAATGCTCTGAAGTGTGTGTTCTTTAACCAAAAAACAATGTTTGGATGGTGGTGGTCTTTGTTATCTTCAGCATTTTAAACATTGGTTTTAGCTGTGCAACTTTCCCTGGATCACTAAAACAGTTGTGTTGGGATGTGTTTGTTTTATTGGATTATGTGTGGCACTGTTTCATATTGCCTCAGCACATTATCGAAGGCATGAAGGCTTTTCTTTTCTTTTTGAGAGCGCTCATTTTTACAACCATTGGTAATTCACGCCAGCAAGTGCCAATCCAGGCTTCATTTCCTTTGCTGGATAGTCCCAGGCCCTGCGAATGCACCGTATCTGCCATAGCCAGCTTCCTGGCCGGCGTGTTTCCCGTTGCCGTACTGTTTCCGCGGGCGATATTGAGCACGCAGCCTCGACGATCGCTAAACCCGCTACGCCACTTGACAAGTGCCCGTCACCAACATCTTAATTGTGCGCATCTTTCAGGAAATCGACGAGGCCTGCAAACGGATAAAGCGGGAGATCGATGACCTGGGACCCGAAGTGGGAGACATCAAAATCATCCCCCTGTACTCCACGCTGCCCCCCCAGCAGCAGCAGAGGATCTTCGAGCCGCCCCCCCCCAGGAAGCCGAGCGGAGCGATCGGGAGGAAGGTACGTACGCACGCACACGGCACTCAATTACGTCTCAGCCCGGCACCTCTCCCGACTCGTCTGATAGTTTAAAAAAACGAGAGACAGAGACAGACAGAGACAGAGACAGAGACAGAGACAGAGACAGAGAGAGAGACAGAGACACAGACAGAGACAGAGACAGAGACAGAGACAGAGACAGAGACAGAAAAAGAGACAGAAAAAAGTTTCCTTGGGCTTTGGTGCAGGACTGACTCACAACATATGCTGCATTCGTCAGCATATGATTCCCTCTCAATTATAACCGGGGGTTTGTAGCGCACTGGCGGCGAGAGCCTAAGGAAAAGGCGCTGGAGCTGCAGCCCCATCCAGCCACTTCTCTTGGCTCCGCGGATCCTCGTTCTCGCTGGGAGAACAGGGGCCAAAACGATCCGCCGTCTTAATGCCAAAAAACAGCATGAATTATTGATGCAAAGCACTGGGCCACAGCTGTGTGTGTTGTGTTGGATCTTGGCTCTCGATCACCCTCCACTGTCCCACTGATTTTGTATTTGGTTTTTTTTTTTTTTTTTTTTTTTTTTTTCGCTTTGTTTGTCTATTTATGGAAATTATGGAGACGTTAGACGCTTTCCACGTTTGGTTTCGCCGTTGATTTAGAAAGCCGTACATCACGGGCGTAAAAGCTCTCCCGCCGCCGCTCCGCTAGACAGGGATGTAGGGGAATATTAGACGAGATCGTCACCTGTACATTTTTTAACGTTTGCCCTAACGTTTGACGGAGGCTTGATAAATCGCTCATCGCCGCGGTCTTCCCAATAGAATTTGATTGATCTGTTGTTGTGGGTATAAAGGATTATTAATAACACGGTTTGAATAATCAAATGCCTGCCAGCGTGCATGTAATTTTCCTGCCAAGCGCGCAGCTGGATATCGGAATACGTGGGTACGATCGAACAAGCACCTAACCGAAAGTTAGAGGTTTGATGGGCGGCGTTCGCGGTGACGCAACTTGTTTTCTCGTCTGTGCGGAGCTGCTCGCCGCTCTGCTCCGCCTCTGCTGTCTTTCTGTGTCTCCCGTCTCAAAGAGCCGTACTGTAGCCTGTCGGTCAAGCTGGGCAGCAGGGAAGCCTCTTGATTTATCCCGTCCCTCGAGTTTAGTTTGTAGCCGCCTCGTTCATTGGCTTCGCTGCTGGCCTGTTCCCTGGCTGGCGCAGTGGAAAAGTGAACGAATGCAGCAGGATTTTCGCCAGGGGGGTTACAGCTATCTGTGCTGTTTTTAAGCTGTCTCATGTCCAGAAGTCTCATGTCTCATGTTATTGCTTAGAAGGTGAAGACTTCAGCAATCGCGGTGTTGGGGAAGGAACGCACGGGACATATCAACCGGTCTAACTGATCGAGAAACAGTGCGAGCATTATTCTTGGGATGTTTTTGTATGTGAATACTGGAAGGATAGTTGGCGAATTTGTCCGTCTTAGACCAAACCCTAATAGCTCTTTATGCTTTGGCAGTTTTCTTTCATGCCTTATTTTATTTTTTAGCATTTTTTGAAAAAGTACAAGTACTATTTACAGCTGATTTCTATCAGCAAAACCAGAAGTCAAAGGTTTTTTTTGGGGGGTTTTCTCACAGGTTTCCATCAAAAGAATGCCAGTGAGCTTCTTGTTTGTTTTAACATCCTTAATGTGGGCATGAGCACACACACACACACACACACACACACACACACACACACACACACACCCACATTCCCATATTCCCATATGCATCACAAGCTCACTGTATTCAAACACTTAAATTGCCACACAAACACACTTTCTATTTGTGCATGTATTCCTCCACACTCATTCACAATGAAACGCGTACAAGAATACACACAGAGGCCACTCACCGATACACAGACACACTCCAGTCTCCCAATGCATATACAGGAAAACACTTCAGTAAATGAAGGGGTCTGGTGGCTCTGTTATGGCGTGTGCTGCATTTTCCACTCGACTCCTTAGAAGGCCATTTAAACACCAACAAAGCCACAAGTGATCACCTTCAATCCTATGGTGAAGCTTTTCTATTCTGATGGGAGTACTCTCTTCCAGGATGACAATGTCCCCATCCACAGGGCACGAGTGGTCACTGAATGGTTTGATGAGCATGAAAACTATGTAAACCATATGCCATGGTTGTCTCAGTCACCAGATCTCAACCCAATTCAACACTTATCGGAGATTCTGGAGCGCTGCCTGAGACAGCATTTCAACAAAACACCAGATGATGGAATTTCTCAGGAAGAATGATGTTGCATCCCTTTGATAGAGTTCCAGACACTTGTAGAATCTATGCCAAGGCGCACTGAAGCTATTCTGGTGGCTCGTAGTGGCTCAACATCCTGTTAAGACACTTAAGACACCTTATGTTGGTATTTCCTTTTATTTTGGCGTGTGTGTGTGTGTGTGTGTGTGTACACACACACACACACACACACACACATACCCATATTTTATTACACATATGTACTGGAACACATACTACACACAACCTTCCTGCTGAAACATGCAGGCAAACCCTTCTTTCCCTTAACCATATAACTGAAACTAAACGCACACACACAAATAAAACTGCAATGTTGAATGAGGATTAAGGGCACATTAAAAAACAAACCGCAAATTCACCCTTATCTTGGGTCCCAGCTGTAATAATCTCCATCTGAGTTTACTTTGCCTTAAAACCATAACAAACCGAGAAGTTCAGTATTGCAGACTAAGTTTCCCGGCTGGTCTGTGCTGCTCGTTTTGAGGCTTGTTCACAGTTTTCTAGCCCCACTTGGAAGCAAGCCTTCTCTACCGTTGTTCCACCAAGCTGTCAATAACTAAATAAAAGGGTGAAATATTTTTCATTCCTATTTGATGAGAATAACTGCGGGCGCAGAAATTCTCTGTGCAAATAATTCATCTCTGTGTTTTTAATGGTAAATAATATCACCCTAAGAATTGCTTGCTTATTTTTGTAATTTAAAAAAAATAAATTTATTTCAGGTTTTTTTTCCCGTTTTTCTCCCAATTTGGTTGCCAATTATACCCTCTTATTTTATTTCAATTCCTCACCCCCACGAGTCCGCCGCCCGTCCTCCGGGAGCGAGACACACATTCCTGGCCGATTGTTCCCGCCTCTTCCGAGACGGAAATTCTTCCACGGACGCCTTTTACCTTCTCTTCAACGGACTCGTGCTGGCTCATCCCCCCCCGACAGGACAGCCAAATGCCGCCTCCGATCGGGGCTGACGACCAGGGCCGGTCTGGTAGAGACGCGGGTTTGGAACCGCGTCCCTGACAGGCAGCGCACACCACACCAAAGTGTGGCGCGTTAGACCGCTACGCCATCCGCCGCCCATGCTTATTTCTTTAATGAATAATTGTAATGGAGCGTGCTGCTAATCTGTGTAGTTGTTGTTCATACACTGAGGAGGAATGCAAGATGGTGTAAATGTAAGCTCGTGTGATTCCTCCTCCATGGGAACACCGATATTCGCTGGCTCAGTACATGTGC
This sequence comes from Aldrovandia affinis, assembly GCA_029706075.1. NCBI lineage: Eukaryota > Metazoa > Chordata > Actinopteri > Notacanthiformes > Halosauridae > Aldrovandia > Aldrovandia affinis. Next base: position 425,999 of record JAINUG010000255.1, on the reverse strand, counting down.
TAGCAGGCTAGCATACACTAGGCACAAATGTACTGACAGGACACCCTTGGTTACACATTTTGAGCCCCTTGCATCTAAATGACTTATTGTTGGAAATATTTGTTCAGAATTAATGAAGTATGGGGCCTTTACTTTGAAACCTAATGAAAAAAAGATGCCCATCGATTCCTTCCGCAGAATGTTTAAACTGATCGTTGCCCTTTAAACTCCGAATTTGAAAACAATAGCACAATGCACTCCTTCCGTTGCGTCTAACTAGACATCAATGTAATTTATTCTCCATCTCTCTTGTGAATAATCGATTACAGGCTCGTGTCTGGGGTTAGAAGGAAAAAAACATGTACTTCCACACACTTCCTGTATTTAACTTCCACACATATAACTTTATTTTTTGCCTTCCTGGGCAGCCATAATTTGGAGCACAGGTTATGCATTTAAATCTTCTCTTTTCTGCTTGTTGACCTAATACAGGATTACGATGCGCACAGCTTGTAAGTATAAGTGCGGTTTGTTTGCGTCGGGTAATTGGGATCCAGGCTTGACGGCCTTTAGGTAATGAGCTCACTTAGATTCCGTCGCTCTGCCCAAACCAACGCGCATCATGGTTCCTTAACCGGCGCCTTTCTTTGCGGCGTTTCGACGCGCGCGAAAAAAAAAAAACCTGCTTTCCGTTCGGTCTTTTCTTTTCCCTGGCCCGCCGCGCCATTTCATCTCCTCCGGCTCCTTTGTGTGCACAGAGGGCTCAGGATTTGCAACAGTTTGATTGTGCTAAGCCGCTGACAGGAATTTTTAAAAGTTCAAACATTATCTGTGTTTGCTCTCGTCGTTCAAAGGCATGTTGACATGAAGGAGCGACACGGATACTCGGGGGTTGGGATATGGCACGGCCCCGGAGATGCCATCCCCAGATTCGGAGAAAGAGGGGGAAAACGACCCACGTGACGGGCGGTGGAGGGGGGTGGCTCGCCGATTTGCATTCCGCATTTTCCAGGAGCCCGACTCGCCGCGCCGATGGGGGAAATGGCGGCGCCTGCCTTTTCCGGGTGATTCCAGAGGTGTCTGGACAGTCTGCGTGCTTTCAAGTATCATTTTTCCTGCCCCTCGGATATCCCGGGTGACTCCAGTCGCATGGAGATGAGCTTAAATTACCTTGTTAAAATGTCAGGTTGTCAGAGCCGGAGTATATATAACCCCGCGATGCAAATGCGGGGCCCGGAGGCAGCGTGTAAACACCTGAACAAATTCCTGGCCATCAGCACCTTGGCAAGGTCGAATAATTGAAGCGGCTCGGTCGCTCACCGGAGCTCAAACGGACTTGTCATTTTTATTAGGATCGGACGGCGGCGGCGGGCGGCGGGGGCGGCGGGCGGGGAATAATTGAAGGCAGCCGGCGCGCGGGCGCTCCTCTGTTATGTCAGAGACTGATACTGATGTTAGGAGGGGTGTGGCGAGATGTCGCAGGCGGGAGCTCAAGGAAAGGTAATGAAAGAATTAGGGCGATCTGCGACGGCCGCCGCGCATACTGATGAGCGCATTAAGCTTCCCCGCCATTAACATTCACATTTCCCCATCAGCGCTCTATTTCTCCAAAAAAAAAAAAAAAAAAAAAAAACCCACTGATCTCCTCTTTACAGTTTAATGATTTTGTGTTGGAGCTTCCATTCACTGTAATTACCAACAAAGACTTTAATCCCCCACCCCCCCTACACCCCGTGCCCTTCTAAAGTATCATTGTTAAGCATTTTTGACAAATGGGCCCTATTAGTGCAGGGATTTTTTTCTTCTTCTGGATAACTTCTTAAAATGTCAGACCTGTACACCCATGGTAAACATTTTTAGTGCGTGGCAAACGCGTGCAGGCACAAAACCATTAAGGATCCCTCTTTATTTTTTTGCTAATCAGGAGATGGCTTTATTTGTCAACACTGCGGTTTCCCCCCGCGGTGAGAGTGAAGAATGGCCTTGTTAAAGCAAAGTCCCTGGCCCTGCTTGGTAATAACCCAGAAATAACACGCAGTGATAATGGCGTAATGATATTACTGATGAAAAGTCTTTGCTCTACACTATGGCCACAGACGAGTAGGAGCCGGGCCCCCATGCCTTCCCAAGCGCTCCTGGTCTCCATATGTACTTTGAATCGATGCAATCGATGAGAGGCTATCTGCTCCCGCATGCTTGTGAAATGTCAGCAGCCGCCGATGCAGTCCCGCCCTCCTTGCCGCACTGGATCCCAGCGCCTAGTCGCGGCGTGGCTTGTGCGCTCGCTGCGTATAATTACATGAATAATCAGTGATGCAATGATCAGTGTTGAATGTAGATCTGGTGCTGCTCGTTTACTCGCAAATGTGTGTCACCGTGCTGTTGATGTTGGTTACCTGCGCAGGTCCTCAGACCCTCGGTTAGGTTATCGGGGAGCGTACCTGCCGGAGCGGGGCACAGACCCGGCGGTGGTCGTCTCCTCTCCGAGCGAGACCGCCCCGTTTGTCCTCGCCCTCGGCGCCCGCGCTCACCTTCGTTCCAGGTCGTTGGCACGTGGGTCACCGGCTTCAGAAAAGGTGCAATTTCTCAGCACCCGTGGGCCACTAAATGTGGTTAAGCGTTGTTAATTTCTCGCACGCTTCGCCAAGCAATTTGTATGCATTTAATTTGGATGGGGGGAAAAAACGGGGAGACGACTGTTTTTTAAGATTTACGACTCCTCGGCAGTCGTGCGCGGCGGCTCCTATTGACGGCTCCAGACATTAATAAGTGTCAGGCGACGCTCCGCTTTGTTTTGTGATCCGTCTTGAAAGTGTCTCCAATTCATAAATGCTATGACAGCCCCCCGATCTCTTTGATATGCGCGCTGACAGCTTCACGGGCACATATTAAATTAGAGAGGGCCACGCGAACCCAACTTGGGAAAGGGAGAAGACCGCTTGAGTAGTAAATGTCACCAGTGTGCCCGTCTCTCTCTCTTATTAGTTTGAGGGGGCCGCGGATCGAACAGACCAAAGCTCTTGTCATTTATCCGCCTACCGATTTCGCTCAAACCGCCCTGTTTGCCTCGCTCCGCCGCCTCGACCCATGGGCTCCCGTCCCGAGTTCTCCAGAGAGCCCGTCGTCGTTGTCGTTGGCCGGGCGAGCGGTTCCTCCCGCCGCTCGGCGGAATGCTAATTTAAAGCGCGATGATTCATTCGGGTGCCGTATTACACAAGGTTAAGGGCTGGAAAGCCGTAAAATGATCCGAGGCATTAATAACTAAACACTGCGGCATTCTAATCACAGGAGAGAAATCCACTGTTAAAAGGTGGGATTTGAGCGCCTATCAAGCTTAGGGCTTCAGATGGTGTCAGAGGCAGCCGCGCGCAGACACCATGGCGGCGCATGTCGATGGCTGCGGGCGGGCCGCTCGTCGGAGCAGAGCGGCGCACGCACGCTCATCGAGCTGTTCGCCGTAGCAATTTCATCCTTGAGCCAAAATGTTGGTTTCTTAAAAAGGCTGGGGGAAGAAATTAAATTAAAAGGTATTTTAAGGGTCTCGTCGGGACAGGTACAGGGATACTTGCCAACCGTCCCGTTTTTCCCCCCAGGAGAGTCCCGTTTTTCAGGGCCCGGGAGAATCCCATTTCCTCGTCTCCTGGGGTGTTCATTCCTCCTGTATTTTTATCTAGTCACAACGGTGAGAGCGTTAAATAACTGTCCCATTTTTCCCTCGCTGTTAAAAAAACATCAGGGAGGCCACGAATCTCAAGCGAGCGAAATGCATAAATTGGCACCAGCTAAGTAACACCCATCAGTTCCTAGCTAGTTAGAAAACTTTTTTTTCAGAAGTTTTCAACAGCCCAAAATGTGGAACTGTGCTGTCTAGCATTGTAGTGTGCGACTGCATGAGGCTTGTTCGCTATGATGGTTGCTTCTGTAAGTGTTCTACTTTCTATGCTGTGCCGGTTGATAACTAATACTAATAGTTGAATACTACATTTGTAGTGGACTGTCTGCAGCAAATCATTCACAAAAGTGAAAGGATAAGGCAGACCTAATAAATTGTATGAACTTAATAGTATGTAATTTGATATAGTATTTTAATTGTATGTAATTTAAATGTAATATTTCATACAATTTAATATTAAACATCGTTTTAATTGAAATAAAATCTCGAGTTTTTGATGGCTACTTTAACTCTCAGGAGTCACAGAAATGTAGGACATTTTTCTGGGCGATGACCAACTGTCCTCCCGCATTAAAAAGAAAATCTCCCTTATTTTCACGTATCAGAGTTTCAGGTTCGAATCCAAGACAGGCCACAGCCACTGCACCCGAACACCGCAACATGGCTCAAATGGCTTCATGAGACATCCGGTTGGATATTCACGCGGACGAAAGCAAGACGTGACAGTCGGCCCCTGTAAGACCCGGTCATTAAGCCGGCGCGCGGTGTCATTTAAAGGGGTGTTATTTTAGCGGTTTGCGCTGGTTCCGTGACCTTTCGGGGCAACCACCTGACCTTGTGGTTGCAGCAGGTAAGCAGGGGGTCAGCGCGGGGGTTCTCTCCCCGCGCGCGGCAGCAGCTGCGTGCACGCCGCGGCGGCCAGGGCGTCGATGAATTGATGGGGTCAATTAGATGCCAATGCCCCGGACGCTTGTGAGTGCCATTAGCCGCAGATCGGCTTCATGAAGCAGAACCCGGCGATCGTGCAGGTCAGGTCCGGCCACAAGGTCTCCACACTGTCAAATCTACCAACAAAACAGGCAAGGATAAAAACGGGCCGATTGGCGTTTAGGTTCAAATACGCAGATGGAGCGATGCGGTCACCTTATAGGCCAGTGGGGGGACGTTGTTCCTGGAGGGCCAGTGTGTGTGCAGGTTTGTGTTTCTACCCTTGCTTAATTGGCTAATTAGCCGTATGCACCAAATGCCGGTTCACTTGTAGGTTAGACCACACTGAATGTTTTTCATAGGGACAGTCTTCAGCTGTCATTCATGAGCTTAACAGTAAATGCAGCTGAAATATCAGATCACGTAAATGGTTGGGGCTAATTAAATAATTAAGAGTGGAGGTTGGATTGAAATCCAGAAACGGATATGGCCCTCCAGGAACTGGGCTCCCTACCCCTGATCTAGCCCATTGAGTTTTTCTTTGGAATGTCAAAGACATACTTTTTTCTTTTTAGATTTTAAAATTCTGATCATTTTCTGTATTTTTAAGAGCATTGAAATGCGCTTCGAAGTTCTTGAACCTGTTAGAGGCTCGGCTTGATCGAGGGATGGAAGCGTTCCAAGGTGCAATCTCTGCTCTCTTTAGTTTTTTCTCTCCCTCCTTCAAGGGGAAGCGGTAAATCAGCATTATGCAAACAGTCTGGACTAATGGCATAAAAGGCCCGACTGCAGGCTTCTGCTCCGGCTCTGCCTGGCTCTGTTCTGAGCCAATGAGAAGAGGCTCCTCCTCCGTCCGGCTTTGTTCAGAGCGAATGAGAATCAGCTCTGGCTCCATCCAACTTCCTTCTGTGCGAATGAGAATCAGTTCTGGCTCCACCCAGCTTTGTTCTGAGCGAATGAGAAGAGGCTCCTCCTTCACCCAGCTTTGTCCTGAGCGAATGAGAAGAGGCTCCTCCTCCACCCAGCTTTGTCCTGAGCGTGGGAGGAGAGCGCGATTCTAGGGTTCCGGGGCTGCCTGACACTTCCTTGCGTCCACAGTCCACTTCCTCCTGTTTGTTTAAACGCTGACAGAAAGACCCATCGGGTGATGTGACTCATTTGATTTCTGCGCTGCAATTCAGCTGTCATTTCTCACAGACCGACTTGCTGTAGGGCGTAATTGTAGCGGAGAAAGATCTGGGATTCTGAGGCACATAGATTCCCTGGGCTTCCTCGCATCTTTCAACTTTATATATATATATTTTTTATTAATATTTAAAAGAAAATAAATGTTGCAGGCAGCCCCAGCACTTGGATCAGGTGCAGCCCATCTGACAGTGAAGCGATTTCAGCGTTTTCTAAGCTGCACATTACTATGTGTGGCATTGGGTGAATTCCACCTAAGGAACGGAACCATTATATATGTGGGACATTATACTTGGAAATGAAGGGTTCGCTTTCTTTTGTTTTGTGTCTTCCACTCATTCCCTTTCAGAGCAGCCGTTCATTCCACTGACATGAATTTGCAACCATGTTTGGACAATTTCAGTTAACCGTGAAGCAAATGCATTTTAAAGCAACTTCTCTTTTATTTCAAAAAGTAGCATTTTAGCACTCTTCCAATGGTCCGGTTGAGTGATATCAGTCTAGCGGGTGTACTTATGCTTCTCCACGACGCTTTCTCCGCCAGTCCAATGAATCATCGCCATGTTCGCTTTGGTTCTTCTGATACGACAGGGTTTGTTTTTCGTTGTTTTGGTGTATGATTTACCACACCCTTCATTTTAGTCTCAAATGAATGGTTATTGTTTTGACGAAATATTAAGTGAGAACGTCAATGTAAAGCGCCCCCCCAATTGAAAAAATTGGATCACGAAAGATCATTTGGATGGAGCTTTAGCTAAGGACAGAAATGGGAGGTTGCAGGGTGCAGGGCTACCGCGTCTGTTCCACAGAGAGTGGCAGTAACGCATTTAGACAAGGCGCTCTGTCGAAAGCAGCCCGTTTTAGTTTATCTGTCAACTTGATTGCAGTGACTGCCGCAGCACTCCTCTGTTGGCTCCTATCATACCGCGTGTCCCGGACGCTCCACACCACAGAAGGGCTTGCCCGATTTAATTGATTAACAATACAGCATTCTCGCCCTCCACAAAGTATTTTTTGCAGAACTGGAACATAGGCCATTTGTTTTGTTTGGTGTATGTACTGAACTCTACAGAGCTGTAAAAGCTCCTGTATCATGCTCCATGTGAAGACTATTTTGTATTGTTCATGTTTTTGTCCATTCCTTCTGCACTAACACAATTCCAGTATCAACACCCTTTTTGACTAAGCTCACATCAGTGGACTGGAATTATAATATATACTTTTTCCAGGTTCAGCAATTTTTCAGATACTCCGAAACCACCCCGTGACGCTCGTCCGAGTTTGTGAACGGGTGAACGTACGAATGAAGCGAATGAACGCGTGGAGTGTCGACTGCCCCGATCTGCATCTAAAAGCAGGCCCGTCTTCAGTCCTCACTCTCTCTCACGCGAGAGCCAATAAGCTCAGCTGTGCTCATTTCCGCAGGTTGTGGTGTCGACAAACATCGCCGAGACGTCCCTGACAATCGACGGCGTGGTGTTTGTAATTGATCCCGGATTTGCCAAGCAAAAGGTTAGACGCTCGCCCCCCCCCCTCCCACCACACACACATAATCTCCTCCCATCACCTGCTTCTGTTGCCTGCGAAATCCTCAGATAAAGGCTCCCAAGCGTCTGACAGCGCAGGAGATGAAAATGCTATTTATTTATTCTTGTGACATTTGGAAGCCCTGGAAAAAGAGAGAGTAAAAAAAAAAAAAAAAAGCCCATTTAAGATGGAATTTTTTCACGTCTCTCCCAGAATCAAAATGGGCGAATGGCGCTCAGAATCTGAATTTGGCACTGTTCCCACTGGACCGTCCTTGTCCCCCATCACCCCTCTTCCCTCTTTCAGGTGTACAACCCGCGCATCAGGGTGGAGTCCCTGCTGGTGACGGCCATCAGCAAAGCCTCTGCCCAGCAGCGGGCGGGGCGTGCCGGCAGGACCCGCCCAGGGAAGTGCTTCCGGCTCTACACGGAGAAGGCCTACAAGACCGAGATGCAGGTGAGCGCCGCCTCGTCACGGAAACTGGCGTTGGCGGTTGGGTCGGGGGGGTGGGGGGGGTTCACGCGGTTAAGCTGCAACGCTGGGCTCCTGCGCGTAGCATTCCACTATAATAGATTAGACTTTATCGTCCACTTCTGTGCGAAATGTGCCTTTGGCCTCACCCAGAGGACGAAACAAACACACAGTTCTTAACATTGCATTACTCAGATGCATAAAGGCAATCCCTGGTCAGGCACTGAATCTAAATATCAAGTAAATGGCAGCATTTGGGAGCTGTTATAAAGTGAAGTGAAGACTGTGTTAAAAAGGCCCTGGGTCTCTGAGGCTCATTTTGTGATCTTAAGGAGACGTCTTCACGCTGCGGAAAGAGAAACCCTTCAAGCGCTTAAAGTGACAAGCAGAGGGCGAGGGGGGTGCAGGGTCAGCAGCAGAGCCGCGCCCCAAAGCCCCTGTAGCTGTTCCTGCTTGTGGCTCAGCTGGACGTACAGCCTCTCTTCTCTTTTAAAAAAGACAAAGGAGAACAGGCTTGCTCATGTGTATGTATGAATAAGTAAAGGCGCACGCGTCTGAAGTGGCGTTTTTACCATAAGTGCATTAGGCGTTTTTTTGGAGACGCAGTCTCGTGCGTGGCGGACATGTTGATCAGATGGCTGCCCCCCCCCCCCCTCTCTCTCTGTGGCCCCTGGAGTTGTTTGTTCCTCATATTGGTGGCTCGTGTCGTCTGATCTCTGCCAGCCTGTGGCGGCAGCTGGGCCTACGGCTCGCGGATATAAACGAGAGAGAGACTGCAGTCGCTTTATAAGGGGGCGGGGATGTGTCGCCCCGGTTACGTTTCGCTGCTCTTGTGCAAAGGCATATGGGTAGTGGGGCCTGTCTGTTTATCACACGCCACGATAGAAGATGTGCACAGATTTTTAGAGATTTGCCAACCGCCTTACTGGGCAGCACCTGCTTTGTATGATGTCAGAGCTTGCGGTTGGATTCGAAACACGGGTGCAGTTGACATAAGCACAGCTCAGCCACTGAGGAAAAGGGAGAATGAGAAAGGGAGAGAGAGGGAGAACATGTGATTTTTGCACCACGCCCTGGTACAGCAGGCTTGCATACCCTGCGCTAGCCCTCCATGCAGCTATACGCCCCGTGGCCCACAATCAAAACCTGACTGGGGCCAGCAGTCCCACCACCACATCGCCCATGGAGGGGCATCGGCAGCTCGTGTCCCCGTCACACACACGTGCACCAGGGACTCCTGGTCGGTTGGGTGCCCGCAGTCCGCCTGCTCTTCCGGCGCAGCTCAGCTGCTAAACTGAAGGGAGTCAGTGGCTTGGTGCCCCTGGCTGGGGGCGTGATGATTTAGTGTTGCAAATTGCAATCAGCACTTCCAAATTTGGAGAAAAGGGGAAAAATAAACAAACTGGTTTAATCCTGATTCTGAGAACAATTCATCCATTTTGGAGTAACTGTTCTGGAAAACCAACAAAAACCAAAAAAAGTGTGCCGTCATGTCCCATATGGTGTCATGTCCCATAACACGTCCTGACGTCAGGTTCTCAGCCGTCCCCGTGATGATGAATGTTATACAGACGGTGTAATTCTTGCACTATTTTCCCCTCCGCGTATCTGATACTCCACCATTGAGCCCCTGCACTTTTTAATAAGCAGCACTAGAGGAACAGACACATCCTGACAAATGTGCACGTGGAAGCCAAGTCCTCACTTTAACTGGGTAATTCTTTCATGTCACGCCGAGTGGGAAAGTGAATTTTAAAACAAGTTAAATAGCCCTTCACTCTCTCCAGTCAGAAGGCTATGTTCTCTTGACATATGAGGTATGTGCGAAAAGATAATCGGCCCTCCGACTAATTTATTTCAATCTTCTTCTCTTTTTTTTGACAGGACAACACGTACCCTGAGATCCTCAGGTCTAACTTGGGCTCGGTCGTCCTGCAGCTGAAGAAGCTCGGCATCGATGACCTGGTGCACTTTGACTTCATGGACCCGCCAGGTTAGAATCCGCCCGTTGACCTTTAACCTTATATGCGTCTCTTAAGGTTTGTATTGTTTAAAAAAAAAAAATTACATTAGTTTCAGATTTTTTCCAGTTTTTTTCTTCCCAATTTAGTTGGGCAATTATACCCTCTATTTATTTTGATTTGCCCTCCCCACACAAACTCGCCACCTGTCTCTACGAGGCAAGCTAATTCTTCGAGGGCTTCGAACTGGAATTTCCCCGGACTTGGCCCGCCCTCGTGGCAACACCCAGTGGAGTCACCCTTACGTGCTTCTCAGCGCGTTCATCCCAGCTCACCCTCTCCCCTCCCCTTGGGGCGGATAGCCAAGCGCTGCCCCCGATCGGGACTCCCCACCAGGGCCTGTCCGGTACAGTCGGGTTTCGAACCGTGACCGTGACAGACAGCTCACACTCGTAAAGGACCAGCCAGTTCGAGTGCGTTAGACCAGGAGTCAGGGAGAGTAAATAGTGTGGTGTTTTGGAAGGACCTCTCTGTTGATAAGGAGGTTTTGGGCCATTGCTTTGAAGGCGCCGCCATCCCTCATTCGTCTGCTCCCCGTCGCTGGAGGGCTGCCAGGACGCGGCCCGCCGGCGCACTCGTGCCGTCTGGTCTGTTCCGGCGCTGACGAGAACGGGTCACGGCGCTCCCCGCGGTGGGAAAGTAGAGCAGGAGAGCCGCCTCTCTCAATAAAGTTCATATCGGGACGAGGAGCGCCGAGTGTCATTTTCAACACCAACACTAAATCAGCCACACGAGCGGGCCTCCACGTCGCATCCGCTCGCCCCGGCCTACTTTCTGCCCGTGACGCTGGCCTGCCCTGCTTGTATTTGCAGTGCAGGGTTCTCCACACAACGGAGTAAGTCTGAATCTTTTCCTTTGTTGTTCTTCCCAAAAAGAAAACAACACATTTTTTTATCCCCTCGTTTCAAATTGAGAGCCCAGGCGTGTTTGTAGGCCCATCCCGGAGCGTATTTGTAGGACTGGAGCATCCTTTGTCAATTTGAGAGAATGCAGACTAGTGCATTTGTGTTACGAATCACGTGCCGCCAGCCCCTGCTTCTTTTCTGACGGTGCAGGCCAGCAGGTGAGCTGCACAGTCCTTCCTTCCTTCCGGTTGAGCTGCGCAGTCCTTCCATCCAGGGTTGAGCTGCGCAGTCGAGGGACTAGACTTTGTGCTCATCTGGATTCAGATCCAGGCTGCGGGGCGCATTCACCCCGAGACGCGCTCTAACTGGACATGACACGCGGCAGCCTCGTTCTGTGTCGTCGTGGTAACAAATTGGAAAACGTGATAAAATGATGATAATAATTGATGCGTTTTATTTTTTTTTGTCCAGAGCCGCTTTCATTGAACTTTTAATCAAATTTGATTGTCATAAATGTTCAAACCTTTTTTAATTACAGACCGATAAATAGTGACTCGTTAAATGCACAATTAAAGAAAGAGACGTTACTGCTCGTCAGACCTGCGCTTTCGCACATATTCCCCTCCCAAGTTATAGGCCCTTACTCTTCATGGAAGATGGAATTTGAGATTTTATAACCATGCCTCTAGCTGGTAAAGCTGAATTACTTTACTAGCTAGCTTGCTAACTAGTGACAATAAGTCCCATTTTTGTAGTTCCCACAATTCCGTTATCTCCTGATAAAAAGACTTGTTTTTTAAGCCGTTGAACATTTTTTAGTAAATGCTGCCATGTGTTAGCCCTGAAATGGATTTTGCTCAAGTTATTCTGGAGGCAGCTTGCCGCAGCAGATGACCAACTTTGACTGCTTTTTTTCCGCATCAGTCCACAGACGACGCCACAGCTCACTTCTCACCCGAATGTCTGTGTATTTTTATTCTTATTTTTTTATTATTTATTTGTTTATTTGTCAGGGACAACATCGGCTGCATTGCATTAAGCATTTATAGCCCAAGGCTAATTTCCAACACCTGTCCCCAATAAACTACAGAACAAAATAAATAAATAAAAGAAGTATAAAAAAATAAAAACAAACACTAACATGTACAGGTAACTGCCAAAATAAAGGGAACACTTTGGTGACCTGAGGGGAAGACCCTCAAATGGGAAACTGGAGAGGGTTGTGCCCAGCCTGGCCCTGGCACCTCCCGATGGACACTCGTGGTACTGCACCTGTTTAATGTGTTGCCTTTACTTTGGCAGTTACCAGTATGTGTTCTTAATACTGAGCACTGCCTGCTTATCAGGATTGTTTGTTAAATTGATTACAAGCAAGTGATTTTTTTAAATTGGGAATTTCTCTCAGATGGATTACCTTGCCGTTTTTCCTTTGAGTTGTGTGGCACTAGGCTCACACCCCAGCCAACCCCACAGTACAAGAAGAGCTGCAGGCTGGCATATATATATATATATATATATATGTCAGTATATACGCCTGTGAAGATCTAAAAGCACTGCTCTTGCATGCACAGAACCAGGCTGTTGAAACATAGGGCTTCTCATCACAGGTTTTTTTCTTTTCTAGAATACATAGATGTAAAATGAATGAATGAGTGTGGTGGTGGCATCCGTGTGTCCCATTGTGTGGGTGGATGTCTGTCTGTTGAAGTCCTGCCATACTTCCCTTCCTGCTGGGTGAGCTGAGGCATGGCTTGGTTTGTCAGACCTGAGCTTAGGATTGCGATGATTTTTGTTTTCTTGCTCGAGCAGAATACCCTCTGGCCACTGTTTTACCGTTCAGAAGTGTTTTATTTTGAATGCTGGCTGTGGGATCCCGGAGCGGGCCGCTCGGGTCCGTGGGGACTGGAGCTGTAACGAATGGGAGCAGCGGCAGCTCCCGGGTTCTTTGTTGCCAGTGTCTGGGCTCCCTGTCGCCGCTGTGCCCCCAGCCAGCGTTCCTCGGCGAGCAGCAACACATTGTCAATAAGGGCCCCTCTGTCCCCCCTAACCAACCCCAGCGATGCCCAGGAGCCATTCGAGCCCAAGCCCATTTAAATTCACTTGTCCAAACATGCCTCGTGCGAAAGTCAAATTCTGTACGCCAAGAACGCCGCTCTGATTTTTGGTCTCATTTTAAAGGCCTTCCGATTAGAAAGCACCATGGAAACACGGAGGGTCTCGCAAAGTTTCGATTTTGTTCCCGAGGATGGGCGGGAACTGTAAGCATCCGAAGCGGTCTGCTTTGAGCGGGTGCGTCCTCTCAGAGCAGGGGCAGATTTTTTGACGCTGAGGAGGAGCAGCGCCACGCCTGGGTGGGAAACGGGCTCGTCGGTTGGGGCGCGCCCCCGGATCTCCCGCGGTGGAGCGCTGTCCTCTGCAGCCACGCGGTTTCATTCCCGCGCGCGCGCCGCTGACTGATGAGGCCACACACAACTCAATGAATTAAATGTCAGCCCCTCAAAGGAAAGATGGAGCGTTTCCCCCACGGCCGATGGGAATCTCGTTTTTAGCCGCCATTGTTTTCGTTCTTAATCAGTCCGGTTCCATTAAAGGGATTTAATCTCTCAATGCGCTCGGGCCCTCACCGCCGAGGAGGTGATGTCACCGGGCCGATGCCCGCATCGGTAAAACGTCTCGGTGTTAAAGTGTCAGGGGGGCGGAAGGGTTGGAGCGATCGGGCCACAGGCTCCTCAGATCGGGGGGCAGTTAAACATCCGCGGCCACGAACGGAAGTGGCTTTTAGCCCTGATTGGGTTTTTTGCTTCGCTAAATTGAACGGGGGGGCTTCATCAGTTTGGAAAGGAGACTCGCTTTCCTGCTGACCTGCTCTCGCGGCGCGCTCGCTAAGCGGACCGCACGGACCCGAGGCTGCGTTCTCACTGTGTTTATGATTAAGGAAGGGCTGTCAGCAGGCGATGCATTAGCCATCCACGGTTCTTGCCGGAGCATGTGCGCTACGTGTGCTACGTGCACGTTTTAGCTTGGCACGAAACAGTGTAGGAACGACGGGGAGGCAAACGTTTGAACAGTTCGGTCACATTTCAGTCTTCAAAACCTCACCGTAGTATTTGACGAAGCATGTTGAGGTAACGTTACGTTTATTTTTCCCTGTTATTATTATCATAGCTATTTGGTTACACTAGCCTTGCTGGCTAGGTAGCTAGAGCTTTGCCTTCGAACGTAAGCTTGTTAAGCTTAAAGTAAGAAAAGACCGTTAATTCGCCAGCTGACATTGGCTATCTGGCCGCAGTAGGTCATTTATCTTCGGTGACGGTCATTAACTGTGACGCACTTTTGGCCACGTTGATTACATTAATGTAGTTAGCGAGCGTCCTTGCTACCTGCATTAACGAGTATTTACGCTATTAACAAATTAACTCAAGTAGAAATTTTGGGTCTATTGGGCTTTTGGGCTATTTCATAGATAAAAAAGGAAACTAACAAACTGCACACAAAACATGGTTATGTAGACTTGTGCACATTATTTAAGTTTATGTATATATACGTTTTGTGGTTAGGGAGCAATATTGCACAATGGCATGCAAAAAGATGTCATTTTTGATTTGTGTTGGAATTAGTTATGTAACCCCCACCCCGCCCCCCTCCACTGATCACTGCCTAAAGTAACGATGCAGGAAACCCAGGGATGAACTAACAAACTGAAGAAACTCTTTTACAGAAAGAGGATGAGTCTGCGCCATAACAAAGTGCAAAGCTCCTCATGCTTTTGGATTTTTGAATAAAGGCAGCAGATTGTTTCAGTACCACAGAAACCGCGTTTTTGTTGTTTATGCATGAGAAATGAAAGCAGCCTTTTTTGTAAGTGTTCTTGTTTGTGTCATGACAAGTGTTAAGCCCAGGCCTATTCACTGTTACCAGCGATGCGGGCTGAGACGCAGACGTTTTCTGGTTTTTTATTTGTCTCTTATCTGCAGTTTTTCAAATTTCATCTTGCATGTATATTTCTCAACTTGGTTATTTCTATTTTGCCATTTATTAGTAATTACTTTTGGTATCCCCCCCCCCAATATACACTGTGATTGAAGTGCCCGTTCTCAGTTGAAAACAAAACAAACATATGACGCCAGCATAGAACTTAGCATTCTAACTTTGCCATGAAGCATTACAAAGCAAACTGAGCACAATGTCTATTGAGTTTAGGTAATAATAATAATATAATATACGCCATTTAGCAGACGCTTTTATCCAAAGCGACTTACAGTAGTGAATGTATATATTTTCAGTATATGTGGTCCCAGTGGGGATTGAACCCACAACCTAAGCGTTGCCAATGCTGTGCTCTACCAACTGAGCCACAGAGAACCTCTAGACTCCGCCAGCCAAGTCGTGTACGCGAACAACCGCCGTGATTTGCCTGGCGTTGCACATCAATGCTAATCTCGTAGCGCAATGAATAGTTATTAACGGTCTCCCGTGACACTAAACAGTGGCAGTAACGAGTAAAAGCGCAGTATCGTGTGCTCGTTACAGAGCGGGTAGGGTGAAAGTAAAGTCAGGCGCTCATGCGCAGGCGCCGCTGAAAGAAGCCCCTCCAGCTGAACATCCAGGCCCCCCCGCTGGCTCCCAGCACGGTTTAGGCCTCCGGGGCTGGTCTTGTTTTGTTGTTGTTTGTTTTTTTTGTCTTTTATAATCTTTTAAACATGAAAAACGCGAGCCCCACAGTTCAGTTATTCTTTCATGCGATGTGCGTCACGCAGAGCGTTTCTGTTTCGTTTCTTCCTCTGGCGAATACAGCGCAACGCATTAGACGCCCTGTCGTTTTTCAGGAACGCACAGAAAATGTCTCTATTTATAGGACTGAAGTAAAGTATGTTATATATTGGATGTGTCAGAGTGTGTGTTATTCCACTTGTGGTGTACTTGCACATGCTGGCACGGTGAAACAGTGGGGGGGATTTTTTCATTCAAATGCTACTAATGCCTTGGTTTTCTGTGATACTCACATGGGCAGAGATGAAAGAAAATATTTACTGTGTAAATATGACCCTGAGGGTCTGTAAGCATTGTAGTGCAATTTTAGTCCCATGTCACCCTCCTTTGTTGAGATGTACACTCAAAGACGGTCGTATGGCGGTTTTCCCTCGTTCGTGGAGTCGCATGCTCCAGCGGTACGCTCTGCCCTTCTACAAAATTGTATATCATAATGGTTAATGGCTCGCCTCAGGTTTAGTGTGCTGTGTATGGATTACATTTTACATGGTTCATCATATTACCACGAAGCTGGATTTTAACCAGCCCATGTGTGACTCCAGCCGCGCCATCATAAGTAATGGCGCTCGCTCTCGCTCCGTAAGAGAAGCAGAGCCCGTGCCCTAAATCGATATCTCTCCCCTAATAATAAAATGCAGTAGGATTTTCTTGGGTTAGGGGAATGGAACCTGTCATCGCAGGGGGTTTGAGCTGGAAGCGCCGAGCCCCCCGAGCTGGAAGGCGAGGCAGTAATTTTCACTTAACATGCAACTGATGATTAGGCCTCAGTTTTCCAGCGCCCAAGGTCAATACGCGCGTCCCGGGGACGTTCTTTTGACCAAACGGTGCGCACCTTATTGATTCATTAAGTAGAGGGTTCCCCTGTAATTGCATCGGAGCGGTGCTATAGTTGTTTCGAGGCGCCCGAGCGGCGAATGAAGAATGAGCTCTCTTCGGGTTCGAAGCGTTTCGCCGCCGCCGCCGCCGCGCTCCCCAGAGGCCCCGTCCGTTGTGTCACCGAGTCCGTATCGCCCTTTCTGTCGCGCAGCTCCCGAGACGCTGATGCGGGCCCTGGAGCTGCTGAACTACCTGGCGGCGCTGAACGACGATGGGGACCTGACGGAGCTGGGTTCCATGATGGCCGAGTTCCCCCTGGACCCCCAGCTGGCCAAGATGGTGATCGCCAGCTGCGAGTTCAACTGCTCCAACGAGATCCTCTCCATCACCGCCATGCTGTCAGGTAAAGCCAGGGAGAACGACCCCCACCCCACCCCCCTCCCAAAAGAACGCTGCCGCCGCACAGCCGTTCGCCCTCGTGGTTTACGCTCCCGACGCAATTCCGGACGAACCTGCCGAGCCGAAAAAAAAACTCTGTGGTCTTTTCCCACATTCTTTTTTCCTGTTGTTTTTCCCCCCAAATCGAAACGGTCTTTTAATTTGGGCTGCCTCTTTAAGGCCCCCCTACTCGAGGGGAGGTGCGGAGGGCTCTCACCAGAGCTGGAGGACTTTCTAAAGATAGTGATGTGTGGAGGAGAGAGCTGGTGGTGTCAGTTAATATTTGTCAGGGGGGGAAAAATGCATGTCTACACTAAATTAATGAGTTTATAGTCTGCACAGCTAGAATGTGCTGCTGCAGTAATTGCACTTTAGGCTGCCAAAGCAGAATGCTGCTCATTGAGATGAAAACAGATGCCTTTGAAGGGAAAAAAGGAATTTAACTAGCTGTTTGGACGCCGGGCGCATTAATAATGGGCGCGCAGGAGAGCGGATTTCTGCTGAGTTCATTACCAAGTCAGCAGCGCGCGCGCGGAGCCACTGCCTCGCCACGACGGCCTGGGCGCTGAGTTCAATAAACATCGAGCTCGCCTGTTAAGCTCGTGATTGAATGGGAGCGCGTCGCGACCGGGAGAAAGTCAAGTGCAGCGGAGGGAGGTTCGGAGGGAGTTAAAGTCGCCGTTATGTAACCGGGCGGGGGGCGCGTGACGCGGCGTTTCCGTTCGGCTTGTCGCGAACCTTCAGGAGCGCTCGGGCCCGGAGCAGCGGGGCAGGGCAGCGCGGGGCAGATGTTTCGGAACCTCGGAGATGCCAGTGCGTCTGGTGCTCCCCGGCCGCACCCAGACTCTTTCCCATCGGTGCTCTCTTGGCACTGACTGCATGTTTGTTTACGCTTTGATTTCATATTTTTCTTTTTTTTTTTATGTGAAGGGAAAAAAAACATGGCACTTTATAGTGAACGTTTCCTGTTTTGTAGGTCCTGGACTTCTACCGTTTTCAAGCCATCATGCCATAATTCATGTAATATGATTTATCAGCACGAAAGAATAACTATCGACGTAATCCTGTATGCATTTAACTTAGAATATATCCCAACATCCCCCCAAAGAACAGCAATTCTTGCACATAATTATTGGGGCGTAATTGTTCATTTACATAAATTCTTCAGCTTTGGTTTTCTTGTTAGTTTCTGGTTGGTATATATGAGAGGCTTTGTCCTTGTTCCAGTTCTGGTCATTTCAGAAGATAACATTAAGCATTTTTAAGGTGCAAATTGATGTTTTCCCTTGACCAAGGTGCTTCTTGGGTGATTTCTGTGTCCATTAAAGAGAGTTTATATATTGTGCATCAATGGCTTTTATGGATCGATGCATTTGTCCCAGTCCTAACCTTTAAACAGGAAAAAAAACAATATTCCTATTTTTATAGTAATTATTAGGACCCATGCTTGACTTTGTTATTGTGGTGCCATCATTTCAGGAATGGATTATGATGATCCATAAACAGTCCATAATGGTCCATAAACAGGAGTTTGTTTTTAAAGCACTACACGTCAGTGTTTTTAGAGGCCGTTTGTGAGGCTTTCTCTCTTTCTCTCGACAGTAAATGGCTTGGTAAAGGTGAAAATGGCTGGAAAGAGTTGTCTTTCACCGTGCAGCAGTCACACGCGCTTTTTTGTGCCGTTGTTTAATCTCTTGTCTTACCCCCTCCTCCCCGCCCACCCAACGACTAGTCCGCTGTCCATCACGAAGTTGGCGAGCCCACGAGAAAGCCCTGTCTCACTCTTGCCCTGCGCTGTGTGATCTGACATAGCTTCTACTCTAGGCCTTGTTCCGCTGTCTGTGAATGCTTGACTTATCCCTATGGGCGTCTGTGTTGGGGCCCATACCAACCTTGTTTAGTCCCACAGTGCTTTGTTCGTCCAACGGAGGCTAAGAAGGCGGCCGACGAGTCCAAGATGCGCTTTGCCCACATAGACGGAGATCACTTGACTCTCCTCAACGTCTATCACGCGTTCAAACAAAGTAAGTACATCTTTTTACCCAACGGCAACTCCTCCCCCCTGTGAGCCTGTGACTGTGTACAGTTTAGAGTCATGTGAGTGTACGGTGCTCGTCTAAATGAGATGTTATTTTCGCTGGTTCTAATGCCAGGGCCCTGTTTCAAACAAAGATGGTTTAAATAAGCCGGGATTAGTTCAAGTTCTCTGCCCTGAACCAGCTCAACTCCCATTAGCTGGCTAACCTCTTTTCAAGGCTTCTGTTTGAGATGATCAAACTAATTCTTGCATGGGTTGTTAAGTCAAGCCAAGTGCATTGTAAATGTGAAATGAAGCCAAAGTGTTGTGTTGCTTTGCTTGATGTAGGACAGTGTTAAAATGTGAAATATGCACAGTGTATACCAAGAAAATCACCAGTCAGCATGTTTAAAAATGTGTCCCACAGTTTCAGGGATTAAACCTTCATTTAAGTCAATGCTTGACTGCTCCATCAAACTGTAGCAATGTATGCAAAGTACACTTTGTCCTTACTAATGCAACATGGCTGCTGTTCAAACTTATTCCTTGAGCTGCTTAATTTAGGAAAATACTGCAAATCAATCCAGTAACCTTGCAGAGCGTATTACGTAATTTGCAGACTTGATGACAATATTATCGAGACGGGAAAGCAATCAAAGGGTACCAAAGGAGATGCACAAACAAAATACAACGTGGTAGACCTCCTGGCTAATTGCTACATCCCCTGTTGATTTAAACAGTAAATAAGTTGCATGAGATTGTAGTTGCGTTCACAAGTCATTGTGTTATCGACTTATTTTGCCCCAATGGGCTATAAAAGCATCCAAATATCCATTGCATAAAATGTATTCTTTATAATTATTGCACTAAAAATGTTTAATACAAAAAATCATTTTCATCCTTCTGTCCCTGTATCAGTGGGATTTCTCTCAGTTGTCTCAGAATGAAAAATATCTGACTTAATGGATAAGGGCAATGTCAGTTTGTGCACACAGCTAGGCTAACTACAAGTTAGCCTACTCTGGAGTATGGGAGTAGGTTTACGATGCTGAAAGTGTTGCCATAGCAACAGGCCTGGCTCGAATTTAGCTGTCTCGCTAAACCAGCGATTTCCATGACCTTTACTTAAGCCAGCCAGCTAACTCATTCACCTTGCTTCTTGGAGTGCCCAACTATGCATTGTTGCCATATTCATATTGTGAAGAGGTTAGCTGAACGAGATACTCTTGTAGCTGTAGTTGTTTCACAAGATCTACCAGGAACTTGGTGAAATTGAGCTGGCGGATTTTATTTTTTGTATCGTTATGTTTGGAGACGTTTGACCATAAATGTATATGAGCAAAGGTGTTCATAATTTGGTTGGGTTATTCATTCCCCCCCCCCCGATCTTTTCCACTGTAGACCACGAGTCGGTTCAGTGGTGCTATGACAATTTTGTAAACTACCGGTCGCTGATGTCGGCCGACAACGTACGCCAGCAGCTGTCCAGGATCATGGACCGGTTCAACCTGCCGCGCAGGAGCACAGAGTTCACCAGTCGGGACTACTACATCAACATCCGGAGGGCGTTGGTCACCGGCTTCTTCATGCAGGTGAGCCCAGGAGCAGGCCCGCTTTGTGCACTCTCTACCGTTAATTTACTCAAACACCCACCGCCGTGTTTTTATAAGAGCTACGTGCTTGAGACCAGGCACAAAACGGAACTGTAAATGTAGCCCCACCCCTCGTCTCTGGTTTTGCGATTATTGTTTTGTTTTTTTGTTTTTTCAATTAAAGGGCAAACCGTGTTGTTGAAAAGAAAAACCTTGTAGGTGAAATCCAGAATGCGTCGAAATCGTTTAAACGTCAACCGGTGCTTAACCGCAGAATGAGAAATCAAGTCAATTTCACGTTGTTCAGAAAAATAAATAACATTTTGAGATGGTGCATGTCCAGGGGATATGAAACGACCACCCTGACAAGTTGAATTACTGTATTAATATTGAAATATTTGAGAACATTAACCTTTTTCCGAAAGACAAATTTGCCACTTATGTTTGACTGAGGGTCGTTTTACCCACATGCTTTGTTTTGAATAGTTTTTTATTGAGACTGATTGCTTTGGCAGTCATAACAGCCATCGTCTGCATATTTAAATATTACAGAAAGAAAAAATTAACTGGCCCTCTCTGACTCATCCAATATTGCTCAAGTCAACACCTTGGAACCAATATTAGCCTCGTTGCCATAGTGTGTTCTCTGGGTGTATGTCTTTGTTCATTCAATTTAAAAAAAATAATTGCCTAGTGTGAAGACACAGGTTGGAACCGTGAAATGAATTAATGCCTGGTTCAGACATCTTTGTCATAAGACCCCCTGTTCCTTTTTGTGTACAATATTTGCAAAGTGCATATTAGTGAAGGCCTTCTAAAGTAAGTGTCTGTCTCTGTCTCTGTCTGTCTCTGTCTCTCTGTCTCTTTCTGTGTGTCTCTGTCTCTGTCTCTGTGTCTGTGTCTCTCTCTGTGTGTGTCTCTGTGTAGGTGGCCCATCTGGAGCGCACAGGACATTACCTGACAGTGAAGGACAACCAGGTGGTGCAGCTCCACCCTTCCACTGTCCTGGACCACAAGCCTGAGTGGGTTCTTTACAACGAGTTCGTCCTCACCACCAAGAACTACATCCGCACGTGCACTGATATCAAACCAGAGTGGTAAGCTTCCACCTGCACCGCACCGTCCTCTTGTCCTCTCCTCTTGTTCTCTCCACGTTTTTTTTTTTTTTGCTCTTGTATAAACCTGTTCCTTTGTCTCTTTCAGGTTGATCAAAATCTCTCCCCAGTATTACGAGTTGGGCAACTTCCCCCAGTGTGAGGCGAAGAGACAGCTGGAGCGCATCGTCGCCAAGCTCCAAACCAAGGAGTACTCCCAGTACTGAAGAACACAAATCTCAGAACTTTATTAGGTTGTACGCCACACGTCTAACATCTGTCATTTGGAGAATTTTAATGTCTTTCTTTACTGTTCAGAGTTTGATTATTTTTTTATAACTTTTTCTTTGGCCCTTTTTTTTTTTTGTTTGTTTCTGTTCACCTGATAACATATTGTAAACTTGGCCATTTATGACATGCAGGTAACTGCCAAAATAAAGACGACACTTTGGTAACCTGGAGGGGGGACACTCAAACGGCCATAGCCCGGGTGAGGAGATGTCCAGTCAGGCAAAGGGGGTGGGCTCGTTGGAAAGGGGAGGGGCCAAGCCTATCCACCAATCCCGGCCATGCCTCCCCCCCGACGGACACTCGCGGTACTTAAACGATCCCTCATTTTGGCAGTTACCTATAGGTTGCTTTGGAGGTGGATACTAGACTGCCTGATAGGCTGTCAACAGGAATACAGTTATTGACCGTGTCATGCATGATCAGTCATGTGGATGTTGACATTCCTTTTAGTCATTGTGAACTGTTTAAAAAAAAAAAAAAAAAAAATTGACTTGTGTAGACAGTCCTTGTTCATTCACTGAAGGAGCTCTAACTTCAATTAAAACAAAACTAATGTCTGTATCGGCAGCTCCAGATTCATGCGCTGTGTGCCGGTGCATCGTCACTGATATACACCTGCGGACAAAGTGGGGGGGGGGGGCACTGATTCCTTTGTAAGGGGGAGGCCTCCCAGCCTTCTCTGTGGGATGAAATGTTCATGTATCCAAAGGACATCTTTAATGTATGGATTTTTTTGCTAGCCGTTGGAACAAAATTGTTGTAGCATTGAAGGAGTTATGTATACATAGGCAAATTTGAAAGTTTGGATTCAATGGAAATAAATGGGGTGGGGGAAAAAAAAAACTGTTGCAAAAAATGAACAAACTGACTTGTTTTGAACAGCATTTGTTTGTTTGTTGCCAGCTTGGTTTTTTCTTTAAACCAATGGATCCCTTTTTCGCCCTGGCCAGCAGTTATACAATACACTGAAGGGACTCCAAAGCTCTCTTTTCCATTAGCGGTGAAAAGCGTGGACTTGAAGGACTGGTACATTTACAGGAAAATTCCTAATGCTACCAATCAATTAAAGCAGACGTATTTTTAGCAGACATAAATGGGAATTCAAGAGGTAATCCGAGAGAACTGTTGTTAATTATAAATGTTTGGAAAGGCAATCAATGAAAAGCCTTTCACCGGGCTGCGCTGTGGCTGAGTGTCCGTTGTGTGTGAGGCGCGCGAGCCCAGGAGCCCGGCAGCCCTTTGATGCTGCTCGGAGCGCATTAAGAAGTCAGAGTCTCGATAAACATGGCGTACTCTGGCGGTGAGGACCCTCCCGGGAACCCTCCATCTTAAACTACTCGGACTGTCTTTTTGGCCCCCGAGTGTTTCACCGTGGATTCCTCGGGTTGGAGGGATGGGCGGAGGAGGTCCAGCGGAAAGAGGTTATCGATTGGGGGAAAGGCACACCCTCGGAGGGTTGTTTAAGCACAAGCGGCACATTTTAGACTGCGCTACGCAACCGTGTATGGGTAGGAAGGTGAGTCACGGCTTAACACTGCTTCTGGGTTTCTCATTCATTTACAACTTTTCTTGACATGCATCTAGGCAATGTTGAATGTGTGACAATGTGTTCATTTACAAAATTGATTTTTTATTTAAAATGTATAAGGCATACACAAATCTGGGTAAAATAAATTCAATGATTAGTTCTTCACAATGGCAATGTTTACCAGATACATAGCTTATACTTACTCTATACTTAATTAAAATCAACTTAAAATGAATTGGACAGCATCTAAAACTGTCATTGGTCCAAGCCTGCTACTAACTTATTGTGTCTTTAATATGGGAAGGCCTGCAGTAAGCCTATACAAGGTTCAATTAAGCCAATATAAAGGAACGATTTAATGATCATATACAATTTTAAGTTGGTAGTGCCTTTGACAGGTGTATGTACAAGTTTTCAAGAAAACCTGTCGGGGGTCATGCCAGTAAGTGTGCGTTCCTCACAGAACAATCATTTGCTGTTAAATATACATTTTCTACAAATCTAGACCGTTTGAAAATTGAATGGTGTGACTGAAAGTTTCCCATCTAGGTACTTCAGTTCCTCTACCGTAGAACTAATCTGGAGATCTTGCCCCTAATCGTAACCCGAACCATTTTTGTGTGAAATGTGGACACTGATTTAAGATTGGTACTTGGTGAAATCTCTTCTGTTCTTGCTGGTCTCCAAAGATCTAAAATGCACTGCTGCTTTCTGGGTAGCATTGCGTTTCCCCTGTGTGGAACCAGATCTCTTCCAAAATTGTCTGTTTGTGCTGATGCACCTGCTCTTTCAGTTTAATGAGCATGTTCTCCCCGTGTTCATGAGCACCGTGAGGAAACAGCAGTGGTCTTTATTGGGTTACACACAAACTATTCTGGGAAGAAAATTGTATTGATGGGGACAAATGATAACATCTAAGGCCCACTGCTCATTACATCTTCAATGGCTTACTGAATGTAGCCTGATTAAGGAGTCAATTTCAAACTGCATGTAACTGGACCAATTAATATGTGCTGATTTATACAGCACAATACTTAAATTGTGTGCATTTCATGAAGGAAAAATATATTTTTTTAATCAAATTTTGAACCCTTGGGGCTCATTTGCACTTTTTTATTTTAATTTTTTTTGCTTGGTTCGTGTTTCATGTGGTTAGTAGTGTGAACATCACATATTGGTAAACAAACTGAAAATGAACTGATTGATAGTCTTGGGCTGTTATTAAAAAATGGATTGTGAACAGACGAAAGGTCAAGGTCCTTTTACACCCAAGGGAAACAAAATGCATATAATCGTATGGAGTTTTCAGTGCTTTCACAAATATGCTTTTTAAAACTGATACACATGCTCCACTGGAGCGAAAATGTGGTAAAACACAATATGTCCAATTTGCGAGCAATTTCATGACCCAAAAGTATGACAAGAATCTTGAAGCTTATCTCATTAATTGTTGGCCCTGAAGACAGCATGACGGGGTCAAAAATGGACAAATAATGGCAAACGCTTTCAAAAGATTATGGTGTTTTCTTTAGGTAGTCATATAAAGGGAGTGAAAGTCTGCAAAATGGACGTGCATGTTTGGACATCCCCCATATAAAATGTATTCACACTTTACACAAAGAATATATTCCTAAAGCTTTTATTAAGCATGCATAATGCCTTCATTACCACAGCATTACATATTTATAAATCATTTGTAAGCATGGCTGCAGGAATTTTGGTCAGAAGGGCAGAGTTAAGTGGCAACATGTTCTGTCACATTTGAGAGTGGCAATTTACATAACGTCATATCCTCCATAAAGCATCTCACTTGCTGATGAATGATTTATAGAGACGCAATGTCATATTAATGGAGACGCTACACATTGTCCAGGAAGGCTTTAGGAACATAAATGGGTATTTATACATTTATAAAGTGTGACCTAAAATGTCACATCCTGTGAATTATCTTTGTACTTGTGAAAGGACCAGCACCATAACCTATTCAGAGTCTTTAATGTTGTGCACTAGATTCTCTTTTCAAAACAAACGGTATAAAATCTTATCACAGCAGTTCCACATACACAGGCAATCTGCGTCGAGTGAGCTTTGCATTTTTGGACTTTACACGGGATCACAGGGACAGATAATTACCTTTGGTGTCTCAGACATTTATTTCATATTGTTTCAATGTACAGTCTCCCTAAGAAAGTTGAATGGGCCGATGTTGGATGAACAGAAAGTTGGATGAGTAGCAGTTTGCTTGGAAATCTTTTTTTTTTTTTTTTTTTTTTTTTTTTCAAGTTCCCTCAAGCTGTCGGTCAGCAATCACAAGTAAATTGAACTGTGTGAAATGGAGCATGAATCAAGGAGGAATTGGGTGGTGAGAATCAAGAAGTGGGCCTCTTGAAGAACAGAAACTCTTGAAAACATGTCTGGCCCTCAAGGCCTGGTTCAGTGGCGGTCCTGAAGCAGTGAGGTCACATGAAGTGGGAGTCCGTTGCCTTGGAGACGGCCACAGCCGGCCTGTCAGCTGCATTCGCGACGCCAGGGACCGCGGTATGTGCCCAAATGTATATTTACCCAGGTGCTTGGTAACTTTATCAAATCAAAGCATTATTCAAAGTGGAAAAAACCCTTGACAGTTGTATGAACTCCTGCGTTCAGTCCCTGTGGTGGATTATGCAAAAATAGCCACGGTTCAATGCGGAGGAGTCGGTTCTTTTTGAGATTCACTATTTATTTCCTTATCTGGGGCATTTGCTTTCACACTATTGACAATGTATTCAGAAGGTTCTGTTCCCATGTGACATTTTCTTTCTCTTCCCTCATTGTGTATTCCTAGTGTTATTGAGACAGTCGGTCCCTTTCAATCCAACTTTCACCACACCTGAATTACGGTGCGCGTCTTTGCCATTCTCAGATGTAGGTACATGCGTTTAAAAAAGAAAAAAAGCCTAAAATAACTGACAGAAAGCGGTTCAGCTCTCCATTAAACCGTTTGTGCCTCGATTTTTTCCAGATGTTTCTCTAATGATCATTGTCAAAATATTATGAATGCGTTCTGCAGTTGTTTTTATCAAAAAAATTTATTTTTCTTGAAAACACCATTTGAGTCTTTGGTCACTATAGTGAGCTGTGGGCACATACCTTGTAGGTCTATAGGCACACTGCTAACGAGGTCTATATTTCCAGGGGGAGAATATAAATTAGGGCCTTATTTAAATTAAATTAAAAATGTATTGAAAAAACATTTTGATAACTTTAAGTTAATATCCTTTTTGGTATAACATTTTTATAGCATTTAATATAGGGCAAAGATGAATATAGTGCAAAAGAGATAAAAAATGAATTAAAATTTTTTGGAAGGAAATTAATAGCAATATCAAGTTAAATATCAACATAAAATAATATTTAACTCCTATTCAATTAAAAAGAGATCTATCAAAACGAATTGTATCAAAGATAAAAAGAAATCATGTTTACAAAGAGACTATGCACACTTTGAACTGATATTTCATTACAAAAATCTTTTGTATTGGTTAATTAATATAACATTGAACTTTTTCTACTATATGCCATTTGGTCCAGCATATTGGATTTTCCACCATTTAATAAAAAAAACTTCATTAAACACTAGGTATTATCATATTTGGTTTTAAATATGAGCTTTAATGATTAAGTTATTGTCTTAATAAAGCTTCCATTAAGACTTAAACCTTTTAATAGACAAAGGTGTTCAACGCTGTCTTGAAGGAGGCGGTTCGCCATCGCTGCCACCACCGGTCGCAGAGTAGTGGCTGGTCCCGTAGCTGCAGGCAGCGGGATTGTTGAAGAGGAATAGTTGGATCAATAGAGGGTACAATTGGCCACCATATTGGGAGAAAAACAGGAAAAATGAAATCAAAATTAAAAAACGTTCTATCACCCAAACCATTATGGATTGTTATTTTTGCTCACAAAACAGATACTAATGTGATGGCTCAAAGTGTCTTCTAATGTCTCCATGTGGCCCAATTCACTTCTGTGACACTTGAGACTCACGCTACAGCATGTTGAGCACACTACTCGTTGCCTATGAGACACGCTCACAGGAAGTTTGATCTAGAACTCATTACGGTTGTCTACATTTATAGTCAATAGTGTTTAAGTGTGTATAGCTCCCTCCAAAAAGTATACTTTAAACAAGATAAAAGAGAGGCATAGACATTAGCAACAACAGCGACCGCTGGGCTTAAATCAGGAGAATCCGTCCCTTCCTTACCACGTACTCTACCCAGCTCCTGGTCCAAGCAATGGTACTGTCCCGCTTGGACTACTGCAACTCGCTTCTGGCTGGCCTTCCGGCATCTGCCATCAGACCCCTGCAACTCATCCAGAACGCTGCAGCCCGCCTGGTCTTCAACCTTCCCAGACACTCCCATGTCACCCCCCTGCTCACTACCCTCCACTGGCTGCCTGTTATAGCTCGCATCAAATTCAAAACATTGGTCCTAGCATACCAGGCAGTCAAGGGATCAGCCCCAACATACCTCCTCAAGATCTTAAAACCCTAAACGCCTGCCAGACCTCTCCGTTCTGCTACCCCAGGACGCCTGGCGCCTACCCCCCTCCGCACCTGTGCTTCCCGGTCACGTCTCCTGTCGGTTCTGGCTCCTCGATGGTGGAATGACCTTCCCGTGGAAGTCAGAACAGCCGAGACCCTGGCCACCTTCAAGCGACGACTGAAGACTCACCTCTTCAGGGTGCACCTCTCCCTGTAGTCCAGTTTTGTTACTTAGGGACATAGCTGTCTAGTATTGCACTCATGTCTACTTGTTTATGTATTGTATTAGGTTTAGGCATTATTTCACCGATATTTTCCGCACTGATTGTTTTATTGCTGCCTTTGAATTGTGGCTACAGATTTACCTACAGGGTCCTAGTTTAACTATGTGGTTGCTCCTAGCACCTGGAATTGTACTTCCCTCTAGGGTGGCTTTCAGCGAAACTGTTCTTGACTACGGTTAACACTTTGTTGTACGTCGCTCTGGATAAGAGCGTCTGCCAAATGCCTGTAATGTAATGTAATGTAAATGAGCTTAATGAAGCTGCAGCATATTAAAGTTTAAAGTTTACTGGGTTTTTTTTCTGTTCCATCACTGTGTTAATCCTTTAGATGAAGACCAAATCCTTTTTCCACCTATGGCATTATACAGTATGTATGCCCAAGATGGGGGGTGAATATTATGTGAGGAAGACACTAGAACATCAGAAGGGACCTTAAAGAGACAGTCGTCCCCTGATTGAGGTCGCAGAAGCATATCGCTGTGAGGGGAGGAGCGACCAGAGGTTTTTTTAGCACTGCCTTTTGTTGGGTGATGGATGCAACAGGGTTCTCAGTCGGATCGAGCTGAATAATAAGGGTATTGCCAGTGTGCCACGCCACCCAGGAGAAGCTTGGTGTGCTTATTTTAACGCTCGTCAGACTGTCGGGAGCTGTACGTACAACTGAAGCTTTAAGAAGGTGGCTTTTTTCCCCCACGCGAAAACAATGGAAAAAACAAAAGGAAATGTAACCGTGGAATCGCACTTTAAAGATTAGCATCTTAAATCAGCCCAACAGAAAACACATTCCTTTTAGCTGATCGGAAATTATGTGGAATTGATCTTGAGGAGAGACAGTTTTTTTTTTCCACCCATGCTCAATGTTTTGCATTGATCTGCCCAAGCATAATTACTGAAAAATCATTATTTCTTTTCTTGACTTATATTTTATTATAGTGAGGCTAATGGCCTACAGTCAGAGCAGAACATACAATTATCCGCTTCTTCTTTTCAGTCCGTGACATCACTCATTCTCCCTAACATTGTGTCTTTAATTGCAGAATTATAATATTGCTATGTGGTGGGGGGGATCATCAATAGGAACATTAGAATGAGATAATGGTTATTAAAATGTTTACCTCAACCTTGGCCATTAAAACCAGCGACCAGAGTCATTAATGAAATGTATATTTAAACAGTCTGGAAGAATTGGCTCTTGAAATATCTTTCTGCATTCATACGCATTCATATCATATACAGCTATTCAGCTTCATGTACCATGGCTCAAAGAGAATGCAGATATATGTACTTTGTGGAAGTTTCAGCCTGCTGATGACACCAGCCTGTTGAGGTTGTCCATCTTTGGGTAAAGGAGGTTTTCACCATGCGTTTGGCCCTGTGAGCCGGTGTAGACGTTTCACATTCTACAAAGGTAATCACCTCCCTTCAGAGGAGCCCACGGGACGACATTCAGACACATACGAGAGCTGATTTTGAACATTACCCAACGAAAACGCAAACTCAGGGACAAACAAGAGCCAGAATGGCAGCATCAGACAGCGGTGGATTGTTGCTATAATCACCAATTTGAGCCGGAATGGCTCCCTCTCCAGCCCCAATGGTCTGTGGGAGGGAGGCTTAGCAGTGGCGGAGCACAGTTTGCAGGAGAATTTATTGCAGGCACCTCAGCAGTCCCCGCGCTGGCACCCTCCACCAGCCACCCTGAATCTGGTGAAGACAGGTGTCTTATCTCCATCGCACAGCACAAGCACAGCCAATCTTGGAAGAAGATGGCAACTGGAATGTGACAAATCCATCTGTCCTGGTTTGAAATTGTATGCTAATTTGAAGTAATAGCCCCTCTGGTGACAGTGCAATGGAACAATTCAATCATGCCATCTTTGACAGTGCTCGCTCGTCTATCTGTGATATTGCATGTTCCACAGTTAAAAGTTTATATATTGGACGTCTTGCGAGAGACACAATCTGCTTGTGTAGTTAGAATAGTTGTGTGATGTTGACTGTTCTTCGATTAATCTCACCTGAGCTAAATCGATCTGTCAAAAGAAAAATAAATTCCACACATTGACACAAGTAGATAAAAGCAGGAAAAATCATAACATTGAGTATTGAAGGCCTTCATGTCTTTGTGGAAATAAGACTGGGGTTGGGGGGATTTTTGTCATATAACAGATTTAGTAACATAAGCATAAAAATAAATAGCGGTATTTACGATTTTATTTCATATTCAGAGGGAATCTCTGTGCCCGTTCCCTCAAATATATGGAAATATATCACTATGAAGCCCTGGATATGTCAATTCATCAACACATCAACTACCCGAGGAGCCAGATGCAATCAAAACATGAACTCACCCGCCACTTACAAATCCTATTCAAATAGAGCGTTGGGTCGGCTGGCGCAACCAGCAATTTTCCCAGAAGCACAGACACTGCTGTTCGTGCTGGGCTGCTTGTTTGTGATAAAGGGATGGTGAGACAAAAATGCTTCGCTCCTCCTGTCTACTTCTCACAATATTGTCTCTCCGTGTTTGTTTTGTTCCCCGGAACAGTGTTCAGAAATATTTGTTGCCAGGATTGCGACTCAAAGTCGTTATAGGCAGCAAGATCAAACCACAAATTCACTGGGAACAAATGGTGTAGGATATTGATATAGCCACAATGGCAAAAGAGCATCAGAGCCTTTTGAG
The DNA here is from genome assembly GCA_029706075.1 of Aldrovandia affinis. Lineage (NCBI taxonomy): Eukaryota > Metazoa > Chordata > Actinopteri > Notacanthiformes > Halosauridae > Aldrovandia > Aldrovandia affinis. The sequence goes on along the minus strand of JAINUG010000255.1, from coordinate 395,330 downwards.
AGAGCCCTTTGAAATTACTACTCTGAAATCTTAGCGATTCCCTCTTGCTTTGCTTGGTGATGTGCTACTCTCACTAACTGAAAACTGGAGGTGCCCTCTCTCAAATTCAGTGCAGCCCACAATCTTAATTTAATCTACAACAGATGACAGATTATGGTCGATTTGTGATAAAGATAAAAGGATAGGCCATGCATTCGAGTGCTTATTTCACCTGGATCACTTTCTCTGTCTCTGGGTCAGAGAGCTGGGGATGGACATATCCTGCTTCAGAATTCAAGTGTCCATTTCAGCAGATACACAGAACAGCTTTAAAGAGATGCATGGACCAGACTTAGAATAATCTTGTAAGGAAGTGACTCATCCACAATTATGGCTAAATTAATCTTAGTCTCTTAAATTGCACACTACATAATTCTAGTGTTTTGGAACTCTAAAACTCTTTTGTTTCTAAAAATTGCCAGTGTGTTGATAATCTAGTGGGTATCATTGGAGTGAGAGAGAGAGAGAGAGAGAGAGAGAGCAAGGACAGACGTATACTTATTCTACGTCTTAAAATAGATTAAATAGATGCAGTGTTCTGTACATTTAATTAGAAATAAAAAGGAACACAATGTCAATTTCCTTTTTCTATTATTTAAATCATTGAAGTGAATCTTTGTGAAAAGTGAGCATCGGTCTTAGACTGTAAAGTTGTTTTTTTATATGTAGTCTTTATTAAGCCGTTCCAATTTAAATGCCAGATCAAGGAAAAGAAACTGAAACTGAAAGGGTGACCGTTATGTTGGAAATCTCAGTCCTCCCCTTTATAATGCCTCATACTGGACATTAAAAATTAACTGCCAAATTTACAGGCCAACAATGGAGCAAGGCATACAAAACCTATTTTTCTCAGAACAAAAATAGCAAAGCAAACACTATGGCTCCAGAGAACTATGGGTAAGATTTCTTTGTGGCATAAGGTCATCGTGGCCTGCAGCTTTCCACTGTAAAAGAGGAGGTGTTCCCCCATGAAGAGAACTGCAGCGGGGGGGTTGCCAGGATGCAGAATGTCTTCAGAAAAATGGCATACATGGATGGATTAAAAAAAAGAAGAAAGAAATGATTTTCACGGGTCAGCCCGTACAAACTGTAATTGTGTCTCTGAGGAACTCTTTTCTCATTAAATTGAAAATGAGCCATCGCCTGTAGTCAGGCATGCGTTGCCAAGAGGTCAAATGCTTTATAGTGGGAAATGTAAGCCATCACGGCCAAATGAAAGGGTGGCTGACCATTGCACTGACCACCTGCAATGCTTGATCGCTCTGGGAAACTGATGAGTGCACCACAAGCACTGCTCGGGTAGCCCCCCTGGTTTTTTTTAGGATGTTGGCATGTTCAGGTAAATAATCGCTCTGCTATCTCCCTCTATTGCACTCTAACGTGAACCGAATATCACTCACACACACACACACACACACACACATACATACACCCATGGTCCCCTGTGTGTCAGAAATGATTGACATTGCTGAGTGACCTCCTTGAATGAGGCTTTACCCCATCGTCATGTGACCATCAGTGGTCATGTGACCACCAGTCTCCACATTGGAGATGGCATTCCTCCATTTTTTGGTATTCTAAGCGTTAATAATCACAGGACCTAATTTGTCAAATCTTCAAATAATAATCTATGGAGTCATCCATTGCATAGAACCCTTGCCTGGAAACGGACACGCTTTGGCAGGAGTTTTGTCCCCTCTGCCATAGCATCACTGAACAAAATACCTCGGTAATGTTCATGTGTAGATGAATATGACTGTGTATGCAGGCAAAAATGTGGATGTACCCATGTGGGCGCATATTTAATGTATGTACTGTATATGTAATAGTGTTGTGTATATTTGTATTTATGTAATTTATGTGAGGCTTTTGTACAGACTGTGGCAACACATTTCCTGTAAAGGACAATAAAGAATCTATCTATCTATCTGTCACGTTGTGCGCCCTGATTGAATTTTTTTATTTTGTAAAAGGTGGTGTTCTTCATATTCAGTCTCTACGAAGGATATTGCTGGACAATGCCTATCTTAGTTTACACTCCCACCCTCTATATCAGGGGTGTCAAGCTCATTCCATCGAGGGCTGAGTGTGTGCAGGTTTCTGTTATAACCAATGCATTACACCAGGTGATTTCAATTAGGTTCCCTCCTTAGTTGAAGAAGTGAGCTAATTAGTGAAATCACCTGGTGTAGTGCATTGGTTGCAACAGAAACCTGCATACACTCAGCCCTCGATGGAATGAGTTTGACACCTGTGTTCTATATAGTAACAACAGCATTGTTTTCAAATGAAGATTGAATATTACAAACACAGCTGATTTCTTAAACAATGCCCCTTTGTGTAAAACATCAGTAAAGCAAAGCAATGCCATGGTAGAGCCTGACTAGGGCTTATCCAAAAAGATAGGCCAGAGGTATCATCCACTATGGGCAAGAGGAAAATTAAATATTCATGATGAAAGTTGAACCAATGTTATTACCACTGTACCTAACAACACAAAAAACTACCTGTTGAAGCTCCTCATTGAACATTACTTCTGCGTTGCTTCTGAATAAAAAAAAAGTGTTAATAAAACCGACATTAACAGGGTTACATAGTCTGACGGGGCATAAATAAGGAAGCATGATACAATCTTGCTCCAATGAAGGCTTCCCGGTTTTCGAAAGGAGGTGTCCACGTGACAGAGCAAAGCAGCAACACACAGTTCCTTCTCGTTAAACACACGGCGCTGTAGAACAAGAAGGGCACAGACTCGACGAGGGAAGAAGAAGAAGAAAGAAAGACTTCCAAACTAAACATTCTCCTCATTTCTCCCGACACCGCACACGATGGAAGGTTATGCGCTGTCTGAAGATGAGCTGTTTTCCTCCTGTCTTCACAACTTCACCTGGGAAAATTCACACGACCAGGTAGGAGCACCACTTCGTCGGAATTCTGAGTACTCGTTGCAACTAAGTGCAAGACTACTTCTGTTCTGCTTTACAGTTTTATAGCTTGACATAAATAGAAACGAAGCGTTTATTTTCGCATAAAATGCCAATAGAGTTTTAAAATGCATATATAAACGTAAGTAGTGCAATTTGGGAAAGCAATTGTAACAGCATGCAGTACATCGGGATCCCACGATACAACGTGAGACGCGTTGCTGACTAGCAACCCTCAAGGCTCGACAATGTTTTTGAGAGACTTTAATTTGCATCTTTAATGGAACAATGGTTTAAACGAGTGTTTCACCGGGAAATGTGTCCGTTACACCGCGAATATAATATAATGAACTCCTTCGAAATGGCTGAGGTTGGTGTGAGGGATACGTGGGAGTGCCAGTGCGATGCTTTAGCCTAACGTTACACTAATCACCAGATGAACTTGACAGAACTTGATAGGACTTCGTCCATGCATTGCATTCAGTTTTACGAGTTAACTTAGTTCACGTCGACAGCGCAGCGGATGAATATTTGCTGCCAGACAATCCATAGCCTACATACATTTTACAGTAAAAAAAATGGTACCCTTGTATTCGAACGTGGCAGAATATGAAAGAGCAAAAACGCGATTTAATTGGCATGCTTTAAACGTGATATGCAGTCGTGCCGTCTGCGTCACCACCCCTGTCAGTTGGAAATGTGCTGTCATCGAGGTTAGTGACATTTGGCTACTGTACGTTTTTGATATGCTGCGCGCGGTCAACTCGCACGTGCCGATTACCCCACCCAGCTCTAATTTAAAGCCGAGGTTTATTTCACCCAAGTGCGTGTTAATGCACTTAAATGGTGCGTGGCGTCTGGTAACTTTCGGCACTGTTCGGACGCGCCACTGTCGCGTGTTAAGCTGATACAATGGAAAAGCAGACATGGTGCACTCGTTTCTAGGAAACTGCTATCCGCCTAACTAACAGATGTCAGTCTAAAGTTACACAGCGTTTCGAGGGATCAAAAAACACCATGCCCTTTATGTTAATAATGTATAAACACAATAGACATAGAAATAATATTATTCCGTGAATACCATCAATAAAATAGAACAATGGGGAGGGGAGGGAGGGGGGGTCATTCAAATCAGACGGATGATGCAGCCCAGTACAAATTTACTTGTGTTTTTAAAGTGCTTACCAATCTGTAGGTCGTCCATTTAAATATTTAAATGTATTTAGAGCTTTTAATGTCAAATGTACAGCATGTACCAGAAGATACATGCAGACAAAGGGAACTGTTATGTGCGTGGTCAGTGCACTGTGTAACTGTATGTGCGTGGTCAGTGCACTGTGTAGTGCACTGTAACTGTGTGCACTGTCAGTGCACTGTGTAACTGTGCTCAGTGCACTGTGTAACTGTATGTGGTCAGTGCACTGTGTGTAACTGTATGTGGTCAGTGCACTGTGTAACTGTATGTGGTCAGTGCACTGTGTAACTGTCAGTGCACTGTGTAACTGTGTAACTGTATGTGGTCAGTGCACTGTGTAACTGTATGTGGTCAGTGCACTGTGTAACTGTGCGTGGTCAGTGTGGTCAGTGCACTGTGTAACTGTAACTGTGCACTGTGTAACTGTCAGTGCACTGTGTAACTGTGTAACTGTATGGTCACTGTGTAATCAGTGCGTGGTCAGTGCACTGTGTAACTGTATGTGGTCAGTGCACTGTGTAACTGTATGTGGTCAGTGCACTGTGTAACTGTGCGTGGTCAGTGCACTGTGTAACTGTATGTGGTCAGTGCACTGTGTAACTGTACGTGGTCAGTGCACTGTGTAACTGTACGTGGTCAGTGCACTGTGTAACTGTATGTGGTCAGTGCACTGTGTAACTGTGCGTGGTCAGTGCACTGTGTAACTGTATGTGGTCAGTGCACTGTGTAACTGTATGTGGTCAGTGCACTGTGTAACTGTATGTGGTCAGTGCACTGTGTAACTGTATGTGGTCAGTGCACTGTGTAACAGTGCACTGTGTAACTGTATGTGGTCAGTGCACTGGTCAGTGCACTGTGTAACTGTATCAGTGGTCAGTGCACTGTGTAACTGTATATGCGTGGTCAGTGCACTGTGTAACTGTATGTGGTCAGTGCACTGTGTAACTGTATGTGGTCAGTGCACTGTGTAACTGTATGTGGTCAGTGCACTGTGTAACTGTATGTGGTCAGTGCACTGTGTAACTGTATGTGGTCAGTGCACTGTAATAACAGTGCACTGTGTAACTGTATGTGGTCAGTGCACTGTATAACTGTATGTGGTCAGTGCACTGTGTAACTGTATGTGGTCAGTGCACTGTGTAACTGTATGTGGGGGCATCTGAAGTTGATGGCTTTTCACATGTGATTTTAATGGTGTCATTATCCCGAAACGTCTTATTCCATAATGAGGTATGAAAGCTGCATGCTGCATTCCAAGGAAATAGTTTCTTACTAGAGGTGGAGCCATTGCACTTATGCACAAAGGGTATGGCGATATATATCAGCCGGTACTGTCTAGAAGGACAAAAATATGCAATTTTTATTGGAATTACATTGTGAATAAACATATGGCAATTAAAGCCCTTTAATGTGAAATGTAGCTGCCTCATGCCTCCCTCTCGATTTATATTGTTGACTGTTTTATAAAAATGTAATGGAGCAGTAGTCAATGGTTATTTCAGTGCGAGGGCAGCTCTTTGTGTTCAGGTCAGGTGTTCAGAGTGTTTGAGACCACTTCTCTTTGTAAAAAAAAAAAAAAAAAAAAAAAAAAAAAAAAAAAGCATTAGGCTGAGTACACAAGACTTTCATCTAACGGCACTTTGAATGGTAATCGATTGCAAATGCTTTGTGAATGGAGTTCGCCCAGGCACTTTGACCCAGGGGTACAGAATGCCACAGTATCCACCTGCAAAGGGAAGGGGTGAGCAGCAAGGCTCGCACATGGGTAGGATATACAACAACAGACGTCTTGGGTTAAAAATATTCTTAGTCTTCATTGTACAATAAAGACAGGTGGGTGGGTGGAGGGGGTATGGGCCAGGCAATGATAATGGCTTAGGTGCTGAGACACAATTGCCACTGTCCTCCATTTGCAATGAAGACAGATAAATCCACTATATAACAAGCCTTTTTGCTATAGTTTTTTTTGGGTCTAACGGGTGTATGAGCCTTGTAGTTTAGCTGCGCACAAGGAGTAGTAAATGAAATGAGATTGGACAATTAAGCCAGTCAAGAGATGGCAAATGTCAATAGGCTTCCAAAATCACAATTGAGATTAAAAGACAACCTCAACATTATCAAACTAACGGGCAATTACAAATGGCCTGAGTGTTTGTTATCAATAAGGCCACATTGGATCCATTGCGAAGGAGCGCACCAATATCAATCAGCATGTCGAAATTAAGCATGGAGCAAAAGAATCGAACTGCTCATTTGAAACAACAGAGGAGTTCATTCCACCCATTATCACTGCTGATTGTTTCACTTGAGTTACACAGGGCTGGTGATGTAATGCGGAGTACCTATTCCCCTCTCGCGGTGGACTCCCGTGGACAGAAGAGTTCATATAGGCAGACTTTAAAAAGCACTTTTGTTTATAAGAAGCCTCGGAAACGTAACTGCGGCTCTGCGTGCAGGGAGATGAGCACGTTCCCCCCCTCCCCTGCCTTGACAGAGAGTAAACAAAAATGAATAAATAAATAAAATATGTAAATGTTGACACGGTCTGTCCTTGTGGCCAACATTACCCACTCCTGCTTGAGGACTCTGCATTATTGAGCCTCTTCTGAGTCACGGAAGCCAGGAAACTGTGGAGTGTGAGGGTCGTGCAGGGAGAGGGGACTGCTGCTGCTGGCCCACTACAAAAAGAGTGGAGGGGCCACGGGCTGCACACGGTCAACACGGACATATTCACTTCATTACCACTGGGCGGGGTGCATTTGTACAGTTCTGTAGTTCTCTGCAACAAAATTATATATATATATATATATATATATATATGTGTGTGTAGAGAGAGAGAGAGAGAGAGAGACAGAGAGAGACAGACAGAGACAGAGAGAGACAGACAGAGAGAGAGAGAGACAGAGACAGACAGAGAGAGAGAGAGAGACAGAGAGAGAGAGAGAGAGAGAGAGAGAGAGGGGGGAAAAAGAACATGCGTCTCCTTTGGCTCGGTTTCTTCAAGTAGCTGTCCAAGGTGCTGAAAATTTCATGACCCATCCGCATGTGCTGACATTCCAGACTGAATCGCTGTCTGGCACTCACACTTCAAAAAGTGATAGATTCAACGTGCTTTGACATTGGTGGGGAGTATTTACCACTCTGCCATTTAAGAGTGAGGCCTATCATTCAAAAGCAGTATTTCTTTTTCTTTAAAAAAGTCTCTGAAAACAGACTGCTTTCCATATGTTTCTCGGGCGCTTGCCTCATGCATTTTTCAACTTGTCAGACGCATGACACATTTCTCGTACTTTAGTGCCGGTGGATTTCAGGTTTTGGGCTTGTCTCCTCGGCCCAGCTATGTTTTTCGCTACGCAAACCACCGCAGGTGTTATAGCTACATGATAAGGTGCGATTTCATTGCGTAGCTTGTGTTGCAGTGCCTTGCTGTTTTACCTGCTTGTAGTTGGTTAGTGCGGCACTGGGAGGGGGAATATAAGAGTAGTGACAATGGCAATGGAACTGGGTCCACCAAGGGTGAGTATGAGATTGTTTCTGTTCACTTGGGAAAGTTCTAGCCACCTTATTTTGGCCAAACTCCATACGCAATGGGTGAAACCTAAGCAGTGCATGGTAAGTCGCCTGGGAAGCAGGCAGGACAAGATCAACTCTCGTTTCAATGTTCCCCTACATTCCTCAACAGCGTACATCAAAAATAACCTCAGGTTAACAAAGCCCGAAAGAGGCCCTTTTCCCTGCAGTCATCTCGACAGTATTTGCTCCCACCCACATGAATTGCTTTTGATGTGGTATTAAAGGAACCTAGGTTTTTTTTCTCCATAACCTGACAGTGAAATCTACAATGCCCTCCTTCAGAGCCTTAGCTGCTGGCACTGGCCGTTGTAATTTGATCGGCAGTAAATCTTGACTTGTCCACTACTTTTCCATCGAGTTGTTTTCACCTTTGCTGCGAGGAAGTCCTTTCTTGTTGTGTTATCACGATATTGCCTGCCACCGATTTTCTTTCCTTTTGATGGAGGCTCCCAAGGGACGGTCTACGATGGTAGCATTAACGGATTCATATTTCCTTTACCTTGCAACATATTGTTATTAAACGGATGAATAATAATCTAATCAGACTTCATAAAAGTGCTGCCACTTACTCATTGCTGACCGGTTAAGCGTCTGCCTGCTGCTGTGTTTTTCGTTGTGTAAAGTACGAGAGCAAATTTATAACAAGTGGTGCTGAGGCTTTTTACGAGTGATTACTGCTATTGCTCATCACGGGGTACAAGTACGACACCACGGCCGGCTCACATCGCGAGCGAGAACTGCTTTTAATTGGCCTGTGAAGACGAAATAAAGAGACAGTCTGGAATTGAACAAGAATACTGTTGGCTGTTGCGGTCTGCTTTTGTTGGGTTCGAACATTTTTTCTTTCCCCTTCATTTTGCAGGAAAGGAGCGATTCGGTAACAAGCACTAACAAGATGCATCTCTGGGGAGCTGAATTTACAGAGTTTTGACATTAAGAAACACTGTTTTATAATGCATTTTTGTGGCGCACAGCTCCCTAATATCCTCCACGATGATCAATCGACACGCAAACGTTGCTGTCTTCCGTCCTCCTTCGGTGGTGGTGCTGCACGCAACCGCAAACTGGAATGATGCACATTTAGCAGCTCACTGAAAGTGTAATGTGGCATGGCGGCGGATTCTGGGAGGCAGATTGGACTGGAAAACTGCAATACAATCAATTAAATTCTTAATAAAGTACAATTAGGTATTGATGTCATTAGCTAATGCATGAAATTGTATGTCTTTCTTGCTCATGGACTTGAAATGTTGTGCTATGGAAATAAATAGTTGAAATGAAAAAGGGAAAGATAGTGTAAATGTGCCAGGGTGAAGGGGATGCCTGGACCATAATGCTGTCTGAATTTGAGAGCAGAAAATACTCAACTTCACATGAACGTAAGGGATTTTTTGTCATTTTGCTTTGCACAAGATCTCCAACGTTTGGAGATCAGGGGACGTATTTACAAAGATGCTAAGAGTAGGAGTGCTGATCGAGGATCGGTTTAGCCTTTTAGCTCATAATGGATACGGACAGGGGAAACCTGATCCTATATCAGCACTCCTACTCTTAGAATCTTAGGGCCCCGGGCTCGTAAGTCCATAAAGGAGTGTTTTCAATACAGTTTTCCACGGGCGTGGCTCAGGAGGTGACCCTCTTCTGATTGTGACGCTGAAAAATTATTTGCTTTTATTCAACTCTGTGTGCACGCACAAGTGCAACACAGCAGCCCAGAGTGCACAGCTTCCCACTGGCCTCTTTGTCTTCAAAAAGTCAAGTACAAAAACAGGGTCTCCCACCCTAGTCACGATTATCGACCTCCCAGGATGAATTCTCAATGGGATGTGTTTATGTAAGCACAGTGCGACGCCGGGACCAAATGACCCAAAAAAAGACCCAGAGTCCCGGTGCCCAAGCCTGGGCCGGTCTGAGGGGTTTATTCCTCTCTGATGAAACGAGTTTGTTGGTGGCGGTCCGGCGCTTCAGACGCATTCCGTATCATAAAACCAGACGGCCTGCTGGCAGCCGGTCGGGAGGAGACCGGCAGAGGAGTTTATGCAGAGAATATTACACTGCCACTTCTTGAACTGTCCTTATTCTGTGATTAAATAGATTTTGGCCTTGAGTTCTGCTGCCCAAGCACTTTTTTTCTTGAGCTTTCACACTTTGCCTTTGAAGAACGTGTGTTTTCCCTGGAAGGGACCACCCTCTTGGCATATAAGGAAACGGGCCCGTCAGAAGCAGCTCCTCAGACCTTGGCCTTTTTAGGACATTCTGAAGGCACGTCCATCACCTATCTCTATGATTTATGCACTGAATTTAAAATGTGGACCGCCCGCCTTCCGCTGCTTGGACTGGTAAAGTCATTTCAAGAAGGATATAAAGCTCGGGGATGAATTAAGAAAGCCAATTGTCATTTATGGAGGGGAAACAGATTATCTTGCTTGCTTTTTTTGTCTCGGTTGTGTGCTTGCGCAATATTGAAAAGGACCATTATTTAGATGATAACACTTTGTTACCAGAAGTTTTGAGCTTGGATGATTGCAATTAGCGGAGGAGATAATTCTGGTCTTTTTTTTAACTGGGAATTTGGACAAAGCATGCAGACAATCTAAACCCGGTTACTTTACTGGGATTTACAGCTGTCACTCCGACCACATTGTGAAAGTTGTGTCATGTGTCAATAATAATGCCTCACTGCCCATACCAGACCATCAGATGAGCTCATTTTAGTTTTACACAGACTCATTACAAATAAAGACAAACTATTACACAACCTCTACCCTCCAGTCCAGTGTGGTCCTACGGTATGGTGTGTTGAGCGTCCGTGATCACTAGACCCATACTCTAGATCTAGGGTTCCATCAACCTGGAATGAGTTAAAAAAAGGAAGAGTCCCAAGATTCCAAGCCGTGGTAAGGGCTGCCCTTCCTCTCTATCTCTCTCTCTCTCTCTCCCTTTCTCTTTCTCTCTCTCTCTTTCTCCCTCTCTCTCTCTCTCTTTCTCTCCCTTTCTCTTTCTCTCTCTCCCTTTCTCTCTCTCTCTTTCTCTCCCTTTCTCTTTCTCTCTCTCTCTTTCTCTCTCTCTCTCTCTCCCTTTCTCTTTCTCTCTCTCTCTCTCTCTCTCTACTTCTCCCTCTCTCTCACTCTCTTTCTCTCTCTCCCTCTCTCTCTCTTTCTCTCTCTCCCTCTCTCCAGTGTGTTTATTCCTTCATCAGCAGAAAGCCTGGGTGAGTTAAGCTAATTGAGCTGGGAGGCTTGGTTGGGGAAGGGCCTCTCCAGAGAGGCTGCGTCACTTCCTCGTTTAAACACCGCCTCGCGGATGAGTAATGGAGGGTGCGCTCCAAACCCAGGAACTCAGCAGAAAGCAACGCTACAGTGGACTTGACAGCAGTCTGTCGCAATTAAACACGGAGATCACAATCAGATCCGCCACAGTCGATTTCTGTCATTAGAAGTGAGGTCTGTAACGCCATTTTATTATATGATGAAAACATATGAGCATAACTTTGCAGGGAAGTAAACTGAATGCACAGGCCAATGGGGCTTTACATTGCAAAGGCATAGCAAGGCATATTAGTATATTTTCTTTTTTAGAATATGACATCTTATATATTTGTGCCTGTGTACAATTACAAAATCCATTACCATGCAAGTTGTTCGGTGCCTCCAGAGTCTTGATTTCCACAGTTGTTTCCCATACCAAAAGGCACTCAGAAAGTCAAAATTGAGTTTGTACCGTCTACTGATGTGGATTTCTAACAGTGTCCTGGCCCTCATTCTTATTTGCTGTTGGCATTCAGTCAAGTTGAGAACATTTCTGTTAAGTTAGAAAAATAGTGAAATAGTGATCATATTTGGAAGTCAACTTCTGAAATATTTTGGATATATTTTGAGAGTAAATTAGACTTGCATACAATGCTAGATTTATTTATGAGAGATTTTACAAAATATATTTTTTGGCACATTCAAATTCAATGGATTTTAGATGCAGGCTCAATGCCGAATGCATTTCGATTTTTCACATATATTATGTCAATTTTAAAAGTGACAGGAGAATTTGCCCTGTAAACATTAACCATCCTATGTTTCTCATAAGCAGACATTCTAATGTGCAAGATATTGCATGTAAAAACATCCATGTTATTTTTTTAATTGTGTGCAAGAATTTATATAAAAATACTTGATTTCATTGTGAATATTTCACAGTGCGGATGTCACAAAGTGGACATTTTCTTACTGTACCAAATCTGGTCGTCCTGGAGATAAAATAATTTGCATATCCTTTCCCTTCTGGCGGTATGTGCCCCAGTGCCCTTATGACATTGAATGAGATTAGGGATACAGCTGCATTCGGAAAAAACTTTTCCTTTGCTTTATTTATCCTTTAAGCAGGTAGGCCAACTGAGAACTCCATTCTCTTTTGCAGTGACGACCTGGGGAACCAAAGGGAGTAGGGAATGCAAGGGATTGTGCAGCCAATCGGATGCAGGGGCTGATTAGGTGGCCAGATATAGAGACCCAGAGACCCCGGGGTTAACACCCCTACTCTTTCACAAAGTACCATGGGAACTTTAATGACCCCCTTAGGTCAGGACCTCAGTTTAACATCTCATCTGAAGTATGGCACCTCCTACACCACAGTGCCCCCATCACTGTGCTGGGGCATTGGATTTCTATTTGGTCCAGAGGGAAGAGTGCCCCCTACTGGCCCACCAGCACCCCTTCTAGCAACTTAGTTTTCCCAGGAGGTCTCCCATCCAAGTGCTAACCCACATGACAGACAACATGCATAGCATTAGCCGTGGTTCCACATTAACATAATGCAGCTAGTGCTAGCTGTCTGGTTAGCGAATAAAATAAAAGACAATTTAGCTAGTTATCTTTCTGTGTGGCTAAATCAATCAAATCAGTGTTGTTTGTGAGGCCACCAGTGACCAGTAGCGTATACGTATGTCTGTGCGTATGTGTGTGTATGTGTGCATGTGTGAGACGCAATTGAAATGTCCTTTCAACTTTTATTAGGTAGAACAAGCAGTCTCATTAGCATTCTCCCGGATCAAGGCAAGCAGAATTCTGCACACAACAAATGTATTTAGCAGAAAGGAGTTGCAACAAAAAGGGCGGTTGCAGCAAACCATCGTAACCATCTGTGAGTTCTTATTAAAGAAAAGTAATCATGACAAATGCATTAATGGAGAAGATGGGCCGAGCGTGTAGTGTGGGCAGCTGTGATCAAATTCAGCCATAATCATGTCTGATGGTTTTCAGTGGAGCAGAAATGGTGCAAATGCTTTACCTTTATTAGTGCAGTAGAAGGTGGAGTCAGAAGGATTTTCTTTTATAATGTAATTTAAGAAAATAATAATTCTACTGTCATTTTCGCAGACCTTATCAATGACATGCAACACTTGATATTGGCATCGTGAAACGATTTGCGCTGAGATTTCACATTACATTGCTGACCTTCAGTGGGAGCCACGGCCCGTCAGCCGGTCCAGCAGATTTTTAGATGCCTATTAACATTTTTTAATGAAAAAAGAGGACGACGCAGAAGGAACTCTTGATACTCTCGATACAGTCGCTCTCTGTGGCTGGAGCTGCCCTTTAACTCAATTGAAGATGCTTCAGCATACTTTGGGATTTGAGCCTATTCCCCTCTCCAGCAGGGCGCATGCTTGCGTTATCTCCACAGAGCAGCAGAACTTTCCATGACCTTCCTCGCCAGCCGTGTCACCTGATGTGACTAATGGAACATAGCTTGGCTGAAAGTGGACCCCGCCTGTAATGTCACCCTTTGCTACAGAAACTTTTGGCAGAGGGAAGCTCTTTGAGATCAAGATACCTCAGGCATGTGTGCAATGGCGAGTTTGATTAGGCAGGCGTCGCGGTTGGTTATGTTTGGCTACTACGCCCTGCGCCTATTTCAACCGACTGAGATGACCTGCAGAGAAGACGGTTCAATGACAGTCGGTGCTCACGAACTGCATTCATTTTGAAAGCAGCCACGCTTCGCTTTCAAAATTATAGGCATTTTTTGAACTAGTTGGGTTGAGATGCAGCACTCATTTAAAGTCATTTTAGTAGAGACTCTTTGACAGAGACTTTCAACACTGTGTTTAACACTATTGATGTTGTAGTCATGCCATCATGTTTATTTCTGTAACCAGAGGAGATTACAAGTAATTTAGAATCCACTCTACAAAACAAGAGTTTCGTTTTTATCTCACCATTAAGTATAACACCAATGGACATTTTGTTGCAGAAATATATTCTGAAGGAATAAAGGACTTACAAAGAATGTAATACATCACAGTGTATTCACACTGTTCACAATTTGGGAAAATGTTGAAAACAGTACATTTGGATCCTTTAAACAATGTCACTGGCGCAGATTCCCTTCCTTGCCACGGGCCTGTATTATGAAGATAAATAAGCCTAGATGTTTAATATATTCTGGCTTCCGTCCCTTTAGAATTCTCTTCCTTTGTCAGTTAATCGGTTTAAACAATCCATGATAATTTTGACAATAAATCTAACTGATTACCACATTTATTGTCCAAACTGTCATGGATGTAATGGTTCCTTTTCTCTCTGGACATTTTTTTCTTCCTCGTTTTGTTTTTCTCCCCGTACCCAAAGCAGCGTGACACTGCCCTTTCGGTTCGGTGTGAAATGGCTGAATTATCAGATGCTACCCATCCAGTCGCCCGTACTGCTGACTGTCGCTGTGGCGTCTCACCTTTAGCCAGCGTCCAGTCGCACACAATTTGATTGTCGCTGACATTAAAGCGGGGGATGCTCTTCTTCCTGTTTTATCTCTTACTCTCAGTCGACGGCCTCAGATTTACATTTATGTCCTGCGAGGACATGAAGGTACAGATCTCGGGGCTTTGAGCTGAACCGTAAAAACGCCAACGTCCTTTTAGAAGAGACGCGTTAAAAAGTTAGCACGGCCGCTTCGCCTCTCAGAGTGGTCTCTCATTGTGTTGCGTTTCTACTCGTTCCTCATATTTATTGACGACGTTATTTTGTTTTATCTTTCGGTTCCAGGTTTTCCGCCTGCCCTTGTGTAAGGCACACCTTTAATCAATGGGTGGAGGGGGGCAGTGGAGGGGGGTAGTGTTATTGGAAAGCGCAGGTTGATTCCGTGGCATTGTAAGGGTCACAGCGTCCTACCGGCTTGATAGCCGCCGCCTGAGGTTCCAGCTTCGCACTGGAGGAGAAAAGCTTGCACGAGAGAGGAATGTGGTCACCTTACCCCAGGGCTCACTGTGACAGAGACAGTGGAGTCGCTCCAGAGCCCCATTGGAAATCAATACCCGCACTCTTAATTGTGAGAAAAAGATTCCCTGGTTTACAGCAGCAGATCATTCATTGGGTAACTTGACTTGGATTTTTTTATTTTTTTATCTTTGCATCTTTGCCTTTGTCTTTAGTAGGTTTAGTTTAAACTTTGTAAAATGCACAAATTACAAATGTGTTAAATATTGACACGTTCATATATATGCATTAATGTTTTTCATGAACACACATGACATTAAACCTAGTGTGATATATGATTGGATATTCAGTGTTTTTCTAATCATATTTGAATGTATATTATCTATACATGGCCCTGAGTATCAAGCTGAATTTGCACTCTTCGGGGTGATTAGCACCCCGAACCTGCACTATGTGTATGAAGAGTCCTGAAATGCCACCACGCCAGCTTTGAACATTCCACGGCCATTCCTGTGTTCTTTTTCGAAACATTTCTTCCTAGTTTATTGTCTTGGGGAGGAAAGTGATCCGAAACTCTGATTAGACGGACTTGACTAATTAACTGCAATGGCTGCAGTTGGGCACTTGAGTTTAATAGAGGGCCTTGCTGCAGCTGTCCTTCATCCGTCATTCATGCAGTTTGTGCCCTTTACTCTGTCATTTCTGTCACTGGAATAAAATGTATAAATAGCTAAAAAATGAGCGTAGCATTTATCTCTCTCATTAAGGAGGCTCACAATACGGGGCATGCTGTGCCTTCATGCTAGGGATAGCAAATGTTTTCATTTAATTACAAGAGGAAGAAAAAAACTGGGACTTATTCCATTTTTTAGAGTCGTAGAAATTCCTGGTGATTCCTGGAAGGAGCACTTAATTATGTGCATGCAGTGGCATTCTTGAACGCTGTGAGCACGCTAGTTGCCCCCCCCCCAACTATTTTCTTCCTCCAAGGCGATTCCAGGACCCAGCCTGCTTAATTATTTATTCACGTCCGTTGTGGTAGGAAAAATCGTGAGGACACGAACATGCTTACAACAAAGTAAATCTAATATTCACCCCTTGTGTGTCTAGTGTAAACTTTGGCTGTATTAAAATCCTTTTTCTGTCAAGTCACATTATTCTCAAGGCTGGGGGGTGGGGTTCGCCTAGGTGAATCGTGAACAGATGGAGATATATATATATATATATAATCACACACATGCGCAGGCACATACACAAACACACCCACACATGCACAAAATGAATCTTGGGTGACCCAATTTCCCAGCGAGATAGGTTAAAGCATTAGTTTTATTCCAGGAGCCATTTTAATTGCGGCGAAGGAGACGTGCGTGCTTTGTCATTAACATCCCTCGGCGGTTCTGGGTTTTTTTCTTTTTTTTTTTCTTCCCCTCTCGTAGCCCAGCAACTTCCTCAGTAGCACGGAAAGGATTCCTCTTCCTTCAGAGAGGGGGTGCTTCCCCTGGGGGATGCGGACAGATCACATTTGATTAGGAGGGGCTGCTTTTGAGGAGGCCTGAGGTGCCTGAAATGATCGGACGACAGAAACAAACCGTGGCGTGGCCTCCCCAGGGATGCCCAATGCGCCTCTCCTAAGGGAGCCCTCAGGAGAACTTATTCAAGTCGCCGAACGCCGTTAGCGCCGGGCGCTAAACGCCATGCCTGCCGCATCATTGTTTTCCTGCGTTGCCAAACGCTGATGTCCCGTAGGTTAAATAATTTTTTTAAACACACACAAAAAAACAATAGGGGTACGAGTTCATCTGGTATTCACTGGGGAGGCCTTTTAATTTTGGTAACAGCCTCACAATGTAGACCCACTGCAACTCACTGCTCCCTCTGAATTTACATATATAGTGTCTGATAAGCACATTTATGTGTCGCTAGCGAGACACAACGTAAAAAGGGGAGAGGCGCGAGTGATGTGTTTTTGGGTGCCTATTAAAAACTTTGAACCACACTGCGACGTGCGAGGGAGTGGGAACCGGAACCGGCGCCGCGAGCACCGCCGAAGGAATCTGTCTCCGCGGCGTCGAGAGGATTAACCGCGCAGGTATGGAGCCATCAATCACACTGGCGCACGCAGAAGACAACTTTGTCTCTCCGCACAATTTGTAAGGCCGTCTGTACTAATAGATCCTTATCAATGAGTCCTCTCCCTCCCAAAGCTGGCGGCGCTCTCGGCGGCCTTAAGCGCGCGTTTGTTTACCCTGACGCGGTGGAGAAATTAGAGGTGACATTTTAACAAATGATTGGCTGTAGCAGGAAAGGGCCACTCCCGGGTGTTACAATTCCAAACTAAAATCACGGTTCACTGTTACCTCAAGATCCTTTTTTTCTTATTCTCTCCCACGCGTCGTCAAAGTTCAGTGTTTGGTGAGGAAAGGGGGGAAATCCATAAATCAATGTTTTGGAGGATTTGAGTGTTATTGTGTTCTATTAAATGGAAGCCTAGCGCTTGCACTCCGCTGCGAGTTTTTAGCTTGATTGTTTTCCAGACAAGTCATCATTGTCTGCCTCAAAGACATGCCAGGTCACCGCGAAGAAATAACTTCTACGAGCAAAAACAAAACCCTTTACAAATGGCACCAACACTCGGTATGCTCGATGCTTCTACAAATGTGATTAAACGAAGTAAAGTACAGCAGCTGTATCGACTAGCCATAAAAGTGGCCTGAACGTGGACTATTTTCAACAAAGAGCTGTTTTATCTCGAGATTGATGCCACCGTAATGTTGCCATGCTGTTAGGTCGAGACCTCAAATCAGCATAACGTTGGTCTTCAAAAGAACACAAAATACCGATGTGTGTTTCCATAAAGGACGAAGCGTCGCCTTTCAAAAACAACACTAGCTAAGGCACACGGAGTATAAATCCAAAGCTTCTCTCACGAAATACCAATTTAGAAGTGGGGGGGGGGAATTTTTCATTGGAATTGCTTGATGGCCACTTGATTCAATTATACCTGGCTCACCCCAGCAAGAAACACAGGAACGATGTCAGATAGCCTATTTATCAACCAGAACCCTGTTGGCACTTAAAAGCTATTGACTGCAGGTTTCACCTGGTATTAGGGAAGGTGATACCAGTGGGTGTCAGGTGTTGCGAACCACTGTATAAATAAGTATGTATTGATCCGCAGGTGGCTGCTTAAATAATCCCAGCGCACCTAGTTTGAGTAAAACCATTTCTGGGAAAAATGTGGGAAACCAAAGGGGTGTGGGGGGATTGGAGTACATTCTGCTTACCGTGCACTCTTGTCCTGATGGGCTCTGCTGCAATTTGAGACTGCTAGAGGACAATGGGCGAGAGATTAAAGGAAAAGGCTGTATTTATGAATTATTTATGGCTAAATTATGTTCAGCTTTTGAAAGATCTATTATGAACGGGCCGATCCGTTTGATTATTTTATCAATATGGAGTCCTTTAATTTGGTCCAGCAAAATGTAATAATTTCTTTCCAGTGGACGAACAATCGAGCTGTGAGAAATAGATTCACGGTGTCAGAAGTATTACGCCAACGATCGCGCCCGATCAGTCCACTCAGAACCCTAACGCTTACAGTGGGACTTTAGAGTTTAATTTAGCTTATTTAGATGAGTTTCATTTCGCTTAGTTTCCCTTTCTGTTGAGACCGATTCTGTAGGAGAAAGGATAGCTAATGGAACATTTACCCTTATTTTAACAGACAAGGAAGACTGGAATATAAATGAGCGGTAGGAGACTAGCACATGCATTACCTGCGGTAGAAATCAAAAGAGACGGCGCAAATTCAAACTGAAAGTTTTGACTTCACGACGCGAGGACACTCCAACCGATGCATAGCAGCAGCTGCTTACGCACTGTGTGGAGTGAACTCTGTACAGCACGTCTCCGCTCTAAATATACACAGCTTTTTTTCGCACCTTATCCAACCTCTGCAAAAGAACCACGACTGTCTTCAGTCTCTGGCTCAGAGCCCCATGTGCTGCTCCTCCAGGTGCTCTGCCACATGCACTGCACTGCAGGCCTCCCTGCGAAAACCCACTGAGCTGTGGAGCCCCGGAACCCACTCTCCCAACACCGCGCACGCCTCAACACCGCAGTGTACCACACTCCGTAACGTCCGCCAAACAAAGGCTTTCCATTTCGACAGGAGCACCGCAAACACACACACACACACGTACACACACATGTACACACAAACACACACACACATGTACACACAAACACATACACACACACACACACACACACATACACACTTACACACACACACACACACACACACACATAAACACACACACACACACACACACACACACACACACACACACACACACACACGTACACACACACACACACACACACACACACACACACACACCCACCTGAAAAAGAGCAAGCGATGGAGAAGTGAGTTCCCATCACAGGTTAATAAAAGCGGCCGCGTCTGGGACTGTGTGACAATCGCCGCGGCAACCTTTCCTCTCTCGGCGTTTGGGGATTTGATGTCAGAGAGCTGTCGTTAAGCGCAGCCCGACTCTACAGAGGGGACTGCGTGTTCCTGTGAAAAGAATAAAAAGGACCCGTAGGAAATTCTGGGCTGCTTTGCCCCGGCCGCGGCAGAAGCTGTAGAAGGTGTTTCTGGTTGACAGGATGAGGGGCGCTCTCTGTGAAGCAGGGGAATTGTGGGAAGGAATGAACATTTCGGAGATCCAGCTGTGGTCTCCACTTTTTTTTTGAGACTTAATTTTTCTTCCTGACATGAGTGAACCGTTGAAAAACGGGGAATGAAACAGACACTCAGAAACGGAGGGGCCCGGAGCCATTTTGTAATCTTTCTTGCTGATTATGTCAGGTTAACCATAGTATCCAGTGGCCAAAAGTGATTTTGTTTTTTGCTAACACGTAACAGTGCATCAAAGCAACATCCCCCTCTTCCGTTAGAAAGGAGGTCTAATGTCACTCCTGTCATTCCCCTACTTCAGATTCTGCTCACCTGCATGTTTGTCAAGTGAAGCAGTCAGTGACATCACTGTCCATCACTCCTTGAGAAGGCAGTATATGGTTATCCTCTTTATTGATAGCTCAGTGAGTACATTAACTCAACACTCTACTCGATTTATTGAAACCACTCTTCTACTTCAATCCGTCAGCCCCCTCCCCCCCTCCCCTCCGGGGTCCAGGTCAAGTCAGAATATCTGACTCTGTCTCTGCCCAGACGGAGTCGGGCGTGGGGGGAGTGCGGCGACAAATCGCTGTCACGACACAGCCTGGATGTTGCCTGGACGAATTGCAGCAGTCCCTGTTTTTGAATCATCCTGCCTTCGTAGCCGTGGCTCCGCAGACACGGAGTTGGTCAATATCCTCGCAGGCATGTGAAGGCAGGACATGCCTGCTATTAATATTCATGGGGTGCGCGATGCACTCCGTCACCTGCACCAGCATGAGGTGTCTGTCTCCGCGGCTAGTCCCCGTTCGCTGTATCAGCCATGCTTGTCGAAGGGACAAGCCAGGTTAATGCACCAAAAGCTTACATCCTCTAAATTAATTTAGCAACTTCCGATGGAACTTGAATGTGAATCTCTGACACTCGCGGTTTGTTTTGGGAGCGGGGGGGAGAGGGTGGGTGAAAGAAAAAGACTGAAGCAGCATCATTTTTTCGACAAAGGGTTGGAGGTGATTTTATTTAGGCCCAGCTGCGCCTCTAGGTTTAGTCCTTTCACCGTGCTGACTCCTCAAATGGAGCTTTTTAAAAAGGAGCTGTTTGGTGCAGTTTCTCCTGGACGATACTGAAGTAGAACACCTCAGAAAACATTTGCATAATCTGATTTGCGCATGAAACGGTGACAGTCCCCGGAAAAAAGAAAAAACTCCTTTGGAGTTGGAACTTGCGTTCGGCAAATCTCGAATACAAAGTCGGCTGTAAATAGTGACGATGACTCACGCCAATACCTCCCGCGTTTAAAATGTGCAGTTTGTCTGGGAGTTGACTGAAGTTACCTGAGTCACACTGTACTCGAGCATTCAGACAGCCTATGGGAGGCGGCGTGGACTTAAAGCACTGACTCAGGCTCCCCCTCTCCCCTCGCATGCATATTCATCTGCTCAACCCCCCCCACCCCTCCCCAGACCGGCATGGAAAATTAATATTGACTGGAAAACGGTTTCCTTTATCCATTAGTGTGGAGCGCGTTCTCTGGGCGCCCCCGGGATCGTCTCCCCTGGGAGAGACTGTTTGTTCGTGGAGTCCAGAGACTTGTCCCGCTGCTTGTTATTCTCTCTCTCTCTATCCCTCTCCCTCCTCTCTCTCTGTCTCCTTCTCCCTGTCCCTCCCTCTCCCTTCCTCTTTCCCTCTCTCTCTCTCTCTCTCCCCCTCTATCTCCCTCTCTCTCTCTGTCTCTCTCTCCCCCTCTATCTCCCTCTCTCTCTCTCTCTCTCTCTCTCCCCATCTATCTCTCTCTCTCTCTCTCTCTCTCTCTCTCTCTCTCTCTCTCCCCCTCTCTCTCTCTCTCCCCCTCTGTCTCTCTCTCTCTCCCCCTCTCTCTCTTTCCCTCTCTCTCTCTCCCCCTCTCTCTCCCTCTCCCCCTCTCTCTCCCCCCTCTCTCTCTCTCCCTCTCCCTCTCCCACTCTCTCCCCCTCTCTCTCCCCCTCCTCTCTCCCCTCTCTCTCCCTCTCCCTCTCTCTCTCTCTCTCCCCTCTATCTCTCTCTCCCCCTCTCTCTCTCTCCCCTCTCTCTCTCTCCCCCTCTCTCTCTCTCTCCCTCTCTCTCTCCCCCCCCTCTCTCCCTCTCCCCCTCTCTCTCTCTCTCTCTCCCCCTCTCTTCCTCTCTCTCTCTGCGGCTGCGCTGAATGTTGGGGACGGTTAGCTCTCTGCTTCCCCCAGCTTATTTACACCTTTACACTCTCCGCCTCCGTCGCTGGAGTCAATACATCTCAACACCACTCTGAAGGGCCAAGGCCTAATTACCAATGATCATTTCTGAGCTGTAGTAGTCGGCAGAAAATATTCAAATGAGGCATCCTTTGTCAAGGCTGTGAGAAATATCCGCCTCGTTGGTTTTTTTTCTGCTTTTTTTTCTTTCTCTTCTCTTTTACGTTTTGGTACACAGCAGCAAGGCTGTTTAACCTTTCATTTACAGGCAGTTTCCCCAAAGTGCGTAATTTGCCGGCGTAAAAATTTGTGAGATATGCTGAAATATACACCCATGCCTGGAGAATATACGCTCATCCATTCAGCGGATTGTCAGTTAAATAGTTATTTAATGGCGGCGCGATATTAATTGAATGGCTTCCGCCGCACAACAATTTAAAGCGCCGCATTCATTATGATTCAGTGCGCATGAAACACCGCTGTAAGGGCCCCTACAAATCAGTCAGCCCAGAGTGGGAGACCCTGCGCAGGAAAGGAACTTTGCGATAATGTAGTAATATTATAATAATCTTTCATTTACATTACACTTGTTCCGCAGCCAAGCACAGAAAATCTCTCATGTTGGAAAATGGAGTGCTGTGGGGAAGTGGGTTTTTTTCTCCCCCGATTCATTTTGAGTTTAATGCAGCCGACCACATACCGGGTTGGCTGTGCAAACAAACAACCAATGGGAATTTGTGCTGGTCTGCAGCAGCCAGGCACGTTACTCACACAGGCACAGGTGAAGCTCGACTGGAATAACAAGAAAATAATGAACATGTGCCACGGATGTTGAAATAGGGCCAAACTATTTCAATATTCACCTTTAAGTGTGTACATGCTACATACCGTAGAGGGCTACAGTGTGTTGATACAAAGGCAACTAATAAGATAAAGTAACAGGCTTTTTTATCCGAACGTTTCTGTAATTCCTCTGTTATCTCGGCAAGGATGAATAAAACACTTGACTCGCTGACAAGGAGGCTAAAACAAACAGGGGGCTTGGAAACTGATTGGAAAAGTCCAATTTGGGCCGATCTTAATGGAATCTGTGGCGAGGGCTGAAACAAAATTATGGAATGAGGCTGTGCCTTACGATAATGGTAAAACTTTGTAAGCACTCAGAGAACGGAGAACCATGACGGGGGGGGGGGGGGCTGGACAGGTTGTCATCCTGCATCTTTGATTAACAGAATCATTGGAGTAGCAATTATCAAATCGGAGTGCATGAAGTGATAAGAGTGAGAGAGAGAGAGAGATAGATAGAGAGAGAGTGAGAGGGAGAGGGAGAAATCCGTCCAGTGCCACTGCATTCTGGGGGCCGGAGTTTGGCTCGCGTGTCGCCACCAGTCGTTTTTTGGCTTCCCGTCCCCCAGCCGCGTCCATGTCTGCGGAGGCATGTTCGCACCTCCGTAGGTGGCAGAGCGGCCCGTCGTGTTCTCTGGAGGTAATCCTCAGTGACAGTGGAGCACCATTGCATTTTTTTTCTCCCCCCCCCCCTCCCCCCCCCCTCTTGTGCGTCTGAAAAACCAACTTTAATTTCACGGGCACCTGTTCAGCGATGTTCAGAGGAAGGAGTCAAATCCGAGGCTTACATAACCACTGGGACTCTGCCAAGGGCTAATGAGAAAAAAAATGCATTCGCTATACAGTGAGGTTCCTCAGACAGGCTTTTCTGCTCTCGGAAAATTTCATGTGCAAATTTTTTTGATTACATGCGCAATCTAATTTGTCACCCAGATTGCTAGATTGAGGCAGTCGATGTGTTCTGGCACTGAGGTGTCAGGCCCCTTTTATGAAACTGGGGGGATGCTCAGGAAATGTGCACCTGACGAGAAAGCAGACAGTGACACAGTCCACCGTGAGGTTGATGGGACAGCACACTGGTGTGGTCACTTAGCCCCCCAATCACAAGTCGCTCTCTGTGAGGTCACCGCATGACCCTGCTAACGGACAGGCTCTCCTCAAGCACTCGCCCTGTGAGTCACTGTTCTCTGTGGCGTGCTGGCGTCCCAACGCCACGGGGGGAAAAAAGGCCGCACGCAGCAAAATGCCCCCGAGAACCCTGCGATGCCAGCTGGAAGAGCGATGAGAAATGTTCCACGCCGGCACGCGGGCACGGGCCTGGGGTAAACAACAATTTGCATAGGACGGCACGGTAGAATGATGGCAAATCTGGCCAATCAAAGAATGTTCCAACTGGATTAGGTTGAAGCCAATGCAATTACAGACGATGGGCGTAAATCTGATTTGCTTTGTTTGCGCGAGATGAATCTTTTATGATATCTCCCGTTCGCGGTGCGCGTTCTGATCACAGCGGTTCTGTACTTTTTGAAAAGGCTGGTCGGATGGAGTGGTTTCCAGGGGGATGAGAAAAAAAATAGATGGAGGCGAATTCAAACACAAACATCAAGCAGTTGGGATAATCTCCATGCATATAGCACTTGATCTTGTTTTACCTTTGTTCTGCAGTGCCACGGTAGATCCTTTGACCTGTAATGTTATGTTTTTAAACATAAATGCATGAAATGCATGAAATGTTCATATTTAATGTCAGTATTGTTTTTTTAATGTAACTATAGGACATTTAAAAGTGATCAAATCAGTAAGATGAATCAATATTCTTGGAGACACATCTTATGAAAGCTTAGATGAAAATAAAAACAAGACAAAACCTTTGTTTTAAGCGCGTGAATAGCGGTTCTTATTTGGTTGACTTTGTTGCGTGCTGTTTATGTTACCCTGTAGACATAGATGGACTTGAATCCCATCACATTTCCTTACCATTTTTTTATTTGAGCACCAAAACGATTTTGGAATCATTTGCGTCCAGTGAATGCGGGTTTGTTTATCGTTATATCAAACGTTCAGACCCATTTCAGTTCTCTTCATTACCGTGGGGGCTTGGATGCCGCAGATAAGATTGAGAGATTTTGCTTAGAAGACTAGATTAGAGGGTAGGTTAGAAGACTGCAAAAAAAAAAGGAGGAGGCTACAGCAGGCAATGTAAACAGTACAGCGTGGATGGCATGTGATCTGTCAGATCTGGGAGACGGGAAAGAAGCAGGGTCTTTAGCAACTGAGGTGTTACCATGTGATCTGTCGAATATCTTTAGCATGTTACGCAACTATGTCTCCCTCATGAGAGTATATGTTTTTGGGTAATTATAAGTAATCAGTAGCTGAGTTTATAGGGGCACGCTAATGTTGGTAAACACGAGAACTACAAAAAAAAATGTTTTGGCAAGTGGGCTCTAGGGTGCAGCCGAAGCACTGTTTCTTGGTGCAGTGAGGCGTGTCACGGCCTTTTAAATCCCTCCTTAAAACACACTTCTATAGACTTGCTTTTATCCGGTGACACCTTTGATCTTGGCGCTTTTCATGTTTGGAGTTCACTATTTTCTTTACCCTGCTCGTTCGACTTTGTTTAACGTAGAGCACTTTGTAACGTTGTTTTGAAAGGCGCTGTACGAATGCATTAGTATTATTGTTATTATTTTACGATGGTCTGGAACCAAATCTGCCAGTGTGGATAAAAAGTTTTTGCCATTGCCAAAGTGAATGCGGTGAACTTTACTTTGTAGCTATCGAGGCAATGTGGAAATGTCTCCTTACAAAATGAACAGTTTTCAAACGGCGTGCTGCTGCAGAACTGCGTTTTTGGAGCTTGTGTCAGCACGAGTGTGCTGCGCAGTACGGTAGCTGAGCACAGACTAGCTAAGGTCAGCTAATTGAGCACTAGTACGTAGTGTAGATAAGTACCAGACAATATGCCGATCCATCAATTGCCTTATTTTATTGGGCAGAACCACTATGAAGTGCTTCCTGTTCTCTAATGGTCCCACGTGGCAGAAAAAGCTGTTCCATCTTGCAGTGTCCAATTCTGTACAAAGAGCAGAAATCCTGTACGCAGTGTTCGAGTTCATCACATTTTCTTCGGGGGAAAATGAACTGGACATGTGGCACAATGTAAAGCGGTTCAGAAAATGTCAGTGCCATCGTCTCCTCTTCCGTCGAGTCCTTTTCACGGGCCGATTCCGTGGCTCCGCCTCGGCCCCTTTGCTCAGAGAAGATCGGCGGTCTCTACGGTTGGCTGCGACCAGATTTATTCCGAAATCAGAACAGCGACAACAGAAGTTGGTGTTCTCATTAAAAGCGAGCAAAAACTAAAAAGAAAAAAAAAGAGAAGAAAAAAACAAACCAATGCTTCATTGGAAACCTATCAAAACACAATTTTGCTCCCGTGTGCGTGTGGGTGTCTGAGTTCTCTCCCCCTGTTTTTCTTTATGGCTCATGCACCGTGAGCTAGTGCAGATGTTGCTGTAATGATGCAGAAGGCTCTCACAATCAGACAGAATGGAAGCATAGCCAGCCGAAATTAGTAAAAATTAGTTTCTCATTACCCCCCTCATTGCTTCTGTAAGTAGTCTGTATTCCGAGCAATTAGAGAGTGAACAGAGAAGCGTTCCTGTAGCACAGTGTTTTCACAGTCAGCCGAATCGGCGGCGGGGGCGGCGAGTGGCGGGTGGCGGGCGAGACCGCGCTCAGACGCCGACGCGGCGGGCGTTTCGTCTGAGGTCGTGCGAGCTCACGCCTCCACTTTCGTCAGTTCTTCTTTTGCTCTTTCCTAGCCGCTGATTGCCGAACGAGCGAGATGTCACCGAGAATACGTGCAGCTGCGTCTAAGGAGCTGATTCACTCTCGGCCTGATTCATGACTCATGACTTTGACACTAATTTTTTAAATTGTGAAACATTTATATGCTTTTTTTTACGATCCGTCGGGAGCAAATTGTCATGTGAAATATTTTGAGCTAGAAAGAAAGAAATACGTTGAGCTCGGTGTGCCATGTTTTTTTTGTTTTTATCTGAATTGAAGTCGTCTATCTTTTGGGCTGGATGATTTTGGTAACTTGGCTTTGTGAATGCTAATGAAATTGCTAGAGCTTTATTTGCAGTGACAGAATTACCCTTTGAACATATTTTGTGCCCCACGATTCATCAGAGCAGTTTTAATCTTTTTGAGTAAGTTTAACAAGTTATACATAATAAGTTGGATAAGTTTTGAATATACATTTTAATATGTTTACAATCAAAAAAGTCTTATTTTTGAAAGCAAAAATGAGCAATATTATGTTATTGTGGAAAAAAAGTTCAAATTTCCCAAACGGTTCACGTCCAAGTGCATAAACTAACTTGAATATCGGCTTCCAGGCACCTAACTGCTGCTTAACTGCATGGAGAGTTTGCAGTAATTTCTCCTGCCACTGTAGACAGCTTCTCTGTGGAGCAGAAATATTGTGAGGGTCATCATCAGAGGAAAACCGTAAGCTCATCTGTACCAGTCCCGGTGTGCTGCTCAGACCTCTCTCCGTTCTTGATACCGTATGCGGGAACATGGATGGAGGCGTGAAGTGTGTTGAGTCATTGAAGATCTTGTTCATGATTCAGGCGCCGGTATTTTACTTCCCCCCCGTGTTTCTGTATTATTCTCTTTCACAGATTTCAAAGCTACGCTCACGTATGCATTTGCGCAGGTGGAAGTTGACGGAACTTTAAATGGGTCAAACTATTTTGTGCGCTGGAAATGCGGGACACATTCTTTCAAGCAAAGCCAGCTGAGCAACAGAAGCTGTAGGATTATGGCTTTCCCATATCGCAGGGGTGGCTTCGAAACTCCAGGTAGAAACACTCGGGGAAAAAAACAGATGAGGGCAAAGGCATGTGCTGCTGGAGAACAGGGGAACTCTGGGAAATGGTACAGTATGTGGCAGTGTTTTGAGTGGGCAGTTTGTTTTCTGTAAAGGAGACAGATTGTGGGCTCCCAGGCATGGAGGAGCTCAGCCAGGTGTGTGTGTGTGCACAGAGTGTGTGTGTGTACGTGTGTGTGTGTGTGTGTGCGTGTGTGTGCAGAGTGTGTGTTTGCGAGGGACGTCAAGGAGAACGTTGGTAGTTGACAGTGTAAAAAAGAAGCCGTTAGGGCCAGGAGAACAAGGACTTAAGAGGGTGCAGCTGGCGTCATTGAGCAGTAGATCATTCACAATACTCGGTACCCAAGCTCTGCTGTGAAGGATGATGGGATTGCTTTACATGGGCGCGGGGGGGGGGAGAGGAAGGAAAAGTGCAGCCCTGGCAGAAGCAATGCAATGCTAAACCTGAAGAAGCACGTCTGTGTGTCAGGGAAGGAGGTTCCTCAGAGCCATAGATTCGGGCGTGCTCACATTACGCTCTGTTTGTAATATACATGTCAATGCTGGGGGCTGTGGAGCACATTTTTGCCATGGCTGAGATGGGGAGGGCCTCACAAAGTCACTGCACTGTAATGTGATTCGTGGGTGAGAGTGAGATATGGTAACACAAGGACAAATGATAACTTCTGTATTTCTTCAGGGGTTCATGCACTTCAGTGTGCTTTTCCCAATGGTTATTAGTATAGATGTCTAGGATGTGTGTGTGTGTGTGTGTGTGTGTTTGTGGGTGTGTGTGTGTGAGTGTGTGTAACGACTCGTGTGTGCGTGTGTGTGTGTGAGTGTGTGTGTGTGTGTGTGTGTGCGTGTGTGGGTGCGTGTGTGCGTGTGTGTGTGTGTGTGTGTGTGTGTGTGTGCTTCTGGGGAGCGACTCTCTCAGAGGAGATTGCAGCACATTGATACACGGCGATATGTTTTGTTACCCTCGTCACATAGTCTTGGACGTGAGGGTAATTGTGCTCTCACTTTTATTTCCTTTTGAAGTTGTCACAGTGTGGCAGAACGAAGTCTAAAAAAGGTTAAATTGTTTAGACCCAGCTGCAAGCATTCCCTGCGTCTTTGCTGTGCCTGAGACACGGAAGGTTTTTTGCAGGATGCTATAGCCGGGGGCTGTGCTGTTTTTAGCCCTTTCGTCAGCAGGACACAAGCAAAAATAGACCTGAGCCCGAGCCAGAAATCTGCATGCTATTGATCCAGAACCCAAAGACGGCCAAAACGCATTTAATCTCACCCCTGCCTTCCGGGACTCGAGCGCACTGAGGGCGTCTCGTCGTCCTCTTTTTAATATGCAGTTTTGTAGCGTCGGTACAGTTTCTCAGGTCAGCGACACCTCATAAACGCCGCCTCGGAACCGTCTGATCCTCTGGAACGTCGGGAGTAGGAAGGAATCTCGCCCTCTCGCCCCCTCTCGCGAATCTCGCTATAATTATCCCACACCATTCAGCAGGAACCGGTGTGCCACTGTCCCGACTATCCAAAAATACCGTCCCCCGCTCGCGTCACGGCTCGCTCTGGACGTAGGCGGAGGTGGAGCCGGTGCCAGCCAGGGCGGCGTGCGCTCAGCGGCCAGCGTCTCGTGGTGCGGGCAGCGCGCCAACCGGGCCCAAAGTGCGAATGAACAGCGTCACCCTCGCCGGGCTGGCAGGCGGCAGCGCTGCATGGGTAAATGACCTCCCTCCCCTTCAGGAGCCCCGGGGGGGGAGGGAGGGGGGAGATTTATCCCCGCATGCCGGGCCCCCGACGCGCCCGCCTGCCCCCTGCCCCGCCCGGGGTATTTGTGTCAGTAGTACACTGATGTGTCAGATGTCTGTGAGGTAACAGAACCCCCTACCTCACTCCCCCGGACGTCACGCTGCGGTGGGGAGGCGGGGGAAATTGATGTGCTTCCTAAGAATAGTGCTGATTATGGGGCAGCTCTTTCCCATACAAGCCATTTTTAATTCATTGACTGTGGCAACTGCCAGCTCCTGAGCGAATTCCCTCCGGCCCACGGATAGCTGCAGATTATTATAAGGAAATCACATTTTCGCCCGAGATTGTTTCATCGTCCTGCTATTCACCACGCAGCGCACAGCCTTCGGAGTGACAGCGTGTGCCGAGATTATCAGCATTTAGGCACACGCAAACATGTGTGTGGAAATGTTTATTAAATCTGATATTTTTTTTTAGGCCAGAGTGATAGTCTCCTCCGGTCGTCGTAGCGCCACTTAGAGAAATGAGATGCATGGGAAGAAGAAATGAACCGGTGAGAACGGTGGAAGGAAGAAGTTGAAGCCTTCCCAGCCTGGCCTTGGGAGCTGTTTATCTCGCCGGCTCTGAAGGAAACCGGTGGATGCTGCAGCTGTGGATCATCCACTGTTTCCTATCTTTAGGAGGCTTCAGAGGGCTACAAACGGGAACAGAGTTACTTGATTTTAATTTAAGAAATCCACCGTCATCTTTTTTGGGTCCACCAACCGTGAGGGCCATCGGAGAGCACCGACAATGCAGAGCCATCTTCCCGATTCCCGGGACGCCTCGCACACTTTCAGCCGCGTTCACTCGCTCTGGCGTAATTAATTTAGCATAGATCTGTTTATAATAATTAATGCCGCAGTAGAATGTGAAATGTAAATTAGCCCGCGTTTTCATGCCGCTCCACATTGACAGATGATGTGGAATGTGGCTCAGAATAGATTGATGACATTTAGCAAAAAAAAGAAACAGAAAACCGAATACAAGAAAAGCCCAACTGCAGGATATTACCCCCGTGTCACAATTCCATAAACGACGTAGACTGTGTGGAAAGTCGAAACTTTGAGTGTTGTCATAACCGCAACATTGCAGAGATCGGAGATAATAGACAAACTTTACTTAGGTAGTCATTTGGGAACCTTTTTGCCACTTTGTTGAATCCAGGGGCGACGGGAGAGTGGCTTTGTGTTCGTGTTGATAATATCTCAGCCCCGGAGCCCAGAAACTCAGAATGAGGGATAAACAACTCTCCTACAGATCCCTGGCGTTCATGGATTTTTCTTATAGAGCTCCTCTGCAAGTCTTTTCAAGCCAAGCTAGTTCTCTTGTTCAGATCTGAAAAGCATTGTGCGACTCTTTTTTAGGTTCTTCCCCCTGCCCTGTCTGGCCTGTCCAGTTCATTAAACATGTTTAAAGTCAAATATTAGGCAAACATCTAAGGAAAACATAATTTGACAAAATATCACACAACAAGATTATATAACGTATTATATTAGAAAACAGCCCATTTCTTCCATGCAGCTGTGAGGACATATTAGCGATCATGGATGCCCCTGCTTGCTTGTTTTGTGACGCAGGAAGGTAGGTAAACAGATTATCTTCCCCACATATTTTCCTGATTGCAATCCTGCCTTAAGCCTTGCATCTTTTAGATCTGTCTGTTCATCTTTTCATTTCAGTTTATGTAATTAAACAGTGTTTTCTGCCACACTTTTTTATTTTTTTGGTTGCTTATCTAAACACTCAGAGGCCTTCCGGGATCTTCTCTATACTCCAATGTGGCAAGGCTTAGAGCATAGATAATGAAGCGGTTATATAATGCAAGGGAATTTGGCAAGGGCCTGGAAAATAGGATCGGGTTGTGAAAGGGCAGGGGGGGGGGAGTCTCCATCTCTCCTGACATCAAAATAGTTAAACAGATCAACCCCCGCACCGGTGTCACGGGTACAAGATCGATTGATTGCGACTCAAGAGCGAGTTTTGAGGAGTGCAAGATGACGAAGCGGCGAAAGTTACAGAAGCCTTCCTCCGGGGCGACGGCAGCGAGCGAGGAAGCGAGAATGGGACGAGGCCCGAGGGGAGATTTATGTCTCTGTTTGCGTGGATCGGCCATGTGGAGACCCGGGAGGCGGGCGCACGCCAGGGCTACGCCGCCTGCCACCGCGTCGGATCGAGAGAAATGGCAGCATTGAGCGCCGTCATATCCCAGTCGTCTCAAGGCGAGGGATGAGATCCCGATGATCATTTATACCTGGGTCTATTAACTTTTCATTATGCTAACCTCTTAACTGCCCGCCGTTTTCACATGCATGTGCGTCTGCCCTGGGATCGAAGCCGCAGACAGCCCCGCTTCCATTAATCCGGGAGCCATTTTCCCTCCCCTGGCTTCCCGTCAGCAGTGAGGTTCCATTTATAACGGCTCGATCGGCCTGCTGCGGGGGACCTGCTGCGCCTTCTCGATCCCCCGCCACCGCCACCACCGCCGCCAAACAGAACTCTTTGGAGGGCACGCGAATCTTCGCTTTTTGTTTTCAAAGATAATTGCGGTGCAAAAACAGTCTGAAGGTGGAGTGGTGGTGGGGGGGAAATAGCACTGGGGCCATAACAAGGAGCGTGCGATACCTCCTGACGTCTGGGCTTTGGGTTCCCGATGCCCTGGGGCTCGGGAGAGCCGCGTGAGTCTGAGCCCTTGCCCCGGTGTTTGTTTTCACAGCGTAACCGAGCATTGCTATTCATAGTCATTTTGCGGGGATTATAGACTCCGTCTCCCTACTGAGTGGCCCGTTTTGGGGTGGGGGGGGGGCGGGGGGCGTTAACCTCACGCCGGTGTGAAGGAGAGGCTGGCGAGGGGCTCTGTGCTCCGCCCTCACTTCAAAGCTACGCCGATCCGCGGAGGTTGAGTCCCGCCTCCCTCCTCACGTGACTTCGTCCGCTCGGAGCACGCCGACCGCTGGCCACAAGACACAGTGCTAATCTAGCAGAACGGCGCAGAAAATGAAGCGAACCTGAGACTGCTTAGGTATTAGCAGAGCCCCATTTGAGCATGAAGGGCTGGAGGAAAGCTTTTTACCAGCTGACTGCACCCATATGGCATTATCACATAAAATGCTACAGTTGACATTTTGAGGCTCGGCTCCCGCTATAAATACACTGCATTAATATTAGTGGCAAAATCATTAGGAGTGGGTTTGATCTCATATTGATGGTCTTCCTAAACATTACTGAGCGCCCGGGATCTGTTCCCGCTAAAGTGATTGTGCATCGCATTAGCGGGGTTTAAGTCGGGGTTTATTTTCAGGGCACTCCTTTGCACAGCGCCCACTTCCAGAAGGCTAACGCCAGCCTCCAGGGCAGCGAGGCTAATGGCGGCTTGGGGGCAAGCATCGATGCCTCGGGTGGGCCCGGCCACGTTCCCGTAATGGCGTCATTAAATGTCGTTGTCCTTATTCCTCTGTCTTTCTCTTATTTTTCCGGTTTAATGTGGGCGCCGTGCATGCCGCCGCCGCAGCCACGGTGAGCGCTGGCGTGATGGGGTTTGGCGAGGGCGCTGCGGTAGGGAGCTGCGTGGGGGATGGGTTAGGGGTACTGATGAATCCTTCAGGAAACTCCAGGTGGATCTGGATGTCCTGGCCCTGCACATGATGAATGTGAGGAACGGAATGGGGGCTGGGGGGTGGGGGATAGTCGACTGGGGGGGCGGGGCGGGGTTATGCCGGATGCAGAGAATACAAATGTTGGTCATAACCTTAATTATGTGTGGCAGGGGCCCGGGAAGCACCCAGTGGGGAGAGATTTAGGTGCTGAAGCGGATTCATCATTGTCATTGTCTGCCTATTGTGGGGAAGGAATTAAAAAGGCTAATGGGGTTCCCTGGTAAGGGCCTAAGACCATAAGGACTGGAGGCTGTCCCGCACTGAGAAGGCTGTGCCAAACGTACTGCTGGACCCATTGCGCCACCCATCCCCCCCCCCCATGGCACCTTTTCAACATCGGTATCAAGCGGCAAAACTCAAGGAGGCCAAATCGGTCAGCAAAAAAAAACTGGTGGAAGTGATGTTTGCAAAAAAAGCCACTTGGTTGTACAACTGCACCTGCTGATAATGGAAGGGAGAGCGGAGTCCGAGGAGGAATATTGAAAATCGCAGCAGGAGCGTTAGCTCAGATATTTTTTATTATTCATTTCATATTTTTCATTTTTTTCCTTTAATCAGACCGCGCATTAAAAACTGGCAACTAGGGATGCAACAATGTTGTGACACGCTAAATATATCAGATTATGGAAATAATTTTAAAAATGCACATTTGAATTCACTCTGAAGTGCTGCTAGATTCACAGCTGTACATCCTGGTCCTGGAATAATCTCCAAATGCAATTTAAGTCACAGGAGCTCATAGCTGTGACTGATTTCAAAAGCATGTTAAACGATTGCATCTCGGATAAGTGCTCGTGTTTTTAAGACAAAAAACAAAGGAATCCTAGCAATTATGTAGACTGTATCGTCTATAAATATTGTGTGTCTTGCATTTAAATGCACTGCTGCTACTCCTCCCGGGTGTCTCTTGCAAAAGTATATTTTAACTTACTTCCTTCCTGGTTTGATAAAGGTCAAATGAATGAAAAAATAAATACAAAATGCACTCCCGGAGAGGAAAGTGTTCCACTCGGTTTAAGGAATGCATTCGTTTTGGCCAAACCGTCCAAGAGCGGCGGGTCGGTGGAGGAGACCGCAGGTTAAGAGCGAAGCTGGAGTCTGTAGTTACCATGGTGTGCTCCGCTCAGTCGGCACTGTGATCTCTCGCCCTCTGAACCAGCAGTACAGCTTTCACATAGAACCAACTCATAACAACCGCAGGAGTAAAGCAAGACAAGAGGAGTTGTTAGTCTGCTGTAAATGCATAAACCCCCCCCCCAGCTCAGTTTGTTGCCAGTTGAGTATTGACTGGAGGCTGTCAAGGTTCATTCAACTTATCTCTGTGGCTGTTTGGGAAATATTTGTTGTACCCTCCGTTTCCACACAATTTTGCTTCTGTAGGTGAAGGGTATACCTCTTGCTCTGTCGAACACTCGCTATTGCTTCCTCTCAAGCACCCATACCCCCTCTGTCAAACCCCCTCCCACTCTCAACCCCCCCTCCTCCTCCAATAATCTTCTGATAAGAAATAACACCACAAAAGATTAATTGTATCCATTGTGAATGCGAACTGATATTCCTCGCTCACATCCATCTTAGCTCCTCGCTCGCACGTGTCACATGATCAACGGGGGCTGAGAATATTTTTGAAGAATATAAAAGCTAGTCAGCTGTAAAGCTTAATGAAAGTCATTTTCTCTCCGCGGGCTCGGCTAATGTAAAATACAGCTTTAAGGACAATTGGTCTTTCTGTAGTGATAAAATAACTAATTCTTAAAGGGAGTGTTCGATAATTGAAAGTGATGGAAGGGAACAAAATTGGGATTGGCATAATTCACGGATTGGTGAAGTGCCGTTCGGTTTGTCACTGTTTTCTATCTGCATTGTAGTAGAGCAAATCCCAGGGATTTTGACTTCTTTATTTGTATGTGCGTCCTGCATTTTTCTGCATGCGGCTTCTGTTTAAGGGCTCTTGTTCAATGTGTCCAGCGCTGCATATTTTGCCAGACATTCAACTCATGTAAAGAAGGTTCTTTATGCAGCTTGGCGTTTGTTTACTCTGGAGGTTTCTGCACTACGGGAGTGTCTGTGGCCGTGTGGATTTCTGCTCAGCTCCAGTGCTGTGCTTTTTTTTTTGAGGGGGTGGGGGTGGGGGATGGAGTGTGAAGTCAGAATGGAGGCATCCATTAAAGAGTTAACGACAATCTTGCACGTGTGTTGACTTCCTCCAAAGCAATTTGGCTGTACAGACTGTGTACATGTTTCTGCCCCTCACCCCTTCCCTCCCTGTGCCCTGTTAGCGGGTTGTCAGGGCACTGTGGTACAGGCACGTGGTACAGGTATCTCTAAACCTGCGAACACCTGGAGAGCACCGGTAGAGCGAGCCTGCCCTATGGATGGCAGGGTCCTTCAGGGTAGATTGTGGGGTTTTTTTTGTACACGTAGTATTAAAATGAAGGTAGGGAGGATACGGAAGGACACCATAGATAGTTTTTTTTGGTGCCTATATCTTAAAATACAGATTTACCCTTCCAAGACCTTGTTTGCACAGTCATTGCCCCCTCCCTCCCTGTCTCTGTCCCTCCCTACCTCTATATATCCTTCCTTTTATTTAGTCAGCCAAGGTACCTGGCATGAAAGAAGGGAAAAGTTTTTGATAAAGTGGAATACAAACGCTGGCTGTGCTGCCCTGAGAGTGTTTCCCCATGAGGGGCAGTACGTTTCCCCGTGTACTACACCTGGAATAGCTCAAATTACAGCACCACTGGGATATAGGTCTAATTAATTATTGTCCTTTTTTTTTCTACCTGTACATAAAATATTGGGAGATTACCCAAGATGAGGAGCCAATTTTCATTTGCTAATTAATTTCATCTTGTACTTTCATAATCAGAAAAACTGGAAGCCGTGTTACTGTCATCCTACCTTTTTTTGGTGTGCCTGCTGCTATTCTCTGGGGCCCACGCAACTCGGAAGGTACTGGGAGGATGTTCAGAATGCCTTTTTGAATATCCGAATATTCATGTGTGAATCATCGAATGTCTTCAGTAATCTATTTTTTGATGTTTTTGTAAGAGTCTAGTCCAGTTTAGAAGTAGAGGGGTTAGTCAAATCCCACCTAACAATATTCCCAGTGCAGAACGGGGACACTTGGTTGTGTAGGGATCAGAGCAAATGTACTCAGACCACAGGGTCATGGATTTGAATTTCAGGAGGTGGTGCTCAAAGGTGGCTGGTTAAATTTCAGTTGGGTGGGGCTATACCGTACAAAGCCCCACCCCCAACCACCGCACCCGCCCACCTCCACCTATACCTACCAGTGTAGCCCTTTTACCCGTAACCAGGCACACACCAAAGGCCACTTGTTTCCGAATACTTATTAATTTAACTTAGTATTTTATTAAACTCGCACAAAATACTGTGCACTAGTCAAATAAACTTGTATGCATGTTTGACTTATCAGCAAATATAACTCAGTTAAGCTATACCCTAATCAAATGAATTTCCTCACTTCCCATTTAACTTGTCAAAAAATTCTAAAAGGCACAATTTAAATGTAAACATTCCAGCTGAATCAAAACGCTGGTACCACCAACGCTGCTTCGCCTTCAGCTTCTCCGCCAAACTTCTCAGTTTAAAAGGGTTTCGCCGCAATGACTCAACGCTGTTCAGAGCTAAAAGCGGCATCGTCAGCTTGAGTCTGAAATGAAGATGCCATCGTTGACTTCAGCTAAAACTTTAAAGTCAGCTTTAAAAGTGCAACAAAGCTGGATAGCTAGTAACGACTGTTAGCAATGTGTTGTTTACTTCTCTGCCTCCCACTTCTGCCTCAAGGCCATTTTTTGTAGTAACAACACTGCACTGGGGATGAAGCGCTGACATCCTCCACAGGCACCCAGTTCACCTCCCTCACTGGATCAGGGCGGATGTGGCTAAAGCTAAGCTAAGAATTGGCCTTAAGTTCACTATCCGCTCATGCTCCAGCTCCCTGGTCCTTGTAAAACACCCTTGGCTTGCTTAAAGTGGTAGACATTTTACATTTCTGCACACTATGTTCGTAATATTAACTTAATACATAGAAATGATAAAATGGTAAAAACGATTAAAATATATATATATATTTTTTTTTTTTATGTAAAAAGAAAAAAAAAGAGAATGGCTTTGAATGCCAGGTGGGTGCGGCTCCCGAGCGCCCCCTAGCGGTGGCTGCCACTGCTGCTGCTGTGCTGTGGCACAGAGTTCCTATGTAATCTATGTAATTCAGTTGCTTCAGTGAAAGCCCAGTTGCACTGAGTAACGTAATGTATAAGGAAATGTCAAGTTGTAAGCACTGCAAATCTTCTGGAACGACGGGTTTTCGTGATGCCGCAGAAAAGGGTATTTTACAAAAACAAAAAACCCAATGGAGTTGCCCAAATTCGACCCAAGCCATTCACACAGCTTATCCAAGTCTCAGATGTTTTTCAGGCTGTTGTGTTTAAACCATGGACCCTTGACCTCACAGGTATCTGCCGTAAGCCAGCAGGTCAGTGTCAGTCAGCCTTTCCAAATGAGCAGGTAGCTGCCACCCCAAGGATCACCCCTTCCCCTCTCTCACAAGGGGCCTGATTGACAGCTTTCCAGACAAGGTTTACAGAGGTCAGGACCCGCCTCTCCGGCAAAACCTAATTGGAGCCGCACGTGATTCGCTGGAGGACTCAGACCTCAGACCTATTAGAAGTGCCAGTCTGACCTTTGCGAGTCAGAGGACATGATACGACTCTGCGCACTGGCATCGATCTGGGCCCGACAGGTTTTGTGCACAAAGGAAACCCTCCCGGTCCGGTCAGGCTAACCCCCCCCCCCCTCCCCGCATGCTGGATCCACTGCGCCTGTTATCGCCCATCATGTGAGCGGTTGACCTTCAAGCCGATCGCATATTGAATATCTCGCCGGGAGCTAAAGCACGGCAGCGGTGTCCTAAACCGTATCCAGCGGCGATGATGAAGGCGCGCTATGCGCAACCCACGATACGTACGCGCGGACATGCAGAACGCATTCCTGCACATCCGTACGAAGCGTAGGTTGACGACCCTGAATAGCGGGGGTAAAGGGGACATCATAAGCCATTAAGCACAGTGAATACATGTATGAGGTAGGCTCCCCCCCCCCTCTGTAAGCATATACAATTTTTATACATCATCTGTGACTTTATATAGGATTACATTTAAATCTTATAATTAGCATGAAAGGCCACAGAGGGAGGGAGCTGTGATGTTGGCGTAACCTGACCTCCGGTATCGTCTCGTTCACATCCCCGTAGCTTAACATTTGGGGCGGGGAAATGTTTATGTATTATTTGAGCAGTTCAGGAAAGGGAAAGACGTGACCCCTCCTCATCTAACGGATCAATTTTAAATACGCATTTGATTATAAAATGCTAACTAGGGAATACCTTAAAAAGGAGAGTTTGAAAAGCTTAGCCGGTGTCATATACATATCTTTTACGATTCTTCTTCTGACTAGTAGCGGGGGAATATTAATGACAACATCCTCACAGCTTTTGAAGAGCCTGACAAGTCAGTCTGACAAATCCCATTTCTTTCTTGTTGCGATTGACTATTTTTTAAATATTTCATATATTTATATGTTTTGCCATTCCGTATTGCAATCTTTTTGGTTTTCATCTCCATATCTGTACATTTAAACTTTGTATCTGAAACAGCAACTCCTACTGCACAGTGTCCCCTTCACTTCAGTCCTGTTTGTTTCACTTCACTTGACTCGCTGCCTCACTGACTCCAGATGGGCGCAAGTTGGTGTGACTACTGGCTCGAGATACCGACGACGTAGATTGAAGTGGCAACTCAAAAATAAAAAAACAAGAAGACCTTTTTAAAGTTTCTGAACTTTGTGGAGAGTAAAAATATGTATAAAATGTTTTCAAAAAAACAGACACAACACATTCTGAAGCCCGAGTGCTGCATTTGAGGGCAGAAACTCTTGTGGTGAAAGTCTTGTAGCCACCACCCCTGTTAAATAATTCTGCAGCGAATGAGTTTTGACAGGCCCTCATGGTTAAACAGTATTTGTGGTCGTGTCTGCCGCGGCGCCCAACATCCACCTTCACCTCGCCAGGTTATTTACTCTGCCCATAAACCCAGCATTATGCATTCCCTCTTTTTCCCTGGTCTCAAATTCAGAATGTCTCACTTCAGCTTTTATTTATTTGACGTATTACTTCGAGTAGTGTAATCTCTACACAGGAGTCTTCGGCAGAGCCTGCTTTTTATCACTGTATTAGTCACTGCAGTCATTACATAAGGGACACAGCGCTGGCATCCCAAACACCAGCAGCCTTTAGCAGCGGAATAACAATGAGAGGCAATCGCGGCGTCTGTTGATGTGCTCGGATGGAAATCTATTTGGATCACCTTGATATTAATTAACTGTTGTTAGTCTTCGGTATCGATTCTAACCCGTTACTCAACGGCGCATCAAGGGAAAAGTAATTAGAAATAATTTGGGCAACGCGTGCACATGTCCCCGGGCAGGGCAGCGTAGGGCGGACGGGAGGGAGGGTGGGAGAGTGACTAATATAAATTTGTATGCGGCGTCATACCCAGCTCCGGCCAATTGCGTTTGCTATCAGCGCGCCCCTTGCGCGTCCGCCTTGGCTCCCAGAAGTTTGGGAGTTTTGTCCTTTCTCAGTGGCTCTTTTATTTATTTACCTCCAGTCAGAGTTGAGGTTTTGAGGGTACAGCTTCAAATTGGCCCGCTGCCAGGGAGCGAGGTCTACGGCGCTTGTATCCAATGACGGACGCTTTTAATCAGTTAATGAAATGAGACTTTGTGCATGTGCGGGAGGAATCAATCTTCCTAAAAGAGCGGCGCTCGCCTCGCGAAGGGGAACGAGGGGACGAGGGGGCCCCCGGGCGCTCTTAGCACGTCTTGCTGCATTAGGGACCCCTCAGGTCCCACGGTTTGTGCTCTTTGAAGCGGGCTGCAGCCCGGACGCGCTTCCCCCCGTAGCGTGCGCCGCTTCTGGTGGGATGGAGCGGAGCCGAAGACTGAAACTGCATTGCAGGTCAGCTGGTCTTTCTCGTTCAGCTGCTCCCTCACAAGGTAATTGAATTGGACAGGGCCTCAAGCAGAATCAAAACCGATAAACGCTAGGGTTTTTTTTTTTTTTTGTCTTATTATGCACGGTATGCCCTACCACAACAAATGTGAACTTGAGTGTAATTTTGCCTCGTAGCTTCTGGGAATTGAAACCGAGGGCCTTTGTGCATCGAAAGTGAGGAAACGGGGCATAAATCCTCAGAAGAACAAGGCTTCGGCAACGCAGAACTGTCAGGAGCAAAGTATTATCTGAGACGGGAGCCACTGGGCTCTGACACGTGGGGAGCAAGTGAAGCAACGACGAGCAGGGCCAGCAGCGAGTAGCAGCACCCCGCTCTCACCAAACGGAAGACCGTAGACTACAGAGAGTTCAGCAAGATAATGTATACTTGTTAGTATCATTATTATTCTTATTATTGTCATTTTTTACTGTCATCGATATTATTATAATCTTTATTCATAAATACTTTACGTGATGTTCGAAGCATTTTCTAAATGAAAGAACACTGAGACAGGGCAGGAGGAAGGTGACTTGGCGCCCCGCCCCGTCAGTGTGCCCTCGTTTGTCCGCTCATTTCGAATGTGTGCGTGCATCATGCGCGGCGCATGTGCTGGTTCACCTGAAGAGTCAGATAAATCACGGCTGTACTACATCAGGCCGCATTGTGCAATACCCAGCATGTTTCTCAAGCACGGCCCATCATTTCAATGGAAATGTATTACACGGCCCA
This sequence comes from Aldrovandia affinis, assembly GCA_029706075.1. Taxonomy (NCBI): domain Eukaryota; kingdom Metazoa; phylum Chordata; class Actinopteri; order Notacanthiformes; family Halosauridae; genus Aldrovandia; species Aldrovandia affinis. The sequence goes on along the minus strand of JAINUG010000255.1, from coordinate 354,517 downwards.
GATAGCTACATTTAACCATTTCAGAGCTGATTTTTTTTAACCCGACACCGTTTTAGTTGATCTAAAAGTTAACTTCGCTATGTCTAATCCCATTTGGGGGGGCATTACAATTGTGCATGAAATGACTGGGATTAGGCAATCAAAGGCTTGGATGCGTTCGCACTGTTTCCTTGAACTGGTCATCAAGTAAAACTGTCACAAGCTTGCACATCACGGCGAGTTTGGGGGATGGAGTGTGTAGTGGTTCCAGATTCCTCTTAGCGGGAAATGAGGCTATGTTTCTATATTGACAGGTGTGCTTTTTAAGATAGAGCCGATGTCACATTGTTCCGCTAATGCTGCTGTGGAGCCACGCACCAGCAAGATAATGGCGTTAGAGATGCTGCTGTAGACGCAAAGGCGTCTGTATCAAACATTAAAAAGGCCTGACATCTGTTTTGAACATACCCTGCCTTTAACTCCTCCAAAACTGTCATTTTAGTCACAGTCCCCGGCATTTATAGATTAAATATCCAGACAAGCTATACCGCCTGCTTTTGAAATTCGCCTCTCTCTCTCTTCTAATCCCCCTGGTGTTTGGCTAATTTCTGTTTTTCCGAAGCATATGGTTAACATAATCGTACAACTCCCTCTACATAATAATGCAAGCCTCTTCTTGGAGACAAGAGCAACGTTGTCATGCTGCACTTGTTCGATTTGCTAAAGTTCCCGTTCCCTGAATTCTAATAAAGGGGGGGGGGGGACGGGGGGTGGGGGGGGTATAGTAATGGATTAATGACTGCGGATTCTTTGGCTAATTCACAAGGATGGGCCTGGCTTCTGCCTTCTACGGGATTAGAGTTTAGGAATTGGTTTGGAATGGGCCTGGGATGGAGAGAGGACGAGGCGTTCTGTTCCTTCGGATGCGTTCCGTCTCTCTCCATCTCCTCCCTCTTTTCATGTATGAAGGTCAGGATAAACAATCGATAAGCATAGAAAGCGCCTCTGGTCCCGGCCCTTTTGTAGCAGAACCTGGGTCCCCGTGGACAATTAATGGGCTGAGAGTCATTAATGTTGAAGTAGCCCGGGAACCCAAAGCATTGTTCCCTGGATGAAATCAAATCCAGCGGAGGCGGCGATATTTGTTATTCATGGGTCGTGACATTGACTTGAAAGGACGTGAGGGAGACGAAGCCAGCGGCGGTGGTGGCGTGAGGGCCTAACCCCCCCCCTCCCTTTCTAACGAATGAGAACTCACCTGGAGGGGGGGCTTGCCCAAAGAGGCGCGAGCGAGCGAGAGCTCTCCGGCTGCCCCCGCCACTGATGTGCTGATTGTACGCCGTGTGTTTTTGAGCCGCGGTTATAATATGCTATTTCAAGTGTGTTGAAGGATGGATCAATCCCTTTTTTTGACGTTGACGCTAACTGTTTCGGATGGGCCGGGTCAGGACGCTTTGTTAATTTAACGCCGCGCACGGGGTCTGATGAAATCCGAATAAGCAATTTAAGCTCTTGTCCTCAGATCGCACATCAACAAGAGCTCTTTCCAGGCAAAGCCAGCCAGCCCAATCCTCCGCCAGTTTTGTTTGAAATGATCAACAAAAAAAAAAAAAAAAACAAAAATATATATATATATTTCAATGAAAATACTCGGAAAGAGAAAAGGAGAAAGCTCCCTCCCTTTCAAAGAGCTGTGTCACTATCAATAGTGACACCTTGAACAATTCTGTCAGTGATATTGAAAGCGCTCTGTGTCAGCAACCCTGCCTGTGACACTCCCAGAAGGCTCTCGATCCCCCGGTGGCAGCAAACTATAAAAAGAACAATCAGAGTGGCCTGATGGAACTAATTTCATCTCTCCTTTCATTCCCCCCCTCTCCCTCCCTCCCTTCTCCTCGGCTTGGCTGTGTTACCTTGTGCTTTGCAGTCACGTTTCATGTCTGTGCATGATTCATTCTGCTCAATAAGCTCCAAAGTAAGCAGATTTGTCCATCCTCTCTTCCTTCTCTCTTCTCATTCCTCCCCCCCCCTCCTTTAAGAAGGCTATTGTGATTCACGGAGGCAACCTTTTGGAGCAAATATTCTCAGGGCATTTTATGTATAAACATGCACGCCTTTCCATCAGGGTGAAAAAAAAGAAAAGCTTTCCCAAGAATCCCTGATTCAATATGTAATGTCCGGCGGACGTTTGATGCGTCGTTTGGGCCGATTCACTTAAGTTAACATCACGGATTAGTCTTCAAATGCAAGCGGCAAATGAGTTTTCCTGCAGATTTTATAGCGCTTGTCACTCTGGCTAATTTGTCTGGGCTTTTTTTGTCTCCCAGTAAGGCTGTGGAATTTGAAAGGGGAGTCAGCCCTTTAGCACTTTAAACCTAAAATAAATAACTTCATGTGCTCCCTTAAATACGTGCGTTCGAAACTTGCATCAAAATCCCACTTGCCTCCCAGAAGATTAAGGGTCAGGAAATGTAATGTGGGTTGAATTCAGGTAAGCAAAGTATTGCAGAGAGAGAGAGAGCGAGAGAGAGAGAAAATACTTGGGGGAAAAAAGTATTAGAATTTAAACATTTGCATAGCATTGCTATATATAAAGCAAGTGCTGTAACAGTGGAGAGCTCTTTGAAAATTGCCTCAGTTGTAGGTATTTGAGTGCACGGAGCTTGTAAAAGGCGGTAATGGCCATGATCAATATTACAGGTAGATATTTTGTGCTGGGGAATGTTTTTTTTTCTGCCCTCCTCTGGTTCTCAATTATAGCACAAACTCATTAGGAACAGTGACAATACAATACAGCAGAATCCCAGCACTCCTAGTTAAAATCTGCTTCACTAAGCAACAACAAACAACAACTTCAATTATTTTTTTCTGAGGACAGCAATATTTATTACCTCAGATGATGTACACTGCACCAGAACATACATATGGAAAAGATTGAAGAATTTTGATTAAAATTGATTTTCTTCCCCTTGGGAAGTGAAAAGTCAAAAATGGTTACTTGCACATTTATGAAACAGATTTATTCCGTTGACATTGAAGCCTGTTTGATAAGTAATTAAATCCCCTTTACCCAAGACAAGGTGACAGGTACTGCGTTCATTTTACGCTCACCGTATAGCTCCATAGAGATAATAGACTGGCTTTTTTTTAATCTTATTTTATTTATTTTTTTCACTCTTGTTGTTGTTGTTGTTGAGAATATATATTTTTTGCTCTTATAACCCAGGGGGAATGGATATTTTATTTATTGCTGGTCCATCTGAGAAAGTATTACAAGGGCGTCCAAATGAGTGAGTCACCCTCTTATCAGGGGGCGGGTAGAGGAGTGTGCGTGTGCTTAGAGTGGTGTTGGGGGAAAGTGGAGGATTTGACCTTGGGAGTAGCGTTGGGTAAGGGACGAGGGGACAGATTGGGACGAGGTGGTCCCCCATCGGGGAGGGGCAGGGGTTTCAGGACGCCCAGCGGAAGCGGGAGGTTTCGGGGCCCGAGGGTTGGCCAGCGTCCTCTCACTTAGGCCCCTTTTACTTGGGGGCCTGCCGCTGATTAATGGTTTCTGTCCGTACGGAAGACCAGGCGTGGGAAGTGATGCATCTGTTCGTCACTCCCACGGACCAAGGACCTTGAGGTCTCTGGTGTGCTACAGCATCCGTCGCCAGGGGCACTGCCTAAACGTTTCGTGTTCTGCAGTACAGCGGACTTTTGCCACAATGTGAGGCAAGGCCGTAACCATGGAGTCAACATTGGACTTGTGCCATTTTGAGCAATGAATGAGGTCACAGCGGCCTTGATGTGAGGTCACAGCGGCGTAATGCACTACAACAACGCGCTGCGATGTTAGGGTGATGCGTTAATGTGAAGGCCTGTGTTAGCTCGGTTCCGGCACCCTGGTGATAAAAACTATGTTCAAACTTTTTTGCCTTTAACCGCTGTCTAGGGTAACATGATGCAACTGTGCTGAGTATGTATGCAATTTCTGCTGTGCTGCCGCTTACCAGGTTAAATCTTAAGATCACAAGTTTTTTTAGACAGTAAAATACATTCATTTGCCATTGCCTTCCTCTCTCGTTTGACTTCATGTCACGGGAAAGTAACAAAGCAGGAAGGAACTAAATTAATCGACTTTTTTCTTTATTTTAATTTTTTCAGATTTTTTCCACAATTGTTCTCTCTATATCTTCAATTCACCCTCCCCCACGAGCCCGCAACTACGTAACAAGCCACTACCCCGGGGCCGGCAATGAACCGATTCCTTTGAGATAGACCTCGCCTACTCCACTTTGTCCACAGGGAAGCTTACTGTGCTCACGGTGAGCTCGTGCCAGCTTTCCTTCCCCCCTCCCCCTGGGGCGGACAGCCAATCGCCGCCCCCAAACGGAACTCCCAGCCAGAGCTGGGCTGGCGCAGCTGGGGATCAAACCCCGGGCAACCTGCACTCCGGGCGAGTGCCTTTTCCAGTCGCGCCACCTGGGGGGCCCGAGTACGTCAATACTGGTGCAGGGAAAGAGGTGTTTGGTTTCCCTCACTGAGAGCATGTTTGTTTAATTAGCATGTCCTCTGCCACCTTTTTTTGCACTTGCCAGGCATTGTGGCTGAGGCTCTGCCCCTGTCTGGCCAATGCATGTTGATCCCGTGTTATCTCACATTTTTTTATACCCTTATTTCCCAGATTTTTTCCCCCCCGCATAATAGAATTTGGCTGGAGCATTGGATTATAAATGAGGTCTGCGGCAGGCGTCATAATGTTATTTAGATTTCTGTGTACAGAGACCTTGTTCCAACTCCCATCAGCAATGCGACAGAATCAAATGTGAATATGAGCTGATATAGGAAATTGGTTTGTAATATGCTGATGCTTAGGAGACTGCCCTGCGCGGGAGCTCGTCCACGCATGTGTGGAGTGATGTTTTAATTACTGAAACTGGAACGATAACAGCAATCCCCCTCCCGGAATTATACAAATGATTAGGGTTGCAGCAAAGTCACCCCTTTTTTTCCCCGCCACGGTCCTTTCCCCCACGGATCAGGCGGCGCTTTCTTCCCGCCTCCCGAGGAGGGGCAGGGTTTGTAATCATGTGAAAATGTGAAGATGGCCCTCTTTGAGGGGCCGGGCCTCCTCCGTGGCATTTGCCCGGGCACGTCCGGGTCACGTCCCCTGCCGGCGCCGTCGTCATGGCGACCCGATTCCGTCGCGCGAAAGAAAAGCGCGAGCGAACGGCGAGGAGGAGCAGACGGGCCTGCAGCCTGCGCCGCTCGCCCCTGCCGCGTCGGGACGGGGCCGCGCTCTCTGGAAGCTCATCCGGAATGGATCCCCGGGAACGACAGCGCGGGAAGGGGAGCAGGGAAGAGCTGCAAGGGACGGGCCACGGACAGCTAGCTCAGTGGGCTGATGACACCGGCAGCTGGGCGCGTCGTCAGGGCCCGCGGTTAACGAAGTGCACTAACGACCCCGGTGGGTTCTGTTGTTATTTACTGCACCCGGTCCCCGGTCGCGTGTTTCACCGCCTTCGCTCGTTTGCTCGGCGGCATGACTAACGGGCGCAGTTTCACCCGAAGAGATGAATGTCGAAGGGAAGATAAGTCACCTTAACTCAGAGTCGAAGTGACTCAGACGCTTTGGTGAAGTGATGACACATATCCCATGGGCCTCAGTTTGGATATGAATAATGAGGAACAATAATCTGCCCCAGATAGAGGGTGACAGCAAGAGGAGAAGGTGTTCCACTGCGGCCGCTCAGCTGTGTGCCAGGCCGATCCGCAGAGGGCTGATTGAGTCAGCTCTAAAATATGATTCCACTGTGGCGTTTCCTTTGTTTTTTTGTGGTTTTTTTGGTGGGCTTTTTTTTCCCCAGTCATGTGATTTCCAGCCTGTCATGGACCCTAACTGCAGATAGGCTGTTATTGTAGAAATATTAACTATCCACCTCAATGGGTGCTAAACATGCGATGCAATTATAAACTGTTCCTTTAATAGCTTGTGATGGTTCAGATTGTATCTACAAATTGCATGACTCACATGCGGCTTAGCTGTTTATAATTAACTGTGAGCCTTTAGCATGAGCGTTCGATAGCTCCTTGCAGTCGTTTATTATTTTTTTAATACTGACTAATCCATGATAGAGATCCACACTCAGCACTTTTTGTGTATGAAGACGGTTGAGACGTTGCAGCGTGTTGCCTTCAGTAAACGCACAGCTCTGTTGACAGCGGCCGTGCCGTACCAGCCTCTAAAGCTCGCCACGGGTGTACCAGTTAATTAGAGAGGAATTGCCAATCAGGAGTGCCTCTGTTCGCATCGACTTTCAAAGCTTTTGACAGCAAGTCTTAAAAAGCAGGCCATGTTGAAACTTTTTTTTTTTTTGCCTAATGTTGAATATAAACGGCGAAAAGGCAACACTCGTTATTGATTCTCCTCTTATGCTCACTTGAAATGGCAAATACACAATTATTATGGCAAATACACAATTATTATGTTGAAATGCAGGACTACTGCTGCTATTACTTTGTGATTATAATATTAATAATAATCATAATCATAATAATAATAATAATAGTAATAATAATGATAATGATAATAATTCACTGCTTGTTTCAGATTGGTATTGATAAATCGTATGGGCAGTGAAAGAGAAGAAGAGATTTTTGTGCTGTGGTACATATAATTAGGTACATTCAGAGAGCCCGCTTTCAGAGTAAAACTGTCAGATACAACGGAAAAGAACATAACGTCTACATCTGTCCGTGTCCGTCTACCTGCGCGCCTTGCCGTAGCGTTAAGGTTGTAGTACCTCAGCATAACAGCATAAAGGTGTTCCCAGAGAGCCTGTGAGAAATGTCTCCTGCAGCGGCTGCCGAGTTTACAAAGTTTTCCCGAAACACTCACTTTTGAATCTCAACTAGGAAACAGAATGAGTGCAAGCATCACCCACTGTAGCAGCCTTACCCTGTGCGCTCCCAGTAAAATTAATCTCCCAGTAACATATTGAGTCCCGCCAGGATTCTTCAATCCGGCCAGCGCTCCTACATGGACCTAAGAGATATGGGTGTACGTATGTTTATTCACTTAGAAAGTCTAATTGTCATAATAAAATTGCATTCATTTTACGGCGTAGAACTGAATAGATTTATGAACCCAGCGTGTGTGTGTGTATATGTATGCATAGACATTTTTTCATCAGGGAAATACAGCACAAAATTCCTCAGCATAGCAGAGCTTCTCAAATTGCCTTGTCAATCGTTCCCTGCTGTGGGTAATGTAATTTTTTTTACTTCTACCGGAATACAAAAGATGCAAAAAGGGGGGAAATGAACCTCCAGGACCGGTTGTGAAAGCCACAAATCTAATGGCTTGTTTTTTTAATGAGTTCAATCAGTGGTGCTGGTTACAGAGGCTTCAGTCTGACAGTCAGGCAAATCAGCAGCCAGGACAAAGCTGCTTGCTACTCTGGGTGGCAAAGGAGCACAGTGGTGTGGGAACGGAAGTAGAAACCAAAGGTTTGCGGGCTTGAATAATGGATGGTGCACTGCTGGTTGTATCCATAGGCAAGGCGAATAAACGGAATTCTTGTAAATATCCGTCCGTTTATATACTCTTGTAATACACGATTGTGCAAACTATGTACTTACGTCTTGCTTTATAAGTACCTCTGCTAATCGAAAAGATAATGACGTAAGAACAACTTTGTGAGTCGGGTGAATTTTCCTGTCACAAAAGGAAGCATTTGAGCACACTGACTGAATAAAGGAATGTGGCGGGGCTAATGTGAATGTCCTCCCTTCTGCACTGTGACTGCCGGCTCTGCTTCTGCTCAGTAAGAGTGTGACCCTGGCTACTTAATAATGTACCAAAACAGTAATCTATACTCCTTGGTTTTAAATGTGTAACTCTGATATAATCAATACTATGACTACTAATGCGTTTCATTTCAATGGCACTTTTCCCGGATCTCAAAGCCCTTTGCAGTAAAAGGGTGGTGTCTTACCTTCACCACCACCCTTTGGATGTTGGGTGGTGGTGGACGTTGCGCTGCAGCCATTTTGTGCCACAAATCTCACCGCACATCAGCTGTGGTGCAACTCTGGGAGGAATTGGCCAATTAAAGAGGGGGATAATTTGATAAGAATGAGAAATAATAATTTGTAAAGGACCCATAGTCTTTGCGATAAGTGCAATTTGATAAGAGAAGTCTACAGGGTGGATCGTATGACTGTGGGTCAGACATCTTCAGAAACCCAGGATGTTATCCGTAGATCACTCTACCCGTGGCGTGCAGTGACTTGCTAGCCATACCGATATTCATGATGTAACACAGGTTCTTGTGTGGTATCACTTTTATCAGCGTTTTTTCTATAAATCAAGAATTACTACCTGGTGGATGGACACCATTGTTGTGGAGCCATCAGAATATGATTGTAACAAAATAAAGAATATCTTTACTAATATAGGTAGATGTGCAAGTATCTGCATGCCAATATTCAAATCTATAGCTTATTTTACCAGAGGCAATGGCTAGAAATGGTATCTGAACAATTCACTGTTTTGCGCTCTAGAGTATGGTGGCATAGAGTAAATGTGAAGGATTTGATCTCCCCACTGTAATGTTCTCATCCACGCGCACGCGTGTCCTCGTATCATACATGCATTCACGTTGTCCAGGGAGACCTGGGGGACCAGGGAGCTGAAAGAGGGCCATGGTTACTGCAAGAGGGACATGGTTACTGTAAGAGTCTGTGTGTATGTCCCATTGGAGAGGTCCTTCCATTCAGAGGTCTGTCCTCTTCAGTGTCTGTCAAAGCCGATGCTTTCATGAATCGCCCTCACCGGAAGGATTCTGTAACAGGGCCAGTCTGGAGCGACCCCGTGATCTCCCTCCCCTAATTTATCTGATCCCCAGGGTCCATTCACTCTTCACTCTTAATGCAGTGGGAGTAAAGGAACAAGAAGGCCCATGATTTTCTGTAATTTAACAAAATGGCCGTGCACCTGTGATTCTTTCTGACCGTGAGATAAATGTACCAAGCTGTAAACAAAGCCTATTAACTCTATAGGCTAACAATAGCCTTAAGCCTCACTATTTAACATTTTTATTGCGCATTAACATAGGCTCAAATTGCATTTAGGGCACGCAAGTTTTTATATAAATGCAAGAATCGTAATTACAGTGTGAATGTAGCTTCGCTGAAGCATCAGAAAAGTACAGTAATTGCAGACAGAACAGTGGGCTATCGGGAGCTACATCTCGCACTTGCTACTATGCAGCGCAGGGAGACTTTGATTAGATGGAAAGGGGTCAGAGTAGGAGGTTATCTCCTAGTCCTCATATCTTTAATGTTATGAACAGGCTTGCCTATTCAACAAGAGATACGTAGAATACATAATGGACTGTGCACATACTGTATATATATTGAATTTTTGCTGTTCGGCAGCTGAACATTTTTAGTTGGATTGTGAAGGCAACCAGAAAGCCTGGTTGGATGGTAAAGGTAAGCATTAAGTCCTCTTCCTCTGCAGCCTGCTCTCTCTCTTCTCTGGCCAGCTGCAGCCCAGCATGCTTCCCTGCTAGGTGATTGTAATTGACACTCTTGGTACGATAGTGCCGAGAATTGCCGTGGGTTTCAAACTAAGGATGCCAATTGTCGGAGAGGGAACATTTCTGTAATGTGGCTCAAGGAAATTGCAATGGGCAAATGTGTATGATTGATTCCTTTGCTTACGTTGGATTGGCAATTTGATGGCTGGATGGCACGATAGGGGTTTGAACTTGGACCAATCATGGTTGTTTTAATTTCCCTGGGAAAGCCCCTCTCCGTTTGTGACTGAAGAAAATGAATGTCCACCTTCTTGTAACATATACATTGCCGAGTGAAAATTGCCTGTCATAATGTCATCATAAAGTCTATGGGGAGCATGGAGGTAATCACAGTTTAACGGTTTGATGGCAGAAACTGAATTTCTGTTTTGCAGTATGTCCCTCTGCCAATTATTAATGTAGGCAACTTGTGTCTGATAGCTTCAGACCAAAAAATCTAACCCTACGCTAAATTTCAGTATGCCAGTTTACTCATTTCATCTATTTTACTAATTCAATCTGACAAATCAATCTCACTTATAGACTGAGACTGTTAGTTTATATGTAATCTTAATTTCACGTGATCATACCATCCTCACTGCGATGGATTGGTGACCTGTCCAGGATGTATCCCTGCCTCTTGCCCAATGCATGCTTGGATAGGCTCCAACCCCCCCCACGACCCTGACCAGCAATAAGCAAGTTAGATAATGAATGAATGAGGATACCACCCTCGGAACTAAGCAGAACTGGGCTTGGTCAGGATGACAGGCCCCCTGGGAAAGTGAAGCTGCTGCAAGAATATGTGTTGGTGGGCCAGTAGGGGGCAGTCTTTCGACTGGACCAATCAGAAAACCAATACCCACAGTGCAGTGACGGGGCACTGTGCTTTTGAATATGTTGTCTTTTGGGTGAGATGTTAAACCAAGGTGTTGATTCATTGCATTGAAGGTCCCATGACACTTACTGCAAAGTGGCCATGTAATCACCCCCCAGTTGAATTGGTTTAACAACCCCTAAGTCTCAGGGCCCCACCACCTCAGCTGATGTTTGGTGAGCTCTCTGGTTCAAAATGGTGTGCTATGCATTGGTGGTGGTTGAGTCCCCCCACCCCCTCACTGTAAAGTGCTTTTGAGAGAATGAGATGAAGCGGTTATTCCCACCTGCAGTCTGGAAACGTTGTGAATGTAGATCTTTCTGTTACTGCGCGGTTGCTTTGAATCTAATTTCAAAACTGTCAAAATTATTGTTTAATTTTCTACCTTTTTTAGTACTTTTTTTTGGCTTGTTTGATTTTCCCATCTTTATTCTGTTTTTGCCTTCTTCCTCCTGCTTAAAACACACACGTGTTTGGACTCTCATACTATCATGAAGAGTAACGGCCAATAAAAAATGCAATTCGTCTTTTATATTTAAAATATTGTGTAATGTCCCTACATATTTCAGTTTTGCCAATAGGTCGATTGTTAAGGATTATAAAGAGCTATTATGTCACAGAGCAGCTGGATCCCTCAAACCTTACTCTCGCTGTGTACATATTATCATTGTGTTAACAATATTTCATAGTACACTTGACCGTTACATCATTATTCACATACTTAATGAAGATTTATGGGGTGTATATTTCTCTTGCCATCCACTATTGAGGACAGAATATTGAAGAGCCACTATTTTCTATTGACAAAACCTTGTAAGCATTCTCTAGCAACAGGGTTTTCATTGGAATAATTTGGCAGTCCCCATGCATGGAAATGTGATTTTCCATAACTACTGTTTACACTCACGCAAAGCTCTGCAGAATGTTGTGCAAGTGGCAGGAATACATTACAATACTGAAATGCATGCGTGACCAGGGGTTCTAGCCCACATGACGAGATTGGCAGTGCTGTTGGGTTGTGGACATGTCTTCTGGACCAGGCCAGCTCTCTGGACCATGTTCTGTCCTGCATGCAGGTTTACCTCTTATTTCAGTCGAATGTCACCAGGAAAAATATGATCACCTTCTTATTATGTTTTGCCACGTTTGTTCTGTTTGTTTTTGTATTTTATTATTTTTTTATAATAATTTATTAGTAAATACATTACTAATTACTAATTATCTCACACTTCTATCTACTGCTATCATTCTCTCTCTCTTTGTCCTATCCCTGTACGCTTCTCTCCTTTCGCTTTATCTGCACGCAGATTCCTTCTTTACGCTCCTCCCCTTCGTGCGCGTCAGAATGTTGATCATCATTCACTGTGCCGATTGTGTGTAAGCCAGAGTTTGTTTGTATTTTCCGAGACACCCCTTCTGTTTGACTTCGAGTTTTGCCTTCCGATGTTTGTTTGCCTTTCTGATTATTTGGTTTTGACTTTTGTATTGCCTTTTTGACTACTCTTTTGGATTTCGATTTTGTACTTTTCCTAACTCTGACTATCGGCTTTTGAACCTTGCCTGATCATTAAACGTTCCTTTACTGCCTTATCCTGGTCTGCGTCTGGGTCCCTGTTCGGTACCTCACACTTCTAGCAGGCGCTGTCTAGTCATTGGACATGCAGAATTAAGGATGCTTGAGTAGACCTTTAGAAACATGTATTCGTGGGAGAAACGAGATATGATAGTGACACACGTACAGTATAATTATGTCTTATAAATATGTTGTTTTTAAAAAGATAAATATGCCACATGATGAATACAGATGTCAGTCATTTGAGACAACCAGCCATTACGTCTATTAAATTTAATACTGATTGAATGCTGAAGTGTTTCAGTGAGGACTGTGAATCATGCAAATATATTGAAAAGTATTGAAGTATGGAAGTAGGAGCACAGGATATAGACTGAGTGCTAAATTAAACATGATACATTTGGTACCAGGCCATTTGCTTTGCAAATTTTTATAGATGGCAAACTGAAATTGGAGGCAATTATTCGAATTCAAGGAGGAGGTGTAGTCAAACCTTGCAGGGGCTAATTGATTTAATTGCTACCCTATGTCAAGGGTTGAAATGTCAAGTGGCAATATTGACTTGATATGTTGTTAAAATTCAAATGTGTCATTTGCGGATATAAATGGTGCAGAAAGACAGTTGACCTTAAGTACGCCATTGTCATGTGGGAACAGGGCGGCTGTTTATCAGATTATAATCACTGTGCCCACAACATGTTTGGTTTATTTTAAGGTTGCACCTGTTATGTCTGCAAGTATCTCTTTTCAGAGATCTTTACCCCAAAAATGTCCTAGATTTTCCTTCAGGTAACAATTTAATACTTGAGACACTTGTCTAGTCCGGTAAACAAACATAAGCTGTTCTCACGTCTTTGTCAATAACGGTCTTCCCCTTAAAGCACGGGTAGCTTGTCAGATTTTCCGAAGTGTATTCTTGTCATCGCCCCATGCGATGGAAAAGATTTTGTTTGTACAGCTGCACCCGAAGGACTGCGCACTGAAATTTCAGGTTCCTTTGATGTGCATTTTTGGCCATGGTATTTTATTGTTTTTGTATGAAAAAGACGAAAACCGAGTGTGACGATGAATACTGTCCAGACCCCAGCCACACATTTGGGTTATATCAGTTTTCTGAACAGGTGATTTTTTTCGCTGTTGATGCCATTAGGCGTAGAACATCTTCTAGAAAAGAACTAGTGGCAACACCGAAAACAACATTTCATCATTTTTCACTCCAAGCGTGAACAAGAAACAAAGTAAATTCCCTCTCATCTGAATATCCTTCCCCTCCATTCACTTTCTGACTTTCTCTTGTTTTCTCCCTATTCTGTTTGATACTCATGCCCATTCTGCCCTCAGACAATATGGCGGTGCAGCGAAACCACATATTTATACCACTGTGCACACATCAAAGAGATCAAGGCTGTCAAGACAAGTGCAGCGCATCAATCCTGCTGATGGGTTTCTAATAGAATAAATAACTGATGATAAATCTGTGAATGTAATCGACATTAAAAAAAAAAAAAACATGGCAGAAAATAATGCAGTTTGCTGGGTACTGTTGAGTAATGTGCCGTTTAGTAGTTTAACAACAGAAAATGTAAGATTACTGGGTTCCATTCCTTTTGTATTGGTGTAGCATTTGTTTTTTTCCCCTTCTTATTGGCATCATTTGAATAAAAAAACCTGTATGTGATCATAAGCAAAATGTGTAAACCATTACAAATCTGCATAATGTCTTCTTAGCTCTCATTATTAATAACTACATTCTCCCATAATGTATTCTGTTCCATATTCAGACACGTATTTTCTTTTGCTCTTGTTTGGCTTTTGGCTAAGTAAATACATTACCAGCAGAGCTGCCAGTGGCATTGTGCAATAATATTTAATATGGAAAAATACATTCATCAATAGTTTTAACTTGGAGCAGTGACATATGAATTGAACATAATATTGTAGCCATGTTATTAGCAGCCGGTGTTATGTACTGTTTTGTAAAGGAAACCCCTTAGCTTGTTTTGACTGGTGTGCGTGACCTGATTCCCTTAAGTGCTCTGTCCTGTTTGTAGGTGTTGAGTACACCGATGATTTATTCATACAGACATACCTCTCACCTCTCAGAGCATCCGGGTGCTTATTCCTAGGCAACACTTCCGGTAGATTGAAGCTTTCCCCCAGAGGCACTCTTAATAAAGTGAAGTCAGTCACCCTGAATCATATTTAAAACCGGAAAAAAACACCTTTTTGATTTGTGGTTGGTTGCACAAACCAAGAATGTGAAAAGGGGGGGGGGAAGGGGGGGGGGGAGGGGAATCTATTCCCAGGTCAAAATAAACACGGAACACTGTTACAACTGGCCAGGCATCTGGTCCACCACATGTGCATCCCTGAATCCCATCTTTAGCTCGCCTGCTACTGTGTCTTTGATATAACGTGATGTACACCCGATGTACACGGATCGCACATATTTTACAGGAAAATTTGCAACGGAAGGTAAAGAATGCCGTAGAGACCCTTCTCTCCAACCCGGGCTTAAAAGCCTGCCCTTGCACGTTTGCAGTGAGTTGCCTTCACCCACTGGTTTTGGTTGCTATGGGCGTGATGTTGGAGAGAGAGTAAAAAACACACTTGTGCTTCGTAGTTGCGGGTGGAAATTCTATTAGCGAAAGCATTGCCAAGAACCCTGTTGGGAGCCAATATGTAGCTGGATATTTCCAGCGTTGTATCGGATCCTGCTCATAGCGCTCTACTCTCAGGTTTAGTGTCGGCGGTGCTGTGTTTACTTAAAACCGTCTGGAGTAAAACTCAAAACACAGCTGCTTAAGGCCGTGTTTGTTCACTTCCAAGAGGGAACCCGGTGAAATTTCACTTCATAAAGATTCACCTTGGTTCACAAAGTATTGGCAGCTTGGTCCTCAGGGGTCATGCGTAGTGCAGTGCATTGTTGGTTATTGCCTCTTTTTGTTTTCCGTCTCTTGTACTTGGCCCCTATAATTGTTGAAGTTTTATTTCCTCCTACTCTTGCCTTGTGCGCATGCCATTGCCATTGCATTTAAGGAAAAGCACATTATCAGTTATCAAGCCTCCCTTATAAAAGGTTGCTAGTACCTTGTAAAACAGGAAGTGGAGCATTAAAATAGTCAAATTAAAAATGTAAAGAAGCCATTACACCTAATCATGGCCAGTACCCTCTTTTGAACTACTACATTATACATGTATGGGTAATGGATTATTAATACACACTAGAATATGGCTTTATATGGCTACTTAAAACAAAGTGCGGAGCTGAGAGAAATTTTCCTTGTTCCTCGTGTTCCGTTGTTTACCTTTGCGGCCACAAGACTTCGTTATGCCTACACCTACAGCGTAGCTTTGAATTTACTGCCTGGCTCTGAAGGGGTTAAGAGTTTGTTTTCATCCTTCGGAGTGGACGATTTGTCAACATAAAAGAGTGTTGTATATCTTGGTAGCTGATGTTTGACGTACATGACAGAGATACAAATGCCGTTCATTCTTAGTTTTTCCCCCCCCACACACCGCCAATAGAGACACGCATTCCTCTGTTTGACAAATTTATACCCCCTTGCAAAACCATCAGCACCTGTCGATTCTGTTGTGTGTGGAAGTGAAAAACGGCTGACTGCTGCCCCATTCGGGCTTAATTTAAGAAGCTGGCCTCGTATAAAGGGGAATAAAAAATGGAGCCGGGTGGCATTGTTAAATTCTGTTAATCCTCTCTCCGCATTATAAGAAGTCTCTCTGAAAGGGATTTATTCGACAGGAGTCCTCCACGCGGAAGGGGAAGTGTGCGGCCCCCTCCGCTCCTCGTCGCGCACCTCCGCATTGTGAGAGAGCCATTGTCTCCACCATTACTCAGGGAGGCCGGCTTCAGAGCCATCGCCACGCATTCACTGCAGAAATTACATTAACATTTCAGCCTTCCCACCGCACAAATCAACATGCAGGGCTTTCCAACAGTCTGCACAAGTTCCGCAGGTAATTCGCCCCCACACCTACACACATTTACACTTAATCACTCACCGGCTTGGACACATTTGTATGTTACTCATGCACTATGTATGCATACGCATGGCTAATTGCTTCCTTTAGGACCAGCCTATGCCTACACTAAGTACTGAATGCATTTTAAATACAATACCTAATATCTCTAGATACATATGTACATACAGTATACGTATGTTTATGTGTACAAACTACACTGTATTATGAATACTTTTTCCGTAAGGACTTACAACATACAAGACATGGTTGAGAAACTGAGGAGCGTGAAAAATGTTTCGGAAATAATTTTTGTAGTTTTTTTATGACACATAAATAAACACAGACTATCAAAAATGAATTACATTTTGGTGCATTTGTGCATCGGCAATGGATGCACTCCACAGGGCCAATATATCAAGGCTCTTTAGATAGCACAAGGCTGTATTTTATCCCAGCAGCTGGCTACAGTGGAGTGTACACACCGCAGTGTATGTGCAACTATCTCAGAAACACAGCACTGCTACCTGAAGGGATTGATGCAAATAAGCCCAGAAGCTGAAGCTACTGTATTCCATCATTCCATCAATCTATCAATCCAACACAGCACTCCATTTTAGAAGACTTTAGACACACATTGACTGGAGCAGGTCTATGGAAATAATCCTGGCTTATTTATTAATCTAAATTTAACAGGAAATCATTTTGGTGGTGATAGTCAGTGGTTAATGGTTAGCAGAGTTCAGATCTGACTTTCAGTTGGTTTGAGGAAAACCAGGTAGGCAAGGGAAAAAAATACGATCTTATTTCCCACCATGGCAAAGCAATTCGGCCGAATAGAATACCGTAGAGCTTTCTGTAGCCAGCCAGGACCTGAAGGATTTGCGATTTCTGAGAATCCCTGTATCTTGGTGAGGACGGACTTATTCGTTTTAAATAGGGCCTTGTATCCGATGGCTTAGGTAAGCTCACATTTGACTTGACTTTATAACATGCTAATCACCTTTCAGAGTTACTCTTTATGTGAGGCAAAAAAAAGATTTGTGAACACTGGCAACCATACGTACAAGAATGCGTAGAGGAATGCAGAGGTTTTGAGTGGCGGTAAAAGTGATGAAACCACATGACGACAAGACCAGCAAACTATTTTAACTGACAGTGAATAAACGACCTGGATTTATTGCGAAAACTGTTGCCATCATAAGAAAGATGTATGTAAATATGTATATATTGTAAGATCAAATGTAAAACATTGAATATAAATGTTTTAATACAGCGGTAACAGTCATATTGAACTTTTTCCTTAAATTACTATTACATATATGGCTGATTAATAATGCTATATAGGAACACTATGTCATGCACTGTATTGATCGATTTACCAGTACCTTAAGAATATTGGTTGTACATAATCTAGATCTATAATTAAATAATCTAGTACATACTTTTAATGAAGACTTTCTGAAATTTGCTTCCTGGGTATGACTTTTCCTATCAATTTAAAAACTGGTAGTTTATTTAAGATGATGGTTATGTTTCATGGATAACTCCTCCATATGTTTTAGAATTTCCTTCACATAATTCCAGATCCTCTAATTAAATCATTTAGATGCTAGTTTTTTATGCAACAAACATTGCAAACGAGAACTTGATTTTGAACATATGTTTGTGCATTTGCATTTGACTGGATAAAGAAATGTTTAACTGAACACAAAATGAATATAATATTATGTACCTTTTTTGTGTGCCATTTTTACAACGCGTGCTGGCGGTTCGTGTTTCTAAACCCAGGAGATATGACCCAGTGCTCTGTCTCATTGATGAGATGTTATTGTAATAGGTATAGATTCCATCCACTCAAATTAGGACGTCCCGTGTTGATTGCATATTGAATACTGAATATTAATCGCTTTCCTCCAGGAAGAAGGCAGCACATCATTAGAAAAATAATGTCATTAACAAGCTAGGTTCGCCTAATAGTAATTCGCTTAGAGCTTTGAAAAGTTGGACAGGTACAGCTGATAGCGCAACTTTGACGCCGCTTCTCCACAAATGAGATCAGTTATGCGATTTGCAATCCTTAAGGCTGATCTCGGTTATCCAATAAGAACCCCCTAAATTTAATTCTGATCTTTTTTCCATATGCATAGGGTGTTGTTGTTGTTATTGTATATGAAACATTTCACATTTGTTGCAGCTTGATTAAGCTAATGGGAAGTGTACGGATATGAAATATGAAATATTATTGAAATTAGGCTTAATTGCACTTGGCACCTTAGGTTAATTCATATTCCCCTAGTGTGGTGTGGTGTGGTGTGGTTTCGTTTGGTGTGTGTGCGTGTGCGTGTGTGTGTGTGCATGATTGATTGTGTGTGTGTGTGTTGAGTCAGTTGCGCTTTATAGTTCAAAGTTAGCACAGGATTGTGGTTCAAGGTTGTGGTGGGGGGTTGCTGGTAGTGCTGGTAATAATTTAGGTAGTGGTGAATACAATGTTTAGCATGGCATTCTCATTTCAGTGTGAATCCACTGTATCAGTCCCATTTTAAATGCAAGGAGAGATGAGAGAAGCACAGGGAGGGTCTGGATCTCCTGAGGAAAGTATTCAACACAAACCAGACAGAGAAAAGCCGGGGGATTGATGGAGAACTTGCGCTAAATACTTTCACTGATAAGGAAAATAATCTGAGGCACAGAAAATGAGGGGTTTTGTTGTTGTTGTTGTTGTGCTGGTTAATTATTTATGCTGACTAGTTTTATCCCCACTGAGTTTCCCTTCAAAGAATGGCCCTTAATTGCTGAGGAAAAAAGAGCTTCGATTCTGCACGCAGACATTTCACTCCCAGTTTTTCAAATGTAATTTGTGCGGAGGAACGGAAGTTAAGGAAGGGGAATCTCTTTCACAGCTTCAAAGTACTTGGATGAAATGGCGACTAACATATGTTGGCATTAAGCCATTGGGTACATGTTGTATTTAAAGCACATCACATACAGTGGGAGTGGGCATGCAGTTTATTCACCCCCTTTGACATTTTTCACATTTTATTTTCTTACTTCATGGAATCAAAATGGATTTAATTCAGATTTCTTGCCACTGATCAACACAAAACACTCTAAACAACAATAATTTATTCCATAAAGTATTCACCCCCCTTGACTTATTACTTGGTAGAAGCACCTTTAGCTGGACACTGCAATTTTAGCCCATTCTTATTTACAAAATTGCTCCATCAGGTTGGATGGGGACCGTTAGTGAACAGCAATTTTCAAATCTTTCCACAGATTCTCAATGGGATTGAGGCCTGGGCTTTGACTGGGCTGCTGCAGGACATAGATTTTTTGTTCTTAAACCACTCCAATGTTGCTTTTGCGGTATGCTTTGGGTCATTGTCCTGCAGGAATATAAATATTCTTCCCAGGTCTCTTGCAGACTGCAGCAGGTTTTCCTCCAAGTTTTCCTCCTTCCTGTCTATATCTTGCTCCATCCATTTTGCCCACTAAGTTTTCCAGTCCCTGAAGCAGAGAAGCATCCTCATAGCATTAGGCTCCCGCCATCATGTTTCACTGTGTTGTTCTTGGGATGATGCACAGTGTTAGACTTGTGCCAAACATAGCGCCTAATGTTGAGGCCAAAAAGTTGTACACCTGATGTACACGGATTGCACATATTTTACAGGAAAATTTGCAACGGAAGATAAAGAATGCCGTAGAGACCCTTCTCTCCAACCTGGGCTTAAAAGCCTGCCCTTGCACGTTTGCAGTGAGTTGCCTTCACCCACTGGTTTTGGTTGCTATGGTCGTGATGTTGGAGAGAGAGTAAAACACACTTGTGCTTCATGTGCTAATGTTGAGGCCAAAAAGTTCAATCTTGGTCTCATCGGACCATAGAATCTGCCTCCACTTGGTTTGAGAATCTCCCACATGCCTGCTGGCAAACTCTAGGTGAGATGTAATGTCAGTTTTCTTCAACAATAGTTTTATTTTTGCCACCCTCTCAAAAATGCAGATTTGTGAAGCGCTCTGGCTATTGTTGTCCCATGGACAGTTTCTCCCATCTCTGCCATGGAAGACTGTAACTCCATCAAAGTTGCCGTAAGCCTCTTAGTGGCCTCCTTAACAAGTGCCCTTATCACACTGATGCTCAGTTTTGGAGGATGGCCTGTTCTAGGCAAATTCACAGTTGTGCATATTCTCTCAATTTCTTTATGATGGACTTAACGGTGCTCCAGGGGATATTCAAAGTCATTGAAATCTTTTTCCTCCCCCTAATAATAATGAATTATTGTCTGTTTTTTATTTGCAATTAAGAAAAAACTTTAGAGTTGTTTTTTAAAATTTGACATTATAGAGTATTCTGTATTGATCAGCAGCAAGAAATCCCAATTAAACCAAATTTGATTCCATAACGTCAGAAAATGAAATGTCAAAAATGTCAAAGGGGTGAATAATTTTATACCCACTGTACATATTATGATGGAAGCAGTGACCGAGTCATCTCACAATCCCATATCCTATAATAATTCACAAGTAGAAAATGGCTGAAATGCAGATTTGACCTTTACAGTGAAATACGTTGCTGTTCAGAAATATGCAAAACCAAGAAAATCACCAATCTACAATAATTATCAGATGTTGGACAGGTCAGAAGAATGGTAATGGAGAATTTGTTGAAGCAGAACAAAAGACAAAAATGCTTTAAATGAATTGATAATTGTACGTGCCTCCATCAGCATCAGGCTGCTAAATGCTTTCCTGTGCCTGTTCCAGTGTGCGTGCATGGTGGTCACAGAGCACAAACTCCATTTACGTAAACACTGTAACTTTTTAATTATCATGACTGAGCAGAGCCGTTTGATAGGTCACCCCTGCTGCACCCAGTGGGGCCTGTGTGTCGTGACGTGAGTATGATTTTGACTCTCCAAAAAGGACATGATTGATTGATTCCTTAAACTTCAGTTGCAGAACAGGAGTTTCATGAACTGTTACTTTATAAAAACTAATTTTACTCTTAATTTCCCCATAGGGAAGTCTAGTTGAAAGATTTTTTTCCCCCTTCCTAGCTTTTTAATGGAGGACCTTGAAACAATGCATCAAACGTTCGGCAAGAACACTTTGATATATGGTATTTTATTTTCTGTGACCTATTTATGGAAAATCATGAGAGATTCAGTGTTATTTTGTAAACCTGCGGCTTCACAGCTCCCACGTGTTCGTCTTCCTCAATTCTAGGAAAGCTGGCAGAGCCGTGTGCAATTTTCAAAGGCCTCCTCCCAGATTACACCGGGGCACTCTGTGAGGCAGAGCAGGGCACAGGCAGTGACCCATCGTTGGGCGCGCTCCTCTGAAGACGGGTCCTGGCATCTGAAGGCCAGACTTCACTCAGCTGGTGGGAGGGGACAGGACGCCAAGTTCAACCTTTAATTCATAATTCTTTGTAGATCTCTCACAGCGAGCGGCCGGGAACAAAAAGAGAATCATTTTCCGCCAAATGGACAGAAGTGGTTGGAACACCCGCTGGATCGCGGCGCTCGTCAGGTCTGGGGGACTCGTGCCTGACCTCAGAATAATTCATTTCACACCTCATCTTCTCCCAGGGCTTTCAAAGCAAAATATTTTTTAACTGGTTCAGAAAGGTGGAGGAATTATTAAAAAGCCTGTTCAGATCCCTTACCATCAACCTTCCTCCAAGAGAAGCTTTGAGGCTGGGCCATGCAAGGGCCTGCTGAATTCTGAATGCAATTGTGGTGAAAGTCCGAAAGAGACATTCACAAACAGAATTCGAGACATCGTACATACCTCTCAATGTGCCGCTGTCTGTCTGTTTTTTTTTGTTTGTTTGTTTGTTTATTTATTTTTCTGGAAACACACAGTTGCAGAAAGTATGGTCTGAAATTGATTCCAAAAGTTTATTCTGTAACTGGGGTAGCAGTAGTAATTGATTTTTATTCCGTTGAGGTGGTTCTTTGGGTTCTTAGAGTTTTGGAGCCATTTTAAGTGGGATTTGCATGAATTGTAGCTGGGTAATGACCCAAGCCCCATTCTCCATAATAATAAAAAAGCGAAAAGCAGACAAATGTCGAGAGAGGCTGAGTTGGGGGAGAGAGAGAAAAAAAATCTCAACAATAACATGCAATCTACAACTATGACAATTTTTTTTTCCTTTAGGTGAGACAGCCGCTCTACCTAGCGATTCCCTGGAGATTTTGATGGATTTTTCCCTTTCTGGAAGGAGCACAGACTCCTCTACTTAAACACAACACAATGCCAGAGGGCCGGCCTGCATTTCCACTGAAATGAGCTAGAAAGATTCTCTGCCCTTTGAATGCGTTTCTTTTCCTATAGCTTGGAAATAGATTTATTTCACTTGTGTGGATTTGCTTTGTGAATTATACCAGACGTACGTCTTGTGGAGGATCTGAGGGGTGCTAGGAATACTCCAGAGCCCTTTGTGGGAACCAGGATAAGGGCGAAACAGTGTTATTCACACTCCCATTCTGTTTGTGTGAAATTAGTTATATTGGATTTGATGGAAAATGTAGTCAAATAGTTATGCACTTCCCCCCCCCCCTACGATCATAGGGACATTCATATAATTAAAGAAAGAAAATTCATATTTTTTTCCCCACAGATAGGGTTCTATAGTGTTATTCTGTGTCTGTTGACATTTCATTTTTGTAGATCTTTTCTTGTTGAAGTACAACTTCAATTGCAGAAACTAACCACATGACCAGGAAGCTACTATTGGTACCAACTCCTACTACTACTGTTACTTCAGCTGATAATGCATACTTCTACTTCCACCATCCTGCCAACAGTGACTAAACTCTCCACCTGTAATATTTGTGCAATATCTGAATTAGACACACATATACATGGTCATAATACATTTATTGTCCTGAACATTAATATATAAAGGTCCAGTCTCCATAGATGCCTGCTCTATGCATCACATTTTATTTTATTTTATTTAACCTTTAACCAGGAAGTCCCATTGAGATGAAGATATATTTTTCAAGGGAGACCTGGCCAAGAAAGCAGCAGCCATTAATACAGAAATCATATCATACTTTCTAAGCAAACTGACACCTGTTATCGTCTTCGAGTTTATCCTTTGACTTTGGGAGATCATAAATTACATTTCCTCTAATGCAGTTCCTCCAAGGACTGCCATGAAATCACAAGCGGCTGTTGAATAATGGATAATACACCTGAAAACGGATACTTTTGGTTATCTCGGTTTGAAAGATTATAGTGGGCCTAATTTTACATATTTATGAAAAAAACTGTAGTTATATCTGTAGTTATATTTGTCCCCCTTTCGACAAATACGTTAGTTTATGTAATCTGATAGAAGAATCATCTGGAAATTGTCAATATGAAATGTATGATTTTCCTTCCTTTTCTTTGAACTAGCACAGTCAATGATTTCACTATGTATTGTTTAAGTCTGCCACATATACAGTATTCCATGAACTAGAATTTAGATGGAACAACCTAATTTGAAAACAACGTTCTAAAATTGTTTTCCTTCACTGGCAAATTTGCTCTACTTATTTTTATGTCTGTATGACCCAGTATATGAGTAATTCTGAATAAAGGTACATATTCTTCTAGCCTAGTTTGTGTTCTAGTGGATCTGCAGTCTGCTCCTTTTCACATAATAAAAATATCAGCCCCTTAGCTCTAAATATGAGTTGCAGATGAAAAATGCCATACTATACGGCGACACCGTCAAGCTGTTACTTAGGTAATGAAGTTGGTTAAAACCATTTGTCTTAGTTTGTCACGGCTTTTTTTTTTTTTATTAGTCATACGGCATTTGCCATTAGCTCCTCTGGAACCCCCTTCACCCAAGGACACTTATGTACTCTTTAGAGTGAGACAAAAGCCCTCAAATGTACAATGGCAGGCTGATAAAAGAGAAAAGGGCAAAGGCAGTGTTGACATCGCCACTTAAACCAAGTCACCAGAGACACGGGGCCCTGTCCCTGGGGCCTGGAGGTCATGGAATTGTTTGTTCCTTCAGCACAACCAACAGGACATTACTCAGTGGAGTGTGGCACGCGCTGGCTGCTTTATTAAGCCAAACGCACCGGGCAGATCATGAACTGCTGCGAGACTGTGGCGGCCTGCGTTTGGATAGTCCTCTCGTCTGTTTTTTGTACATATCAGAATAGGCTATTTGATGGAGTGGGGCTGCCGCCTCGGCCTGGATGGGGCCTGGGTTTGAAATAAACTCGATACGGGAGGTTTGAGCAGCACGCTCAGAGCACAGGGACTCGATTCGCACCAACACTTCCGTTCTGAAAATTCTGAAACCGCTTCGGCGAGTAATTCAGAAAGGATCGACGCAGCGCGGTGACATAGCGCACCTGGAATCGATTGTTAATGTGTTCCGTGGTCCAAAGGCTGGTTGAGGTGGAGGGGTCACGCCCTCAAATGGATTGATGGCTAAAATAATGGAGGAAAATAACCAGGGGGAAAAATATTAAATATTAAATTCCCACGTGGCACTGAAACCAAGGTTGCGGGGGGTCTTGAGCCACTTGTCAATTCAATTTAAACCAATCTATTGAAAAGGATACACATGAAAACATACAACGCTGTCCCCCAGAGTCTAAAGAAGGTTCACTCTTCCACAACGCAAGGAGGACGCGGTTGAAGCAGAGAGGGTTCATTTGGAGTTAATGCACTCTAAATTGACCAATATGTTAATTGGGGTTTGTGTGTCTTTCACAAAAGCGTAATAAATCTTATTGATGTGTGTCCTGACTGTTGGACAGCAGCCACGCTGGTGTGTCCACTGCTCCCACAGATGCTGGGGGGCAGGCACCTGGGAGGGGGATTAATTACAGGACAGCTGCCCAGCCGCCCCAGGGATCGGGGGCAGGACAGGCCCTGGCGTTCCTGTCAGAGAGGCAGCGCGGTGGGCCCGCCTCCTAAATCAACACGTGAAGAGCAAATTGCCATCAGCGGGGCTTTGTGATCGGGCAGGTACGACAACCGGTGAGGTAATGCACGAGCCTCTTTAAATTAACTTATCGATGTTGGCCTAACTTTTGTGGAGTACCATGCCGGTTTTAAAACCCTGGTCTAATTAAAAACGTACATAAGTCATGCACGACAGACTTCAGGAGTAAATTTTTCCATCTAAAAAATCCTGTTTTAAAAGAGGGAACAACTGACAATATGTATGAAGATCTGGCCATAGCCGCAAGGAACCCATTCATCAAATTGTCCCTCTCTAGTGACCGCTGTGCCACAAGCACCCATGCAAGGACCACAGCGGCTGATGATGTGCTGAACGAGTGACTGTTTACCACACTACAGGACTACAGGAGTGCTAGTGCTGATCGGAGGAGATGTGTGCCTCTCACCGATGACCGCTGGTAACCTGTGGCATTTAACGCAGCGGTAACCTAAGCAACCGTGGCTGACTTAACCACGTCCCATCACCGGCAGGGTGAATCAGTTTGCGTCCCACCGTTGTGGACTCCCAGTTATACTCGGCTACTGACACAGCTGAGGCTTGAAGCTGTCACGTCTTCACTGTGGGGCCTAGTCTGTTACCAACTGAGCCGTCTGAGAGCCCCGAGAAGCCATTTTCGACGTTGACGACTTGGCTCATAATCAAAGTATATGTCTAATGGGATCTGTAGGGAAGGCAGAGTATGAGTGCTTCTCGGAGTGAAACGGCGGACCCGATTGATGGAAGCGGTGGCAGATCTGGTGCAACCCGAGGACACAGACAGCCCCGTGACTCCGCCGTTGTGCTCGCCATTGGCAATCGGAACAGAGGAGGGATAAAGGGTTGAAGTTATGTGACTGAAGAAGTGTTAAACAATAATTAAACGCTACAATAAAAATGATTAGAACTGCCTTTGACATTCTCGCAGCGAATAACTTCTATTTAATTGCAATCACAAATTTTAATGCCAGTTTTATGTTCTATGGCTATAAGCCGTTGAAAGTTCAATAGCTGTACTCTTTAAATCTCGCTCCAATTTGTACTATAAAGCGAGAAAAGAGGGGGTGACTGTGAATGCTGTCCCTTTATAAACCGGACAGTGGGGCGTTCTGGCCGGGATGAAGACCCCGCGCGGCTCTGCTCTGAGCTAGTTAGTTATTCAGCTGCAGCATCTGTTGAGGGCTAATGGATGTTATAACCTCATGAACGTCATGAAATTGGACATTATCCCTTAATTAAAAGAACAGAGATGCATTACAATGATTACAGTGGCACTGCGGCGGATTGCTTCTCCGTTAGCGGAAGAGTGCTAAAACAGCGCTAATGCTCCCGCGTGAGCGTGCGAGGGAATTGGGGCGGGCGGAGGAGCTGTCATTTTAATGGAGCATCCAGTGAGATCCCTGCCTTCGCTCTCTGTGAAGGATGAGCGTGAGAGCCGCCGGTCGCGGGAACGAGCTCACAGCTGATCACTCCCCTTTTTTTTATTAGTTTGACAACTTTGGCATAGTTTCCCGCGGTCCAGCAGTTCGCCGGGTTCGCCCCGCTCGATTTCGGCGTCGTCGTTTCTCGAGTGCCGCACGATTATTTGCGAAGAACAAAAGTCAGTGATTATGTTGCAGCATCAGCTCTCAAACAGCTGCGCCATAAACCCTATATAAAACAACCATGACTGTTGTATTCCCAGCACCTGGACCAGGCCCGGCTATAAATACCGGATTACAATCAATCTCCCCTCCAGCTCAAGGCAGCGAAGCTGTGCAGGGCTGTGCGGAAAGGAGCGCACGGAAAGGCAGCTGAATGCTAACTGGGGCTGAGCGCCGGTTTATTTGCGGCCCGTAACCTCGGGCGCGCTCTCTGGCCGTGCCCGCCGCCTTGCGCGGCAGCTCGGGATCCGCGCGCGGCGTGCCACTCCTCAGCCTCTGCGTCCTCCGCACCTTTCGCTTGGAAACGCCATATCGGTAAAGGTCCTGGCATGCCCCCGCCATTGTTGTTTGATTTACGGTCACATGATGCCCGGCCCGTTTTAAAAATATCCCTCCACAGCTGCCTGCGCCCTGGAGCCTCCCGCGGGTTATTTACGGGCCTCTCCTGCCCGTGATGTCAGCGACCTTGGGATTCGGTGTCATGTGACCCTTTTAATTCATGCATTCCAAAGCCGTGTCTGCGCACATCAAAGGCAGAATAAAGACACAGTGTACATAGCTGTGGTTCCCCGGGTGTCGTAATTACACACACACGCAAAATGCCATTAGCCCTTTGCCGAAGCACTTAAAAAGCACAAAAAGGCTAGGTATTTACGGACTCCTTACAATTTTGTGAATGTGTGTCTGCGGTGGGCCAAGACCTTGTGTGCGGCAGCGGCCTGGCAAAACAATTGAAGTCCAGGAAATTAAGTGCTTTAATTGAGGAAGTTCTTCACAGGGAGGGGCGGATGAAAATGCATTTCGAACCCATCCGCATCAGCGTATGGAAATATGGTCGGCAAGGGCAATATGGTGTAGGTTAAACACAGAATTACTCTGATGGTTCGCCTTGTTTTAATTTAGCGAAAGCCTTCTAGAATACATTCATCTCTTTTCCTTTTACAGAGTTAATTGCTTTTTGAAAATTCCTATTTCAGTGTTTGGTTTCTTCTGTCCTGTTATTTATAACCCTTAGTTTCTGACAGGCTTCTCTTTTTTTCCTTTTTGCCCCAAACAGGATGATTGATTTATTCCGTTTAACCTTGATAGGAAAGGCAATAGCAAAACAAATTGCGGTATTGACATCAGCTTGATGGCACGTTTAGCTCAGGTGACTGGATGTGAAACAGAGGTCACGGCGGGGAGGAAGGAGGAGATCTGTACTTTAGAAAATGACTGTGTGCCTTCTCCTGTCTAGGGCGCTTCTTCAAGCACTGCCTCTCACACTGGATTACTGAGAATGACGCTCTCTCTCTCTCTCTCTCTCTCTCCCCTCTCGCTCTCTCTCACCCCAAACTGACACATGTATTCTTTATGAGTCAAGAGGCTATTGTATATTGTCCATGAACGTGTGTCTCAGCACTCTCGCGGTGTTTACAGTCATCGTAGGATGAAGACGGGCTCTTCGATTTCCCCAAACCTGGAATGCTCCTGTTCTGGTCTGAGTCGCCATTGCCGTATTTGTCACCAGCACGGGCATGCTAATGATTAAAGCATGCCCGTTAGGACCCTGTGGCCTGGCATACATATGCAGGTAACTGCCAAAAATAAAGGAAACACCAACATAAAGTGCTTTAATAGGGCGTTGGGTCACCATGAGCCGCCAGACCAGCTTCAATGCGCCTTAGGCATAGATTCTACAAGTGTCTGGAACTCTACTGGAGGAATGCAACACCAACACCATTCTTCCATCATTTGGTGTTTTGTTGATGGTGGTGGAAAACATAAGTGTTCAACTGGGTTGAGATCTGGTGACTGAGAAGGCCATGGCATATGGTTTCCATAGTTTTCATGATCGTCAAACCATTCATTGACCACTCGTGCCCTGTGGATGGGGGAGTTGTCATCCTGGAAGAGACCACTCCCGTCAGGATAGAAATGCTTCACCATAGGAGGAAGGTGATCACTCAGAATTACTTTGATTTTATTGGCATTTACCAAGGGGTTGAGTGGACCTACACCATGCCAGGAAAATGCACCGCACACAATAACAGAGCTGCAAGAACTCTCATTTACTCAAGTGTTTCCTTTATTTTGGCAGTTACCTGAATGTGTGATTGTTATTTTATAATAACCAACCTATTGTATGACAGATGCTTGATCTTGCAAAGTGAAGAGAAAAACCAATTAGGCAACACTTGCATATTGTGTATGGCTTTACAATGAATCTGTTTGTGTGCGCCTACCATACCATCTGTTTTTATTAAAGAACCGTAGCAATTTATTCAACATTATCATCTACTGGCATGTGCGTGTTTAGTTTGCTTGTTGTACTTTTGAAGATTAAAACATTTGTCTTCACTTTTAATCCTATGATGTTTTTCCACAAAATTCCACATAGTGCCCAGATTAATTCCAAAAATAAGTGTTTTCCTTTTTTTTCTTCTCCAAACATTGTGTTTTCCCCGTCGGAGTCACGTTATGTGAAGCTCCCAAATAAACACGATTTAACTGGGAGATACAGGGCTATTTAGGGTAATTCTCTGTAGCGTGAACATCTTGATGCCTCTGTTTTTTTCTACAACAGGGGGTACTTACCCTCTCTGATTGAGTTACAGCGCCATGTGAAAGCATGGTTACCCAGAATCCCCTTCGGGCGCGGTGCAACTGTGGTCAGTGATTATAAGACGATTCTTTATTCTGAGCCACATGCAGCAGTAGGCCAGTCTTCCATTAAGCGCAGAGTGAGAGGGATTTGAATGATTTCTCTTTCACAATGAGCGAGGCCGGCTCTGTTGTGCTGGGAAGAATGGCTCGCTCTTTCCTGGCCGCGGGTTTGCCTTCTCCTGAACAGAACTGTCCGGATTCGTCTTTTCTTTCCGTCTTGCTCATTGCTCAGCTCGGGCGCATTTCGCTTTTCTGCACCACAGGGCTAAGAGCCGTCGCCCCTGAGCTGACCGTGTGACGGCAGGACGAAATATTAAACAGCGGCTAACGCCAGTTGACATGCAGACGCACACCCGCACGCCACGCACGTGTTCTTTCTCAAAGAGCGCGCACCCTAGAACCTGTGGCACGAGAACAAGTGCCGCATCTGAACTCATATACAGTTGTTTATGAATTCAGCACTGATATCTGAATGCCTTTCAGAAACATTGCTTCAAAGGATACCAGGTTTTCTCAAATGATAACTAATGCTGAGTTCTGCCAAAGGTCTCCTGGAGTCAATGAGCTCGTCAGCCTGCTTTATTACTGTAATCCTAAGAGTAGAGGGCTAGAGGTTTATCATCTACTGTAGGTTAGACTGTCGCGTTCTCTCCCCTCTCTCTCTCTCTCTCTCTCTCTCTCTCTCTCTCTCTCTCTCTCGTACTCTCGTACTTTCTGTTTCTCTCTCATTCTCTTTCTCTCTCTCTCTCGTACTCTCTGTCTCTCTCTCATTCTCTTTCTCTCTCTCTTGTACTCTCTGTCTCTCATTCTCTCTCTCTCTCTCTCTCTCATACTCTCTGTTTCTCTCTCTCTCTCTCTCTCTCTCTCTCGTACTCTGTCTCTCTCTCATTCTCTTTCTCTGTCTCGCTCTCTCTCTCTCTCGTACTCTCTGTCTCTCATTCTCTCTCTCTCTCGTACTCTCTGTCTCTCTCATTCGCTCCCTCTTCTCTCTCTCTCCCCTCTAATTCTGATGTATTTATTTCCTCCAGTGTTGGGATACAGAGCTTTGATGGAGAACGTATTTACGTTGTGTCACATATTTATTTGACGGGGGAAACACTCCTCCTCTGGATCTGGCTGGAAGGGAGGGGAGGGGGAGGGGGAGGGGAATGCACCGAGGTTGGCCTGGCGGCTGGACGAAGCAGACCTCATGGTGGCAGCAGGTCTTTAAGAATGCAGGAGAGGTGAGGCATCTTGATTGAGGTCAATGGGGGAAGGGGCAGTTTCTGCGGTTCGGGGGGTGTGGTGGGTGAGCTCATAGGGACCAAATTAGACATCTCCTTCGGCTGTCTGTTTGATGTCCATTAATCTGTCGCTGGGCAGACTCTGCATTAACCGCTAATTAACTGCTGACATTAAACACCGAGAGACGTGGGGAAATCTTGACAAGAGCTGAAAACAGTTTGATGGGGTCCGGCCGATAATGATTAAAACGCAAAATCATATTTCAATGTGATTCGCTGCCGTAATTAGCCAGCTTTAGCGTCGCTGGCGATCCCTCACACTTCCTCCCTCTTGCCATGTTTGCGTAGAGAGTAAATTCACTTCTGGCTTTGAGCAACCCACTTTGTGAAAGTTACTTTAAAGTGCTTTTTTCTTTTCTTTTCTTTTTTTTTTTTTTGCTTGTGCCACTTTCCTTACATTCCTGTGCATTTACCTCCATTTACTTAATGGGCCAATCAGGGGAGACAGAGGGAGCTTCTCCATCAGGAGAAATTGTCTGGGTTTATGTGTATTCATCTTGATCTCCACGGATCTATTAAACATACACTTGTACCATTCAGTCGGCAGTCTGCGAGGGATACTTTGAGCTGGTAATTCTATTCCCAGTTTCCCCTGATTAAATGCCACTACTGTCGGGTCTGTTTGTGTGTCCATAGATTTCCATGTCAGATTTATGGTCGACGCTCAATCCGGCATGAAATCCAAAGGGATAGAAAGGGATCATCTATAATCAATGTACAAAGTTTATGTGTCAGACAACCTCCTGGCCTTTGGCTAGTGATCCCTGGTGGCTGTGGACGGGGCGTGAGCTATCGCTGTGTTGGTTTAGCACCGCTGCTGTTTAACTGCACGGAGAGCAAATGTTTGTCACCAGGCACCGCTAAGAGCACGCTCATTTAACAACGAAGACGTCGCAACGCTGCCTTCATTCAACGGACGCGTGCGTGGCCATTTTAATTCCCGACACGTTGTTTCATTACCTAACATCGGGTGGAGTTCTGTGAATGGCATACTCAACAGATGAGGTCCCATGCGGTCACCGCCCCTCCCTGTCTCTGCGTTTTCAGCGGGTGCCTATCGTTGGCATTGCTTGGGACGCCAGCTTTAGTGCTAAATAAACATGACAGCAAAACCACCATTCAGGCAATAAAATAAACTTGTAAACCCCATGGTACAGATAGACCTGTTAAACTGAATTAAATCGAGATGTCAGCAGTGGCAGTGGTCATAAAGGTGGATGTGCACTCTGCAAACCCACGAAGGAAAGTAGTCATGCAGTCTGAAATGAAGATACTGCTTTCAACAGTGGGTTTCCACTGCTTTCATCATGTCATGCAGTCATTAAAAACTATGTGGACTACAGCAATCCTTTCGGCGGTAGGGCTAGTTTGAAAATAAAGCCAATATGTAAAAGTAGCACACAGCTAGGTTACTATTGCCACCTACACTACCTGCTGTGGGAACAGAGGGGGGCAGTAGGGCGGATGTAGATCCCAACTGTCATCATTTTTCATTCAGGGTGGATAAATTAATCTATATTTTTGCACCTAGTGTGTGCATTACCTAATGTGATTTCAGCCGACCGGCTGTAAGGGCCACCCTTCCCGGGTTATTGGATTCGTCTGCATGGTCCTAGTGCTACTGTTGTTTTGTGACAAGTAATGATGTGTAAAATATTGAAGCTGAAATTGATTTTTAAACTTTGTGTTTAAAGAAATTGGGGATCCCTGTATGGAGGAGAGCCGTGGTAGGAAAGCATTAAGGAAATATATGTGATATTAACCTTGCATTATTATACAATTGTAATATTTGACTATATTTGAGTTCATCCTTAACAATCAATCAGTGTATGGGTTAAACATCTCTTTTTTTTTTACAATAAAGCAACCATTTCATACCAGTACCCTTCTCTGTCTAAAAGTCTGTAGCATTGTCCTATCAGATGTGAACTGAGCTTGTACATTAGACAGTTTTAAGGGGTTAAGCCAACATTACTTGTGCAACAACTCACACTTATACAGTATATCAGTGTTCCTTATGGAACTTGTTTACAGAATAAAACAAAGCAAAAGTAATCAAACAGGAGAAAAGATGAGAACCCATATTTTTTAAGTGTAAGAACTGTCACTGAAAACCGCTGAAAGAACATACAGCATATGAATGCAAATAGTGGCTTTTCCTGACCTGCATCGTTAAATACAATTAAATATTAAAAACAGTCCCAAGATAATCCTGTACTTGTGGATTAATGCAGCCGATTAAGTGATTCATCATTAAAGTGCAACATCAGATCTTTATGCTAGATATTATAAGCTTTGAGAATATGAGAATTATATATATTATTATGATAGATATGTTGGTTCATTTTGCAACATGGTAATCATACTTTTCAGTGACTGAGAAGTCCAGAATCGAATTCACTGTGGAGAGGATACTTGTGCAAATGGGTATCATGAGCACGAAATGGCCTTTACCCTCTGTCAGACGATACCAGACATCGAGCCTGGATCTGGAGGAGAACATGATGTAACAGACATGCCTGGTAATGGATATCCATTGGCCAGTACAGCCAGCTTCCCCCGACTGTTGTTTTATATACAATAGGGGCAATTCTGCCTCCGATCTGATCTGGTTTTGGCTCTCACCATCACACTTGGTGATAATTGTTTTGCAAAACGTGATGGGATGTGGTTTAACGCTCTGTGCAGTGGTGGACACGCAGTGCGCCGCTCAGGTGACGAGGTCATCGGGTTAGCCTGGTGCTCAGCAGAGCACACTACCTCTCTCACTGGGCTGAGATCTGAGACCGCAGGACAAAGGTGTTGTGTTACTAGCGCTTGTGCCAAAGCGTGGTGTCGACTTCTGCAATCTAATCCCACAATGGCAAAATGTAAGGACATCTCAATCAGGTTTCCACAGCCTCCGATATGCCCTGCAGGGAAACCGTTAGCATGATGTCCGTAGATCAATGTGATGATCAGACGAGTGAGTTTGTTTTGCTGAGGCTGGAGGAACTGGATTTTGAAACTTTCACTCCCGCAAAGGCTCCCTCTGGAGTGAATGGCAGTAATGGTATTTCACCACTAGAGGGCAAAAATGGCACTAAAATACTAAAATGACTAGCCCTTGAAGTTATAGTTCAGCTCTTCCTAAAAGTATAATCAACAGTGTTAATTGGCATACTTATTTTCTAACTATTTAAAATGATTTTTAAAAAGGTCACAAGCTAGTTTGTTTCTATAAGAAAAGTGTTAGTAATTGACTAGTTCATTTGCTAGCGGATTAGTTGTTAAGTCAATTTAAATATCTGTAATACTGTACATGGTATCTCGCTTATAGCCAACGATTTGATTTTCGGGTTTGACGCAGTTCTTATCCCCGTTGCAGGGGCACGCTCGCCGATCAGCAACTAAGTGAGACTCAGCCTGTGAGAGTTCTGAGAGACACCGCCGCACAGATTTAGAGCGGAGAAGAGACTGAAGCACAAATCAAGTTAAGTAGGGTTCAAGTGCTTCCTTAAACAGAGCAGTACCCGGGCAGAATCGCAGTCGCGGGCTCGCTCAAGAGCTACTCAATCCAGGTCACTCGCGCACACCGACACAGAACGGAGCCGCTCGGTGCCTGCGGTGGAAGGTGGCTGGGATGACAAACCAGGCCTTTCTCTCCCCAAAGCTGGCGAACTGAAGGTGCCACGCGACCGTTCCTTTCAAGGAAAGAGGCGCATTGCAGCTCCAGGGGAGCGTGACGGTGGGACGGGGAGCCGGGGGCCGGGTCCGAGAGGTCGTGAGCCGTGGGAGGGGATGGGAACTTGTGCATCCGCACAAAAGGGGAACACTGACGCAAACGCACCTACCTGGGACGCCATAAATCACCGGCCTGGCACCCGACCACGCAGGATGCAGAGAGACAGGAGAGGGGAAACGGGAGAAGAGAGTCTGTAGAAAATTCATTGCGCTATTAATTTTGCCAAGTCTTATCTTCCGCACGGGTAGCCAGGCAGTCAGTATCGGCAATACTGTACTCCGTGTCTGTTTAGGTCAACACAACACAAAATAGACAGATCCAGATTTTTTTGTGAATTGGAATGATAGTGGACAGCTTGACTGTAGCTCGAGGGTTCTTCATCAGCAGAGACATGCTTTGTCAGTACAAGCTTTTATTGCAAATAAAGCGTGGTTACATTTTTTTTTCTCGCATAACTCGCTTTCTCTGTGTGAGACTAATATGAAATGGCCACCGTGAGCACTCAAATTGATCATAATTGTATTAATAAACTCTCACACAGCAGGCATTGTATTCTAAATTATTGACTGTGACCAATATAAATGTTCAAAACAACTGCTTGGGATGTCATTACAACATTGTCAATTACGTCTCGGAGTGAGAGCTTGTGGAAATATTAATGTTGTATGCAGAAATTTGCAAATAAAACAAATGAGGTAATTTTGAACTGCCATTTAGGCCCAGGGTATGAATAACCAAAGCATTTAATTTTCTGGCGTTGTTTACTGCAAATCTGATTACGCGTACGTGTGCGTATACATTTCGTTAAATATCAAGCGGCCAAGGAGTAATCCTTTCTCTGAACTTACACCAATATATGAATCATTGTGAAGACGAGGTAATTAAAGATTAAAAAGGAGATCCTTTGCCCGTTTTTCAAAGAGATACTTTAACAGCAGAGAATTTATGGTTAATAAATCATGCTAATGAGGACAATTACCCTGCACTTCCGTTTTTTAAGTGGAGTTGAAGTCTCCTCAAGGCGGTTGGCTGGTTGAAATAGGAAATAAATTGGGCCAGGGAGGCTAATCTCTAGAGCTTGGTGTCGGAGCTTTTTCAATTGTAATTCCGGCATTCAGATGACACCGCGGCGGTTTGTTGTTAATGCACCTTGCTTTTTTTATTCAAAATAAGTCAAAAGATTAAAAATAAAAAAATACTCGGGCCTGTGTACTTAAATTCCCAGAGGTATCTGCCCACACTATCACAGCAGTTAGCGCTGAAATTGAAGAAGCGCTGGGCGTCTGAGGTCAGGAGTGGGGCGCAGGCCGGATCAGAGGGAGTTTGCAGCCATGGTCAAAAGATAAGAGCCTCAAAGAATACATTCGCAAAACATTTTACAGATTACCACTCCCCCCCGCCCCCCCGCCACAGTACAGCGTGTATGATAACTAGACTCCTGGCCGGAGAAACATGCTCTGTTTGAGCGGCGCTTTGAGAAGCGCAGCCTCGCACCTGTTCTGCTGAAGGTCAGCCGCACACACACGAGCGCGGCAAATTCATTTCAACGTTTCCTTATTTCAACCTCACGACACAATTACCATCTGCTTAGTGTAGGAAAACAAACAAATGAACAAACAAACAAACAAGTAAATAAATAAATGGGAAAAGTTTGATATTCTGTTGCTCTGACTCCTGCACCGTGTGTGTAAAAAGAAGAGAATTCCTGATGGGGCCGATAGGAGGGTACTTGTATCTGGGAGGAGATAACCCCCACGCTTTTGTCAGTTTTCTGTCAGGCTCCGCGAGTGGCAATCGCATCACATCCCGCTCCGACTGGAACAGGGAAATGACATGTATCCTGCTCACTGACATCCAGCTGTCACCTCGGCGGCTGGCTCTTGCCTCTGGCCTCACCCTAGCGTGATTGCTCAACCCGAGTCGCTCCTCCACTTCCATCCCCTATGAACAAAAGTCATACAAACCTCACACATATATCTCGGTAAACCCCCTGGCTACTGGGAATGCCATGATCAAACACTGTGTGCATCGGAAAGGCCCATTGCTGTGTTTCGAAATTTTAAAGGGTACAACAACAAAAGATCCATTCATCTTTCCTTGAGCGGTCTGGCCATAACAGCTTATTCAGTGCAGTGAAATACAGTTACCTTTCTATGAGCTACAGCATGGCAGACACATCTCACTGGCAGAAGTAGGAGGTATGATATAGAAGAGGAAGAACACAGGAATGTAGGGACATGAATTCACTGATTCACATGCGCAGACGCTGAACACTAGAGGTAGCGGCCTGGATTGGACGATTCCAGTCTGACATAGCGTTAATTATTTTCTATTATAAGTATAATTATTTTCTCCCCCCCAAAAAAAAACCCCAGCATGTTATATGATGACATTGACTTTGTATCCTACCTCCGTTTAGTTTTTTGCCTCCAGTAATTTTTCATTCAAAGTCTGCTTTGCATACAGGCGTTCTATCACATTACCCTTGAGCCTGTGTTTTGTCCAAGCCCCCGGAAAGGGAGTGTGCTTTTATCAGAAGTTTGAGGGTAGTGAAAATGCTGAAATGGGCTCTATTGATCGACAGTGAGGAGAAGCGGAACAATCAGCATGAATTAAACTTTTCAAGGTCTTAGGCACAGTGGAATAACTACTTTTTCAAGGTGCGGTTTGTTGGCAGTTTGCATTCATGTTGCTGATGCACTAACTGTCAAAAAAAAAGTTGTTGATGGTGGCGGTGGGGGGTGGAGGCGAGGGGGCATTAAAAAAGTGATAGACTGACGCAGATGTTTTAATTTTGGTGAGGCAGAAACAACATTACTAGTTTATTGGGTCTGGAAATTATATATATACATATATAGATATATACACACACACACACATACAGTATATACTGTATATAATGAAAACGGTTGTCACTCTACTTTGTGGGGGGTAGTTTGCGGCTGCATCTCCTCCTTCCATCTCTCGTCATATGTCACACATTTCTTTTCCCTTATGTGGTCATTAACAGTAATTGTAAAAATATTCTGAATCCAGTAATGAGAGCGGGGTGCTGAAATATACAGCACATGCACACAGTATGTGCAATATTTCTGTAGTGTGGGCTTGTAAGTGTCTGGGAGACACAATTGAGACAAAGGCTTTGTCTCAAATGATCTGCTGTGAAACCCCAAATTATCATTAGCACAACAGTTTTTGTTTGGTTGCAAATGTTGCTGAATCAAATTGCTTGTGCCTATCTGTGGTGATTTGGCCTGCTTTCCGTGGACTCTGTTCTCAGCTAATTAATTTGCAAATTTTATTCTCAATAAAGTGCTTACAAAAAGATAATTGTGACTTTATGAACAGTTTCTTGAGCAGCAGATGGTGATCCGCAGGGCTGCCATGTTGAATTAGTGATGACGGTGTCTTTTTATGTGCTCTCTGCTGTGGCAGCCTATAAAAATCCTCATTAAGGCCACTAATTAATAGTATTTTTCTAAACACTAAGTGCAGTCAGTTTACCTTTAATGTGTGCAAATATACATTATTATGTATGTATGTGTGAATTAATGTGTGTGTGTGTATATATATATACAGGTAACTGCCAAAATAAAGGCAGCACTTTGATAACCAGGGGGACACACTGAAACGGCCCTGGCCCGGGCTAGGAGGGTCCCAGCTGGGTGGGGGAAAGGGGAGGGCCGGGCCTATCTACTGTTACCGGCCGTGGCACCCCCCAACGGACAGTCGCGGTACTGCATCTGTTTTAAGGATCCCCTATTTACTCAAGTGTTGCCTTTATTTTGGCAGTTACCGATATATATATTTATATATAGGCACAGACACACACACATACACACACACACACACACACACACACACACACGCATACACAAATATATATGTATGTATGTACAGTAGCTGAGCAATGAATGTTCAGAGATGGTTTGATGTTTTGAATTGGGTAATATAGCTGCTGAGTTGTTGTTTTTTGTCTAATATTCTGAAGAATGAAATTGGTGCTGAGCCATGGGCTTATTTGTTTTCAACATTTGCATGAACGGTTGATCTTTAAATTCAGATTTCTGTCGATCTGAATGATTTAATCCTCAAACATTTTATTAAAAGCAAACAATGCCCGACGCTGCCGCTGATAATCTAGAACATCAAGTACCGGCGACCACATGAAAGCAGAAACGAGAATTTTTAAATTAAAAGCACAAATAACGAACGAATGAAGTGAGGGGGATTAAACTGTTTGCTAGAAAAATCATAATTTAATTTTTCAATCTCGCCTTGGATTGATTCCAGCACGTGGCAAAGCGCTGGGCCTCGTTGAAGGAGACTGGGGGGGAAACGGACATGGTGAGCTCCAGGGTGTTCTCCCAGTGCTTCAGTGTCTCGGACCTCTCTGGATGATGGCTTAGCCTCGCCTTTTTTAAGTCATGACAAGGCTTTGATCAAAGTCCGTGCCCGCAACGCCCACGGTTTTGTGGGCTATTTCTGAAGTGACGTGAGAATTACTGCAGAAGGGGCTGAGTTGCCAGCAGCATGTGATGTCCTCTTTCGCCCATTTAGCTGTAAATTCAGCTCTGTGCGTTCGCGGCTTCACACGCTCGCACTCTATGGAAGAATACTGCTCACCAGAGGAGCAGTATTGTGCCACATAGAGAAGCTCAGTGTGGAGTTCTTCACTTTGCTGCTGTCATAAAACCATTGAAATGCTTTAAAAAAGGTTTTGTTTTTTTAATAGCCTCGGTCTGCCTTGCCAAAATGTACTTTAAAACCGCATTGCACTGACTGATTTCGTGCGGTGCACCGCAGCGCCCATAAGTATCGTTTTTATTCAGCTCGATGTTTTCGCTGAAAGAGATGGAGAGTATCAGGCATTTGTGAATGTAGCAGGGTGTGGGAATTAGCCCTTGCCTCTAGTTATGTTGGTACAGTTGATGGCTGGCACATGTTCAAACAAGACCCGACATCCAAAATAAAATGTAAAAGAATATACTGACTTAAGGGGGGAAAAAGCAGTGCATGAAATTGAAGGGTGTAAAAAAAAAAAAAAGTCTTGTCTGGTAATCCTTAACTCGTGCCGTGAGTGTGCCAACAGAAACTGTATAGACTTGACCGCAAGTGTTGAATTTAAGAATCTGGTTTGGGCGCATTTTATTATTTTATTGTTTAAAGGCGATGGGGAATGTGACAGTATTTCTGAGTCCCTGGAGCTTCTTAATGGACGGTTACCATGTTTCAGTCCCCATAAAAAAGAACAATTTCCATTATCATAAAAAGACATGTTGGAAGAGTGATCTAGCCCAGCCCAGCAGGCCTCTGTGGTTCTCTGGGTACTTATAAAAAGATGGAACACTGGCCGTTCTCAGATTCATTAAGAGCTTTACCAAAACAAGGGTGACAAGAAAGGCAATAATTAGCACTCTTACAGGGTTTTCAAATGAATTTCTGAAAACTTTCCCCCATTAATAGAAAATATGGTAATTTCAGGTTTTATATATTCCCTCACACAGTACATTTCAGGACATGGCTTATTAGTGGCTGAGAATGAGCATTTTTTCCCCCTTTTCTGTCTGTTTCTATTGGAAAGTGAAGCGCATAGACTGAACGATTCCCTCAGCTACTGAGCTACTTTCTCCTGTCTGTTCTTCAAGTGCGCGAATCAGCAGCACATTACCCAGAACTGTTTTCATTGAAGCGGGAGTCCAGCAGAATGACACTGAGGATATACAATCAGAGCAATATACAATTTCATTTCAAGCGACGTTATATTACACAAATGCGAAAAAGATTTACGGATGCAGTACTGTACCTGTGGCGCCATTCTGTTCATACAATAACGTCGCACGATTGGATGCTGCTAGTAGTGCCACAGCAACATTCCATTCCATCTCATGTAATTCCACTGTAACTTTGGAATCGATGTGTGTGGGTTTCGCTTTGGATTGTTTTTTTTCCGTAATCCCCCTGAATCCGCTCCACATGTGGTGTGTAAGACCACGATTCCGAGTAAATTGTCTCATGGTGTCAACTGACGACTGGTCCATTATCTGGCAAGCCCGATCCCAGTTCAGTGGGATTATTACTCAATTAAAGGTTATTATTAGTTTTACTGGAGGTGCCGTGTCCTGAGGCTGAACTTTCTCAACTGCTGGACGGCTCCTGCGTGATCCCGGCCGCTGCAGGATGGAGCATCTGCCTCCTCCTCTCCTGCATTAAAAGAAATTTTTTTCACCGGGACTAAAAATGGCCACCGTGTGTTAATTCCATAAATTACAGTTGAAATATCACGGTTCACTGTGCGCTGAAATAGTTGGCGCCCAGCTTGGCTGAAGCTACCCGTATCAGTGACGAAGAGCCTTTACATAAATAAAGAGATGGAAGTGAAGGCGTTGTCACTGGCAACACTTGTGTCACAGCTCCGCAGTCATTACTTAGCCAGAAACGTCCAATGTCACGCACGATATCCCCAGGTTCGCCCTTCGTAGTGTGTTGTGCTTCTGCATTAGTGTCACTCTTGTAATGATAAGAGGCAGCTATTACACACAGGCATTCACACTCTCAACACACACACACACACACACACACATGCGCACACACGCACATGTACTCTCGCAGACACAGTCACGCACATACATGGACGCAAAACAAGACATATGCTGATACACACACAAACAAACACATACACAAACACAGACTCACACACCAAGACCCATGCGTGCACACACGCGCACATGCACTCTCGCACAGACACAGTCACACACACACACACAGACTCAGAACAAGACATATGCTGATACACACACAAACAAACACACACACACACCAAGACCCATGCGTGCACACACGCGCACACGCACTCTCGCACAGACACAGTCACACACACACAGACTCAGAACAAGACATATGCTGATACACACACAAACAAACACAGACACAGACACAGTCACACAAACAAACAAACACACACACACACACACAGACTCACTCACCAAGACCCATGCGTGCACACACGCACACACACACATGCGCTCTTGCACAGTCACACACACACACACACACACATACTCACAACAAGACATATGCACATACACACACAAACAAACACACACACACACACACAGACTCGCACACCAGGACCCATGCGTGCGCACATCGTGCGCTCACAAACATGCGCACGCACACGCTGCTGCAGTTTTTCTTTTTCCTTTGGCCTTTTGTTTGTGAGGGAAGAGATAGATATCCTGTAATGAAAAGCGCCTGCACTTGATGCATTTTCAACAGTCCACTGCTTCAATTACATGTATTTACTTACAAGTCAGAATTTATTTTCTGCCTGGCGCAGTCAGATTTGTTCTGAATGGTAAATGAAAAAGGTCTCCAGCGCTATTGTGCCAAGATTTTTCACTGCCGGGGTTCAGCCGCACTAGCAGCGTGGAACTCTGTGGATACCCTCAATTTTCTCAACTTTTTACATGCAAATGATTTAATAAACCTAGGATGGGAGAAGGGGGGTTGGCACCCAGTGCTTAATAGAACTCATTTACAAGCGTCCCTGTGCATAAAAGAGCACAATGGGCTGACATATGCAGGGATGGTACTCGACTGTGGGCCGGGGAGTGCAGAATTCACTACAGCAGTCAGATGATTTTGTCTCATTGTAAAATTGATTTCATGGAGAACTGCTACTGTTCTGCAGACCAGAAAAAACAACTGTTATAACTGTTAACTGCTATACGTAACTATCCTGCAGACGAGCTTGCATTTCTCTCTCTTAAAAAAAACAAAAAACATATAGTATAACATAACTATCATATAGGTATACGTAACTATCCTGCAGTAGAGCTTGAACTTCTCTCTCTTTAAAAAAAAAAAAAAAGAAAATATCTCCCCATTTTGTTTTCTCCCAGTTTGGAACAACCAATCATACGTGTAGGCCCACTCCATCGTTGCAACATCCCCCATCAAATCTGGAGCTCACACACTGGCGGGAGCGCCCCCCCCCACCCCCGGAAATGAGCATAGCCGTTTTCTTTCACCCCACAGTCCACTGGCTGACCTGTGCAGTCACTGCCTTGGAGGACTACACTGATTACGCAGCTGGTGCAGGCAGACTGCAGGTGCCTGATCAACCAGAGGAGTCGCTCTTGTCCAATGAGGTGGGGACAACCCTACTGGCTGACATGGCACTCCCTCCACGCCATGCTATGGTTTATAATGCTCTGATCACGCGGGGCTGCAGGCTACAGCTGGCACCGGTACGGCCAGGATTACTACATCTTAGTGTGTGGAGTACATCACTGCACAAGAGACTAGTGCTTAAGCTACATCCGCCATCCAACAGCCCACCTTCAGGAGAATCTCTACAGACGCAGAAGACATTGGCTCTCTGTGAGTGACAGATTACATGAGCACACAGGTTCCAGTCCTGGCTATGCCCGGGGCTTCCTGTTGATGACAGGGTTGGGTGGTGGCAATCAGCTAAGAGCTTTCTGGCATTAAACTGTGACAGTGGCTGTACAGTGGCCCGCGAGTATGAACTCCCTTCAGTAAGCATGGACACTACTTCCCTCTGCAAACCAAGAGCTCACTGTCTGGCCATTGGGGTTTTCCAAAAAGCCGTTGTTTCGGCAGCTTCCTGTACACCGTTCCAGACCGCGACATATTTCGTAATAAATGAGGGCAAGGGCTGAACAGCGCTTGTTTATTTCAGGTCCACGCTATTAATTGTGGGTGAAAC
The DNA here is from genome assembly GCA_029706075.1 of Aldrovandia affinis. Classification (NCBI taxonomy): domain Eukaryota; kingdom Metazoa; phylum Chordata; class Actinopteri; order Notacanthiformes; family Halosauridae; genus Aldrovandia; species Aldrovandia affinis. Next base: position 311,546 of record JAINUG010000255.1, on the reverse strand, counting down.
AATTTGCTGTGGCGAATTCACCAGATGAAAACTGCAAATGGAAATGGGTCTCCCCGACCACGGATGCCTCAAGTTTTTTCGTGAGGGACAGTTTAGCTCTGACTGTTAAATATTAAGGGAGCTGCCAAAGGGCTAATGGAATTAACAATGCAAGTCAACAGCTCCCACGTATGTGAGCTTCATTCCCCTGCTGAAGAGCTCATTAAGGTGGAGGGGGGGGCTTAAGGGCTGGGGAGGGGAGGGGGGAGCCTTCCCAAGGTCAGTCTCCGTGCTGCCTCTCCCCTCGCAGCCAAACTGCAGCGCCGTATCAGCTTAATGCGACCATTTTCCATAATCCACGTCGCTGTGGCTTCTCTCCTCCGAGGTGTGCTTGCTGGAAGGGCCGTCCGCCCAGGCGCGGAGTGCAAGGGAGCACCTGCGTAAGGTGCGCCTCTAATATAATGAGCTGGCACCGCACCGCCCCTGCAGGTCCTTTCAGCAGGCCCGGAGGAAGCAGCAGCACGGGGAACCAGCCGCTAATTTCAACCGCTAATACACTTCTGTCCTCCACAGACCTTAACATGGTCGTAGTTTTTTAGAATAATTATAAATTGTTTTGTTTTGTTCAGGTCTGTGTTTTCGCCATGCGCCTCGCCATGCCAGGTCCCCACCCATTCTCCTTGACTCTGCCAGCCTCTCCAGTCGCGTGCACGGCCAGCCTGGAACAGCAGCTACAGTGGCAGCCGGGGGCCAGGGGCACTCTCCTCCCGATTACACTGCTTCCGGAGGGCAGGGGCAGCCAGCTGGCTCCACCCCCAACACAGGCACACACACACACACACACAGTCATACAGAAACATACATACACACATACAGTCATGCACAAACACAAACACAGAGTCACATGGACACACATACACACACACACAGCCACACAGACACACACACACACACACACACACACACACAGTCACATGGACAGACACACACACACACACACACACACACATACACACAGAGTCACATGGACACACACACACACACATACATACAGAGTCACATCAACATACACACACACACATACACACAGTCACATGGACATATACACACACACACACACACACACACACACACACACAGAGTCACATCGACATACACACACACAGAGTCACATGGACACACACACACACACACACACACACACACACACACACAGAGTCACATGGACACACACACACACACACACAGTCACACACACACACACACAGCAGTGCTGCCGCTGGTCCTGTGGGCCAGTTGGTGGATGGCACAGTTTGGACGGGCCCCAGCAGTGCCTAGGTTGCGTGGCTCATCCTCAGCTCAGAGAGGACGTTCTCCTACCAGATGGGCATCTCCGGAGCTTTAATAAATCCTGTTCGACTGCTGCTCGCATGAAAAGAGAGAAGCTTAAGAAATCAATTTTATCCGCATTAATCTTCCCCCTTCTTTTCTTAATTCTGCTCCCTTTGCTTTCTTGTTTAATATAGGAGGGGGAAAACTAGGGCATAAAATAAAAGCATTTAAAGATCATGGGTTTTTTTACCGATAAAGAGAAAAACACTGAAATTGCAATTTAAGCTCCCTCTCTGTTTTTTTTATGTTAGGGGATGAAACACTGTTTTGGTTACCTCACGGGAGGGGAACAACATCCTGGAAAGTTAGGACAGAAGTCGTGCCTCTGCCGGCAGTGTCATAGCCCGGTGTCAGCCCAGGGACCGATTTCACTAACAAAGCCATTTTCAGACACCGTTGTGCGCATGAATATTCATGTCATGCAGCTGGAAAGACTAGAAGCTAATCAAAAATAGGGGGGATTATCAGTTCATAAGTTTCCTTTTAAAAAAGCGCACCCTTTAGGAGCAGCGGGCGAGGAAACTGGAAGCTGAACAGGGGAAGGAGACAAGGGGCTGTGCTCTGCACCAGGTGTTATTTGATGAAAGATGTGGTGCCAACCTGTTTTTGATCCCAGAGTTTTGAAGCTCACTTCACTGGAACTAAATCAGAGAGCGAGAAAAAAAAGGAAAAAAACTGGAAAAAGTGAAAAGAAATAAGCCCACAGAAGTTGACTCCATAACTCCCTCTTTATTTATATTACACCTACAGTATGTGAAACTGGTCTTGGCTGCATTTCAGTAACGGTGCGCCATTGATTTAAAATGAGTAAATGCATTGTACACCGTAACTAAAAAATGCAACAAAAATGAAGGTGTTTTTCTCTTAGAGAAATGACTATCCCATATGATATAAATAGATTTTTCCTGATGCCAATGTGAACCATCCTTAGGCATTGTAAAAAAACCTGATGCAGCATGTTTTTAACACAAAGCCTCAGTGGCTAGTTAATGACAAGCTCTCAATATGAATTCGATATCCCTACCCGCCCTGATGCATACCACCACTAGCAAATCAGACGTACTTTTGTTAAGTAACTAAAATACAAATATTTGTTCCAGGTCACCTGCCCAAATACACATCAGAAAATGAATACAAAATTATATATGGTAGCATATCTAAAATCACAAATGTAACATCACTGCATAAGGCAAACATTTGTAACATACCTCGGACCTGATGTGGCAAGTCAGTCACAGCTGCGTTTGCTAGAAATGTCTATGAATAATATTACAATGCTAAATAGATATGTGCCCCAATCAAGGCTGATTGGACCTAAAAAGTATAGAATATGTCAGTTCCAGTTTCTGTGTCAGTTTCTGCCTGCACCAGTTTTACGTTAACCGCTTAGCTAGATGTCATTAGGTTGTTGTCAGAATTCCTGCAAAATTACCTCGGCTCTGCCCATTAGAGACAGTCGATCTCCGGCCCATTTGCTCCTCCACAATCACGAGTTAAATGTCTACCACGTGTGAGTAGGGAGATATAGCTGTTCTCGGAAAGAGAAATCGCCGGGCATATGATGAGCTGCTGTTTATGATAATTAGTCTGCATAGCATAAATGCCTCAGTGCCAGTCCCTCTCAGATAGATGGCAATCTATTAAGGTATGCTTGCTCATTTAAAGCTTACCAAATTTGCGAGCGAAGTACAGCCTTTAAAAAAAAACTGCTTTTGGCTGGCTTATTTTAAACTTGCTGACATTTAGTCACCATACAGTTGAATGGAGAAATGGAGACCTTAAATGTGCCACCGTTAATGAGGGAGCAGAGAACTCGGTGACCGCCATCAAGACCCAGAGTCGCATGACAAATGATAAATATTTACAGTTAAATGAAGAAAAAAGGGCTGTTGTTGCTCTAAGTAGCTGTGGAGTGGTGACGCCTCCTCCCAGAGATGTACTCACACAGACGCTGTCTGGAGACAGAGGGTAAATCTGTCTTTTCAAAGGGTCCATGGAGCTCCTGTGCCCCAAAATCCTATCCTGATGGGACACACCCAACTGAATGGGAGGGGGAATGTACAGTATGGGGACAAGAGTAGGTAGTGCTCCCATTCTCCTCTCAGCTTTTTGAAATTAAGCGTTGATTGGCCAGCTGCACACTGCTAGTAGAAATCAGTGAAAACCAGTTGTGGCTCCAAAGTCAAATTAGCCTTTGTGCCACACACGTAGCTTGGCTTTGTTTTCTTTTTCATATATATATATATATATATATATATATATTCCATTTAGTCCATGATCAATAGGTTCAGCCTTTTCTTTTCTATATCCGGCACAGCGTATATAAAAGTATTTAAACTCAAGATTTCAACTGCAGTCCATTGTCCATTCGCACCATTGTGCACATTTTTGCAAATGGTAGTTTATTGATTCAGGCGTCTCATCGAGCTGTTTGCAGAAGCATCCCAGACAGTCTGCTTCATCACCATGGCTAGGGAGGCCCTCCTTGGCTGTTTGGAGAGGAAATGCCTTTGATTTTCAGTTCCTGCACTAAATTTCCATTTGTCACCCCGCATCCTTGTTTCATTCCACAGTTTGAAGTGGTCCGTAGGGTTTATTCTCTTTCGTGGTTTTAAGCAGTTGAATCCCTTGGTCCTTTCCTTCTTTCCAAATACAAACTGAACATTTTTTTTCCCCCACTTAGTGTTCGTACATTCTAAACTAGACATGATAGCAGTATCTCTCATCTTGTTTTACGCTCATCACCACATCACAAAGTTAAAAGACACCTTCGCACTACGCTTGCAATTCGGTGCAATGCAAAGACTGTGATTTATGCAAATTAAAACTTAACAGAAAGTTGAATTCCTTCTATCAGCGCGGTAACGGTTATTGAAAAGTAAACGCTATTGAAAACCCGAAACAATATGGGATGCCACCAGCATATTAATATTCGATAATGGAACAAGCTCAAAGACAGGTTGTAAAGTGCTCTTAACCTTTTTGAATATTTGCCTCCGATCGTTCAGATATAGGACAATACATGTACACGGGTGGCTCGCCAAAGACTCGACGCACTGCACAAATGCTGCTGCATCTCGTCACATTACCATCTTTTGAAAGCAGTGGTGCTGCACACTTAGACATGGCAGTTGAATTTTCTTCTCTGGCTGCTGTGGGGAATCGGTTGTGGCAGACAGATTGAATTGATTTAGGCACATAGAGGCACCAAGCAGTACATGTGTTGGACAACACCTGTGCTGCAACAAGGCCATTGTACTGTAACCGAATCTCATCAAATTATCTACCTGACAAGATCAACACCCAGCAGAGATGGCTCTGCCCAGTTAAGGCAGCAATAACAGCACTTACATGCTGTAATCTCACATGAAATTCTTATAGCGAGACCCATTTTTCTTTTGTTTGTTTTATTTTTCTTTCTTTTCATTTTCTTTTACCGGTTAGCACAAGACTCCGATGACACAAGGCATTATCCTCAACTGTTTTAAGGGGTATTAGCGTGTCGCAGCTGTAGGGTAGTTGTTCTTTTGAGAAGCCTTTCACATGTCTGTGGTGAAATTGAGGATTGGATTTTCACGCTACAGTAGACTGCAGCAGAAATGAAGATGCTACCGTTGCATCAGACACTCCAGAGGGGATTGAGAACAGTGGTTTTGACTGAGAACACTGTACCGTTGGACACCCAGCGGAGCGCCAGCATCTGATGTTGATTTAGTTGCAGAGAGACGGATATTCCCGTATGCTGCAGAATCCAGTTAAAGCTGTGTTGAATTAATTTAGTGGGCATCGATCTTAAAAAAAAAAAACATTTAAAAAAACTTTCATGAAAGAGGATGGTGATTTATAAAAGCCATAATGTTCAACGTTACCCTTTGAAAGAGAGAAAGAAAAATGATTTATTTATGAGAGACGTACATTTGAAGCAATTTGCGTGTCCTCACTTGGGTTCAAGCCATAATCGTTTCTCGGTTTCAGAATTTGAACCTCGAAGCACTTCTGTCCGACATCAAAACTAAATCTTGACCACTGACGATTAAATGAAGGTACTGGGGCCTACGATTGCGTAGCGGTCTAATGCACCCGTATTGGCTGGTCCTTTACGATCGTGAGCTGCCTATTGCGGTCGCTGTTTGAAACCCGACTGTACCAGACCAGCCCTGGTAGGGAGCCCTGATCGGGGTGGGGTTTGGCTGTCCACCCCAGGGTGAGCCGGCATGAGCTTGCTGAGAAGCGTGTAAGGGTGACTCCAGAACGTGGGTGGGCGCGAATCCCATCTCGAAGGAAGGTTGCCTCGGAGAGACGCCTCGTGAGCGGCAAATACGTGTGGGGAAGGCAAATAAATAGACAGTATAATTGAATTGAATTAAATCTGAAACAAATAAAAGAAAAAGGAAAAAAAATTGAAGGTAATATATTCTGTCTTGATTTTTTACATGGGCTCAAAACACATTAAAAAAACATGATGAAGGAGAGGCTTGATGTCGTTTATAGCAAATGTACCCCGTAGTTAGAAAGGTTTGCATTCAAAACGTAAAGTGGGGCCGTCCACAGCAGCCTATTACTCTGCCCAATGCCATGAATAAGTACGAATTAATGTACTGTGAGGTGCAACCAAACTAAATAGGTGGTTACAAAATTCAGCTCAAAATGCAGTCCAGTGGCTTAAGGGGGGGTCAGCGTGCTCCTTTAGCCTCGAGGCTCTGTCAATAAGGAAAGTCGTTTGCACGTTGCACTCGGATAACCCAAAAATAACCCCAGAGCATTTCAGGTGTCAACAAATTTGGGCCAAACCTGCTTTCTCTTGTAAATGCTAACGTTTGGATTCCTGTGGGGCGAACATAGCATCAGCTCGCCTAAAAGCCTGCCAGCTCCAAAAATGCATTTAGTCTTATGTGTATACTGCCCTCCTGCATGTGCAATGATTGTGTAAACAGAATCACCATACTAATGTGGAAATTATACATTCAGTAGGGCTCAAAGAGGTTTGATTTCTTTGAGCATAATCTATTGGTTTAGTACTAAAGGAGAAATATTAAAGGAGAAATCTTGCGTGATATCTATTCAATAGCTACATATGCCGTTGAGCATTCAAAACCACGTCCTGCAGAACTGGAGCCCCACCCTCCTCCTCAACTCAGTGAAGCCGGCCTTGCTTCCAGCCAGAGCTCTCCACTACACTGAACGGGGTATTACAGATCGCAGTTGGAAACCGAGCTACTTTTTCTCTCTGATCTCTGAAAGACAGAACCCCCCCCGGCCCCCCCCACTAAAAAAAACCAAGAGTGTATCAATACACGGTTTGTGCACGGCCCCGATTTCATCGTTTAGAAATCGATTGAAAAGCCGGCCGAACTAAAGTGAAGCTAGAGACGACGACGTTCACCGGTTCCCATCGGGGTGACGGCTTGCTGAAAGAGCATTTTTTTGGACCGCTCTTCTCCTTTTAAGGCTCTGTTGTTGCATAGAACAGCAGGGCAGGGTGCAGCTGGCTGCACGGGGGGTGAGAGGGGTCGCTGATGTCTGCGTGCATCACCCTGCTGTGTGTTTATACACCAGCGCCTCCCTCCATAAGCACTGTTTAACTGTCCCTAATGTACAGCTTCCGCCGAGCGCCAGGGGCACCTGCACGCGTGGCTGATCAGCGGGGGGGGGGGAGAGGCATCTGTCCCTCACGCCACCACCACCACCACACCGGCCTCGGGATCCAGGAGCTTTCAGCTTTACACGTTCTCGTCCCCCAACCCCCCCATCCCCCTCAGGACTCAGGAGCTGGGTGCAGGGGGGCTAAGGGGTCAGGTCGGGGGCTTCTGAAAAGCATGCCACTGCAGCAGTGGCCCCTCTCGCTGGAGGCCCGGGGGGTTTGTTTTTTATTTTTATTTTTTTCCCTGTCAGCCGTCAGAAAACGCGGCAGCACTTTGTGACCGGAAATAAATAGATCGATGAATAGCCATGTCAGGCTGTATGGCCTATTTCATTTTACAGTCAAGCCCTTTACCGGCACGGAATTGCTTTGTTCAGAGCTGTTGGCTATACAGGTACTAATGCTGTACTTGTGAATGGGCATTTTGTCGCCTGAGCGTTAATGGCCGCTTGGCATGCTCGGCACGCCTTTGTTTGTGTGTTTGTGCGCACGTGTGTCAGGGAGAGACATTAACGCGGCATGAAGTGAAACATGTGTCCACTGCTCTCAATTCCTCAAGGGCTGCCAGAGACGTTTACAGCAGTAGCCCGGCGGTAATGTTATGATTTTTCATGTAGCGCAAACGCAGAAACATACAACGTATTCAATATTTATGTGTCCGCTCGCTGCTCGCCAGGATCGCGAGGCTTTCTTCTCCGAGATTCAATTGTAAATCGTTAATGATACGGGGGGTCAGAATCGTTTGAGCAATCAGAATCCCATTCTCCACTTAATTGGAGGTACAGAAATTAATCAGAATTATTTTTGAGATTACATGCCACGCACTTCCCTCATTTTCAGCTCGAATTGTCAAGGCGCGCGCCGGCATCGTGGAGATCAGAGCGAGGTGGCGCACGTCTCGAGTGCGTATCTGCGGTTGTGGGACACGCGGTATGAAATCCTCCGGAGCCACCGGGGCCTCGGTGGCATTGCAGGGGCCTGTAGCCGAAACCCAAAGAACCAATTAATAATCAGGTGCATGCACTTGTCACGGATCGTCCCAGTTGTCATGTTTTCTTGCATCAAATATGCAGCGGAGAGCAAAACCCCCGAATGCTGCATATTTATTTTTGAAACCAAGCCGACGTTGCCTTGTTTTCCAGCAATGTCACCCGTCACGTTACCAGAGAAACAGAAAGTGCTCACGAAAGGCCATGACTTCTCTGTGACAGTCAGTCTTCACAGCGGCCAGCTTTCTCTTATTTTCCCCAGTACAGCCATGTTGTATACCAGTTGTGGATTACGCCTATATATATTAGATTGTAATCAATTAGATTATATTGTTACGGTGATAAAATTTGACGAGGCAGTGGGAAATAAATAAATAAAGTTCCACTAGTTAAATGCATCATTTATGTTCGCTTGGTTCAATACATCTTGCGGCTAAATGATGCCCGTTATTTATGTTTACTGCCAACAAACGTTCGGAGACTTTCATCACAGTCGTCATTCATCTGATGTATATTTTTTAGGGAAAATGAAATGGGGCCATGTATTAGTATTTTCATTTCATTTTGTTTTTTTTCCTTACCGGTTCCATTCAGCGTGCATCTATTAGCTGGATGGAAGAGCAGGATATCAATTTTGTTAAATCAAAGGTGGTTATGAGCCTTAAAGGAAAAAATACCTGAATACAAGGGGAGGCTTATTTGGTTTTGTCTGTAGACTAAATTTCACATCATTACACTTTGCATTTGTATAAAATGCTGGGGGCCGGGGGGCTTTCCTCAGGGTTATGGTTGATAATCGGTTTCTGGATTCTGGACTGAATTTAACTGCATTTTATGATGAGGATTTCCAACTGAAAAACATGTTTGATTGGCTGTTTTTAGTATTGTAACAGGCCATAATGAAATGCTTATTTTGGATTATTTCCTATTTTACTGTGCTGAAGTACTTTGTATAATCGCTGAGCTTCTAAACACTCAAAAGATCATTTTTTTAAACAATTTCTCATGAACCAATGTGTAATTGGCAGCTGTGCCTCTTGGGTTGCCGTTGTGACACGATAGGGCCCATTTTGTCCAACTCAGTCACAGTCATAGTTGGCTAATGGCACGGCAATGGCTCGAACCATGACTGTAGGGCCCAGTCTGTTCTTGTGCTTAACGCTTTTACTGACTGAGCCGTTCGGGAGCCCCTAAACACAAGATTAAGTGTAACTGCTTTAAAGATGACTTTTGTCATTACTTACATCACCTGTGTAAAAACGGAGGGGAAAGGACTCTCCACATCCCAAAAGGCTTTGTTCAAAGGCCTGTTCTAAGCCATAGCACAGGTGCATTTTGTTTAAGTATTGCTTTTTGAGCAAGTAAAGACACCGGTCTTTTAAAATAATGTTTTTTTAAAATAATCTGGTTCCCTTCTGACTGGGAAGATTAAATTGTATATGTGTATTTACTGTATGTAGCGAGATGTCATACCCGTCAGAGAGCTCACAGTGAGTTCTGTCAACAGGAGAGTGAGGGTTGATGGCACAAGCGAGTGGCCAGGGTTGGAGCAGAGATAGTGTAATAAGAGGCCTAACTGTTCTGCGGGGGCAGTCATAACAGATGGGAAACTTTCTGCGGATTTTAATTAAACATGGAGGAAATTGATGGCGGTGAAGATCACAGAGATGCCCTTAATGATCCTCCGCAAGGTTCATACATAACATTGTCATGCTGGTGAAATGAAGCCGGCCAACTAGGTATAATAGTTATCCTTAAATTAGATATTTGCGAACGCTCGAGCTTTTAACATCTCGTATTACTTCCTCCGAGTGGAAATGGCTATTTTCATCTTGTTACCGTGCATCATCAAAATTGCGGCATAAATAAAGAAAAAACATGAACGGAAGAAGAAAGAGTGTCCCTCGCGTCGGCCGCCCCTCGTCTCTCGGATGGGAACAGTAGCCACGGGCTGTAGCCATGCGGAAGAGCAGCGCACGGTGGCCCGGAGAGACGGAGCGCGTCTGACACATCCCTCCTGGGCTTATTTATGTAAGGTTGTGTGTGATGTGACCCAAGATTTATTTACGTGTCCTGTGTCTGGCCTTTCGCACCAAACGCGAGGGCCGATCTTCTTTTGTGGGATTGCTTTTGTGTAGTAAAGGGTAACCGCGCACACCGAGCCTGCCGCTCGAACCGGAGGGGTCGCGTCCAACGAGGAGAGGTAACAAGTAAATAAAAGACAAGCATGCCACACACCGAAATAAAGCTGTTGGAATGTTGCTGTAAAACTTAGACGGCAGTAACGCTGTTAGTGGGGGATCAGTGATTTATTGCTGCTGCAGAGGTCAGGAGCAACTCAGCTGTTTATATTTTCACCAGGTGGCGAGGGACAAAGAGGGCATTCCCTCTCTAGATAAGGCCTGGAATCGAGCAGCGTTTCTGATTTAGCCGCCGCCAGAAGGACACTTTGACTCGTTCGGGCACTTCGTTTGGAACCTGGGTTGGCCCGCGTCAAAACATACCGTACGTCTTTTGCCCATCTCGAAAAATCTGTTGACAGAACGGGTAACGTGTCTTGCCAGACGCACATGAATCAATTTTCAGAAGAAAAAAAAAGGTGTGCGCATACGTATATATATTTTTCCCGAAGATTTATAATGAAATGTTGGCTCATTAACAAAGTATATTAGCCATGTCCGTGTATGCAGTCCCACAAGTGTAATGGAAATGGACTGAATGACGCACTACAATATGAAGACTAATTACCATTGAAGAAGGAGTCAGTATTCTCCTCTAATTCTCCGAGGGTCTTCACACGTCCCTTTAGTTTGCTCTAATTGCGGTAATCGTACTGTCATCATTTCATTTGCATAAAGGAATTATGCATTTTTGTTGGTCCTTTTGAACTTTTTTTCCGTTTCCAGCATTAGAAGAACTTAAGTGCATTGGATCTGATTTCATTTTGTTCCCCACCTCGTACCATTGAAATCCTCACAAGGAGACAAATATAAGCACATTCAATAATTGTATTTGTAAATATTGTTTATGTCGTAACAACAATGCATAGTTTTGTTATCCAAGGAGGTTATGTGTAGAGTTGTATTGTTGTGAACCGCCACGTAACTATTGGTAACACCGCCACAATGCAAGCATGACAGTTCAATAATGTTTAAAATGTTTCATAATGTTGCGTCATTATACACCATTTACACAATGTTCATTCATAAGCACTATGCTAATCATAGTAATTCGGGCTATGAATAACATAGTGCTTATGAAATATGCACTTCAAGTAAAGCGTTTGTGTTTTGTAATTGAAAATACGCAAAACATTTTGAGGGAAAAAAAAAACAGGCTAGAGATTTTTGTATATGGAGAGCGCGCGTGCACACGTGCCGACACACCACCTTGGGTTTACTGGCATTGCTCGCTCACTAAATGTACTTTTGCATTTCATTGCATTTCTAAATGCCTTTGACTATAAGTGTTACAAGTGACTTCGTTCCTATTTAGCTTAACAAGGGAAGTGCCTATACTTATGTGGCTGTAAATGTAACCTTTAAATTTACTAACACTGTCAGGTGTTGAAATGTGTACTACCACCACAGCAGAAAAGGCTTAAGTTCTTTTTATGGTTAGCCATATTTTCAAAACAGCCCATGGACACAACGCCATATGCCCACTTTATCTGGATCAGGCTAAATGTATTCTTAAATACTGTACCCGAGACGATTCCACATTTTCACAGCAGTATTGAGTTTTTACTGTGGAATCGTTGCATTTATAAAGAATGCTCAGCAGCACTGAGGAGAAGGTGGGTGAGATTGTTCCGGCGGTTCTAAGAAGATGAAGGTGGGAATCCGCAGCGCTGCGCCGCATTGTTCTGATGCATCGGCACGGATCCAAGAGAAGCTCGGTCGATCGACTTTTACACTGCATTTAATTAGCGGTCTTGACCCCCATTCGGCCCGGTGACGACTACCACATTCAGATCAGGGGGTTCAATTCAACGAGTACAAACGTGAGTAACGTCCATATCCCTCCAAGTTGGTTTGCTCTCTTTTCAGCAAAATCCCTGGAATACCAAATACATTTGACAGCAAATTGGATCAGATTGGAAAGTGTTGTATACCCTACATTCGTTATGGGGGATGCCTTCTGGAGAATGTTACACGTTGATTAAGCGGGAATCCTTTTTAACATTCCGCGTCGGTCTCCGCGGTAATCCTCTGTGTGAGGGATGTGGGCGTGTTGATGACGAATGAAGGCCCTGGTTTTCCCGGGAAAGGTGGAGGGAGGTGGTGGAGTTTGTGCTTAAGCTCTGAGATGCATGTGAAAGATGGGGTGTGCTCTTTTGAAGTTCACGGAAGGTGCAGTGGAACAGAGCCAGGGGTCTATCCTTTAATAGTAAAGCCGGTGTCAATTTGCATCAGATTGGTCTGACTAGAGATTACTTGGAGTGGGCTAGATCTGCATTTTTTTGTTCTGTGTATTAAAGCTTTCCAATTACCATAATGCAAATAAAGACTCCAAATATAGAAAATGTGTCCTTTATAACGGACTGCAGTATGCTGCAAAGAATAAACAATAATAGCGCCAAACAACAGTATTTGTTCAGATAACTCATATTGAAATAATTGAGATTTTTGCAGTGCATACTTCCACCATTGCCCATTAAAAACCAGGGGCCGTATGTACAAAGATTCTAAGAGTAGGAGTGCTGATCTAGGATCAGTTTAGCCTTTTAGGTCATAATGGATATGGTTAAGATATGGACAGGGGAAATCTGATCCTAGATCAGCACTCCTACTCTTAGAGTCTTTGTACATATGGGCCCAGGTTTATTCATGTGATGAGAGCTAAGCTAAAAAATGCAGGCCACTGTGGCAACGAAGTTGATGGCAAATTTACTATGATAAATAATGCAAAGCGTGTGACTACGCAGCCACTCGAAAGAAACACCATTTTGTCACAGCTAGTGAGACTTTACAGAACGTAATGAAGCCACAGAACAAAACAACGAAAACAACGCTGTCTGGTTTCATGCGACAGCGCCGAAACAAGAAATACAACGATCGACATTTGAATGCGATCGCACGTAAAATAAATGTGCCAGGAATCCCAAAAAGAGCAGCCGAAGAAAGGGAGAAAAGACGGCACGATGTTCAGAGGCATGGAAACGGGAAATCAGTTACATCTACAGAGATACCTTTGTCGCCCCTTGAATAGGCTAACGGGAGCACGCGGAACAAGCGGAATTTTTCCCACAAAGGTTCATTTGCCGTATAAAAAGGACAGTCAGTGGTGCCGGAGCAGCGGCGAACAAGCTCTGGACATTTCTAACCTCTGTGGTAATTTACGATGTCCATTCAGCTGTCATTATTTCACTCTCCCTCTTGTTCACGTGGAGAGACATGGAATAATGAATGCATTTGTGAGTCCTCGCACTTTGCTGACACACTTGACTCTGTTTAATAAATGATGTTCCATATTTCCTCATTCATTATAATGTCATTAAGACATATTAATTCCCCCACTGCTTTAACCTTTAGCTTGCATTACCTCGGGGGGCCCGTGCACTGCTTCTCCCCGTGCCTGTTCTACACCTCTCATGCACTGCGCCACTTATATTGCTGGACTAATCAAGGGCCGTTATGTAATAAGCTAGCATGTTAAAAATATACATGCCCACCACACCCCTTATCATTAGTGGCTGTCCTCCAGTTGTGGGTGTTTTTTTTGGGGGGGGGTGGGGGTTTGGCTGTATTTTTCCATCCCAGGAAACAGAAGTTTACTAAATTACTTGACATTGCCTGTGAACCTTGAAACTACATTTTGTCTGTTGAGTGAACTTTCACTTTCGTACTCTGAGGAAACAGACGGAGCAGAATTTCTATAGTGCCCTGTCCCGGGTGGAACTGCAAAAACAGCACAAAACAACCCCCTGAATGACAGAGGCTTTCTACTGTAGTTAGGGCGAAATAGGAAAACAAAATAAACAGAATAAACGTTGCGCTGTCGTCCACAGTTGCCCCTTGTTGACGAACTAACTCAGGAAACACACCTGTTCAGAAAGCACCTGCTTTCAAGATACTTTGCATCCCTCATTTACCAGTGTTATATTTTGGCAGTTACCTGTAGGTCGAATGCATCTTGAAATGCAATGCTGGGCCTCGGATAGCGTAGCGGTCTAACTTGCATTGACTGGTGCTTTGCGAGTGTGAGCTGCCTATTGCGGTCATGGTTCGAAACCCGACTGTGCCAGACTGGCCCTAGCCAGGAGCCCCGATTGGGGGTGGCATTTGGCTATCCGCCCCAGGGGGAGGGGGAGGGCGAGGCTGAGCCGACACGAACTCGACAAGAAGCGCAAAGGTTGTCTCCAGAAGTAGGTGGGCAAGTTCTATTTCAGAAGAGGCGGATCATTGCTGGCCTCAGGGAATTGGCTTGATCCAGACGATGGGCGGTGAGTTTGTGGGGTAATCGAAATAAATAGAGGCTATAATTGGCTATAATTGGGATTAAAAAATGGGAAGAAATCTGAAACAAAAATTGTAACATTTTTTAAAAGTAAGAAATGCAATGCCTAACAAAGGTAGCCATAGACGCTATTGATTCAGCCACAGTCTGGGGTTTTGCACTCTGTCTTGTTGCCAAAGTCCTCCCTGCAGTTACATTTCAGTACACAAGTAAAAGTGGCAGCACAGCCTGTGTGTGCTGCAGGGCATGGTGGGTATTCTCCCAGCGTTTATGCTCTCCTGGACTGTGCTGCTCAAAAGGCTACGCCACATCTGGGGAAAGCAGCAGCCAACAGGGCCGGGTCCAAACAGGCCCAGTGGAGGTGTTCTGGAGCTTGGGTGGAGCTGCAGAAAGGGGGGACTGGGACTGCAGTCTGTCCCCTTCGCCACCGCCCCTGCTCAGGTGGAAAAGGCCCGAAATTAGATATGACAGAAAATATTAGCCTCAAAAAGTGGGGTGAGGTGGCGCTCGGTGTACTTTTAGTGTTTCGGCTGCAGCAGCAATCGCATCTCCTCTCCTTATTTAGGAGGAGGTGTGTATCGTGCCTCGGCTCACCTGCTCATATTTTTTTTGCACGTTCTAATGCAGTGGAGCAGTTTATAAAGCTCTGGGAGATATTACAGTCCTTGGTTAAGTTTTATGAAAAGTAATTTCCTAAAGTGTTAGGTATTGCCACTTATACATTAAATGCTAGCTATTCTCCTGTGTGTAAAAGAGAGAGTGTGTGTATTAATCGTTCCTGTGGTGAGAAGCGTTTCTTTGCATTTGGTTATACCCCTATTCCATCAAGGGAACAGTGCTGTGACAAGCCAAGCAGGAACCCAGCACCCCCTGTTTCAGGAAACGTAGGCGTTCGTACTGATTACAACAAAACATTACAATAAGAAGACTGTCCATGTCACGGTTGTTTCCAAAAGATTTTCTAGAAGGGCACAATCCTCAATGCATTTCATACACGCATATTACAAATAACTACATACAAAAAGAGGACACACTCCTTGTGTGCAAACAAAAACTTGTGTGCAGAAGTGAATTAACAGTTGTTAAATATGCAAATTGTTATAATCTCATTCGCCGCTGTGTCATTTGCTCTCAAATTTGTGCAGACGATGTGGGCCACACCCTATTGGTGTGCCAGATTTGGCTGCGATCATTTGGAGAAATGAAATCCTCTCCTTAACCACTGCAACTACGTGCCTGAAATTTAAAATCCCAGTCAGGGACATGATTCATTTAATGTTTTAAAATATTACATAAAGTCATGAAACTTTGCACATAATTAATGAAGTGTGTCCACAATGTTTTGTAGACATGCGTTTACTACTCTCTGGGGCATTTGTGCTTTTGGCCCTCGTAATCGCTGTTTGCAGCTGTATTCTAACATTGTATTGTTCTGTCTTGTTACCGCTTCCTTTGTTTTGAATTCCCAATATTTTGGCCACAAAGCTTTTTGTCAAGGGTGGTCAACCAAGTCACATGAATTTGAATAGATGGAGAGCTATACACTGTCATAGACACCTAGGGCTCTATTTTGAGAACACAAAAAAGCCCTTCGCCTGTGCGAATGCAGCTGTCGCCAGCGCAGATTATTTTACCGCTTTTTTCTAACGCTTGCGCTGAGTGTGTGGAATAGGGGTTGCGTCGGTGGCTCGGGGGTGCGGATTGGTGCAACCACATGGCGAAGTGGTATTTATTTTAGCAGTTTTAAGGGGTCTGGAAAGTCTGTATCCAACTAAAGGCATAACGGAGAATGGACTGTGAGAGTGGCCAGTGAGCGTTGGAGATGAGAGCAGTCGCTAAAGCGAATGTCCTGATTGGCCAGTGCGTGGTCACC
The DNA here is from genome assembly GCA_029706075.1 of Aldrovandia affinis. Lineage (NCBI taxonomy): Eukaryota > Metazoa > Chordata > Actinopteri > Notacanthiformes > Halosauridae > Aldrovandia > Aldrovandia affinis. The sequence goes on along the minus strand of JAINUG010000255.1, from coordinate 295,213 downwards.
CCATTCAGCGCACCTTAAACTTGTTATGGACTGAAACATGGCCCCGGGGCAGCATGTGCCCTTATGTGCCCAGGGCGTTGGCATTGTTAAAATACCCAAACTGATTGGGACACACCTCTTTTTGATCTGCCCCAGAGATTGCCCTAGCGTTTGCTCACTGCTTTCCAACCTCAAAATAGGGTCCCGTATGTAAGCAGTCAAAGCTACATTTTTTAAATGTGGCAGTGTAGTGTAATGGTTAGGGAACTGGGCTTGTAACTGAGAGGTTGCTGGTTCAATTCCCAGGTGGGGCACTGCTGTTGTACCCCTGAGCAAGGTACTTAACTTGAATTGCTTCAGTAAAAAAATATCCAGCTGTATAAATGGATTGTATGTAAAGAAATGTAAACTGTGTAAGTCGCTCTGGATAAGAGCATTGCAAAATGCTTAAAATGTAAACGTAAATGTAAAAAGCTCTCTAGCTTTCGTTTGACACATTTTTACTTGCTAGCTTATACAAAACGTGAAAATCACAGACATGTATCACGTACTTATGTTGCTAGAGGACAAGAATAAACATTTGATAAGAACTAACAAATTAATTTGTTTTATAAAAAGAAAACCTAAAGGATGTACAATATCTTGAGATAAATTGCTAGCTATGCTTCAGGGAATATCAAACAATGGCTCTTGTGACATTTCCATCCTTAGAGTTTATGTCAAATGAACCAGTGTTGCCATGACATTGCCATGACAGCGTTGCCCCTGCCCCAGCAGTAGATTTATTAGGGGACCAGCATTTCACAACTGCCCTCCCCTTGACAAAAAGCATAGCGTGAAACCGGGCAGAACTGTAGCAGAGCAGGGGGGCTGTTTCTGGCACGGCGCTGGTTAAAGGGCGCTGGTAAAGTGAGTTAGGAATCAAAGATCTCAGGAGCTCACGATGTGCCGCACAGCAATGCGGCCCTTAAAGCACTAATTGTGTTAAATGTCACCCAGTGTATTAATCTGTTTTATATACATAGCCTCCAAACGTGTCCTTGAACTTTGATGGGCCACTTTTTACAACCAAAGAGCATACAAGCACAGGCTGCAGTGAGCCCTCTCCGCCTGTTGAATATTTGCAGTGATGTGAAGAATCTTCACAAACTCTTATAAAGCATATGTCTACATTTATAATGTGAAATGTATATTTAGAGAGCTAAGTGTATTTGATCTTAAAATGTAAGGTAATCTGTACTTGGTTGGCAGGGGGTTGAGGAATGGGGGGGGCGGTGGGGGGTGGGGTGGCGAGAGCTGGGGGGGTTGGCCATCTCACACGTGTTGTGTGAGGATCACTCTGTTCCTGGCTGTTCTCTGTGACCTGAGAAACGTTTATTTGTCTTCCACTTTCACCTTGACACTGTTGCTTTAACCAGCATATTTTGTCAAATTTTGATCATCCTGAGCGCTCCCCGGTTCCTTTATTTGATCGTACAGTGCGTACACATGTTCAACTGGCTTTGTGAGAGCAGAGTGCTCTCAGAAACCGTGAATGAAAGGCTCATGAAAGTATCAAGCTCATTTTCGAATACTGAAATCCCATTTAAGCGTATTGAATAGGAATAGGGGCGCTGGGATTATAGATCAACTTCCCGTCTCAATGTGGACTCCCAGAAGAGTGGCCCGCCGCTGCACAGAGCCGTGGCCACGTCCCATAATGCACCGAGAGGAATTTGCATCTGCAATGTGCCCTCAATAGAAACTTGATCCGTCGCTATTCTTTTTTGGCTGAAAGGTAAAGTTTCTATTCCTGTGTTCTATGGGGTTCGGTTTCCAGTCAAAGTTTCGTCGCGATGGAGCGTGCCAAACCAGATCAGCACTGTGCCTTTCTCTCTCTCTCTCTCTCTGTGCCTCTTCATCGCAACCCTCACAACATATTGATCAGATTCATCACATTTACAATAAAACCACTTCACTAACAAGCTTTTCCCCAATTCGTGTGATTTGTAACGTTGTCGGTTTTGAGTGTCGGAATTTCAGTGGACTTTTGAGAACATGGTAGCGTACGTACTCACGATTCGAGACCATTTTGTTTTCATTCTTCAGTTTTCATTTATTACTTAAAGACAAATACATTTCTAGATTCGAGACCATTTTGTTTTCATTAACTATAATCAAAAATTGACAAATACATTTCTAGATATCTAACCATTCTAATTTTATTTGATTCATTTTGACTTTATTTAACGAGCTAGAGGTCAACAGAGAATTCTATTCTCTTTTGCAGTGATGGCCTGGGGAATGAAAGTGGGTAGGGAATTATATTCATCGTAAGTCTGGATAAGTGTGTCAGGAGTGTGCTAAATGGCAAAAATGTAAATGTAAAATGGCATGTAATGGTAGCCAGTCAGATATAGGGGATGCTTCGGTGGCCAGATGGAGAGAGACAGTTTTGTGGGGCTTTGACCAGAACACTGTGGTTAACACCCCTACCCTTTTATAAAGTGCCACAAGATCTTTAATGACCACATTGAGTCAGGAACTTGGTTAATGTCTCATCTGAATGACTAATCACCTGAATACTTATATTAAAACGGCATAATACATAATATATTGACAGCAATGTAATTCATTTTTCTTACTTGCCACACTCAGGTGGAGTTGGGTAGTACTTTGTCAAATATATTGGCCATTTTGATTTATACTGGAGCCATGTTTAAGCCATGTACATTTAGCCAGTGATAATGTTTCTGATTGTTTGGCAAACATCAGCACTAAATCGTGTCTACATCTCATTACCCTGGAGCTGGAAACATGCTGTGGTGTTAAAGATATAGGTGTGGGTGGAGTAGGAGTGCTGATCTGGGATCAGTTTTGCCTTTTAGCTCACAATGGATAAGGTTTGGATATGGACAGGGGAAACCTGATCCTAGATCAGCACTCCTACTCTGAGATGTTGAATGAATACAGAATGAATACAGGCCCAGTCGGTGTTTGGAGTGGAGCTCCTTTTGTCATTACAAAATGCCCCATTCGTTTTCCACTTTTTGTCAGGTTGAAATGTTGATCCATGTTTTTGTCAGCATGGTGTTGGCCAACAGTAATTCTCCTTCATTCCCAATGTCGCAGTCATTAATTCTGACGGCTCACATTTTCCCAGGAATCCACTACATATTTCATCCTGTACGCGTCCATGTATGTCCTTGTGTTTTATGCAGATGATAAACTTGTTATTCTTTCCTTTGAACATTTTACCGTCATCATAAAAACAATCACACTTCATTTATAATTGATCTATAAAAATAGTGAGCTTTCCAACACCATACATCATCATGTATTATTCATGTCTAATATGTTCCCATAAATGAGGAAACATACCCAGTAGGTGGCCGGTGGTTTTCAAGGCAGAAAAATTCAGAATACCCTTTCTCAGGTTTTAAAATACTTCCTTTCATGGTTACCGTCCTTGAATCAGCTGTTACTTTTGGAATCTTGGGAGAAAAAAAAGTGCTGTTCAACAGCATGGTCATTTCTGTTCTCCTGCTCACAGAAGCTATAACATTAGCCAGCACAAACCTCTGAATGTAATGGCAATTGACCGCAATGCGTTGTGTACTCATAACGGCAAAATAGCAATTCGCCAACAGCATAGTCTCACAATAGTATATTGTGTGGCTTTAGGTTTGAAGAAAACAAAAGCTGGCCGACTGTATGAAAACCAACGAATCCAATAAATCCAAATTTAAAAAAGCAGGAAATGGCAGAAGAAAATCCTCAGAAGCATGCATGCACAGTATGTGCCAAATGTGATGCTGAGCTGAATGATCTAAAGCTAGAACAGTTTATTAAGTACAGCTGTCAATCTAATTCCACAAACATTACATTTAAATCCAGTCCCGGTGATGCATTCTCTTCAGCGCAGGTTGAAAATATTACAAATTGCCTACAAAAGCGTCATTTTCCACAATAGAAATCGACATGACAAAACACTACTGAATCACAATGGCCTGTCAGCATGATCCAATGTTATCCAGTTTATTATCCCGCTGCCCTGTTAAGTATTATTTTTTTATTTTTTGTAAATACATCTAGTTCATACATGGAAATACATCATTTCCATGTCTCCTAGTTCACCGGGTGCTATGAAAAGACGTGATGTGACAGTATCATGTGGTAAATATAATGTCACCCATTTCCTAGCGCTCTACTCTGGCATTGCATCTGGACTTCGGTCTCCACACGGTCTCTTCTCCTCATTCCATCACGCTTTTACAACATGGTTAAACCCCATCTTTTGTCAAAAGTGCATCCTGCCCTGCAATGTACAGGACTAGAAATTAACTCACTTCAGAATCAGCCAGTGTGGCTTGTTAATGAAGAAATTCACTAGCCACTCAGAATTTGTACCTTCATAACATACATGTATATTTTTTCCACCAAAGAAAATGTACATATTATTCTTTTGATGTTTTACGTTGAGTTGGCTGCAATTGAAATGGAATTGACCTCAGTCCTATCATTGTGCGCATAATGGTTTCCATTTAGTTCTCAAAATTCAATGACGCAGCACCAAAAAACAGTAAAAGACTATCCAGTGAGCTTAAATGAACAATAAGGAAATGGATTCTCGTTTGGAAGTGATCTCCTTGACAATAGCATCAAATTGACATTACCATAAATGAATTATTAAATACTAAATTAATGCTATATCATGCAAGCTCTAAACCCGACTGACACACAGCATGCACTCTCAGTTACCCAAAACTAAGTCACCTTGGCGTCGGATTGGGTTGGGTTACGGCTGCCAGTTGTTAAGGGCAACTGTATCACTTTGACATCTGCCTTTCTCTGGCGCTACGCGTGGCATGCCGTGGTCCTTCAGGTCAGCGTCCAGTTAAGCTATTCTGAGAACAGGACACAACTACAGACAGCATGGATAACAAACCTGCATGCAAATCCTTTTACCGTGCGCTCATGCCGTTCGTTTCATAGCAATCTGAATTTTATACAGGGTTATATTCCAATGACAATAATGGCCATCTTGCCTGCCTGATTTCATCTTACCATCTCGGGTACAGCTAGATTTAACAAGGTACAACGGTTTAACAGCTTTATAGCGACAGTACCTACATAGCTACATTGTGTAGCTCATTAAAAGTAAAATGTTCTCACTCCCACATCCACACAAATTGTGTGAAAGCTCTCCCCTGACGGAATGGACATCCCTGAACATTGGTTTCCCTAATTTGCGGGTAATCCTCACTAAATAAATTAGCTGCCACAAGCGTCTTTTACCTGCATTCGGTGGGCTGACGGGTGTTACATTTCAAGCCCTAAATGTAACAGCTTCACAATGCAACATAATTCGGTGGATCACCTGAGCCACTGTTCCTCGTGAAACATGTCGAGCGGTCTTTGTCAATGAAGCTCCTGCCAAACGTGCCCCAGCAATCACTTTCTTTCAAAGTCACTGAGCTATCTTCTTCTAGCCACGGTAGCCAAAGTAATGGGCAGCTGGGCCTGGCCAGCATTTTTATACATGGCCCTAAGCATGATGGGATGTTCATTTTTTAATTAACTTAGGAACCACACCTGTGTGGAAACACCTGCTTTCAATATACTTTGTATCCCTCATTTAGCCTATGTTTCCCCCCTCTTTTGCCAGCTATCTGTACAACAACCCGCCTGTGTGTCAGACTAGCTGCCACATTATGTTAGCAGTGTAATTTAAAAAAAATGTTTTAAAAGGTTTAATAAAAGGTGGGTTAAAGTGAAAAATAAACCAAATCGACGATGAGAATAATGCGGCTACTCTTGCTCCTAAGTTAAAATCTTTATTTGCTGTTGTTTTAGTCAAGGCTGCATGTTTTAGTTTTTTACAAAGGACTGCTGTTAACACAGTAATCAGAGTGGATATGATCAATCTGTCAGCATTAAGTATTGAGTTAATAGGCATCATATCTATATTGCTAAGTGCTCAGTGAAAAGGCCTTTGAGATTTTTTCTCAGATTGGCACACTAGGCACACAGCAGTTTTTTTCTGGATGAACTACAAATAACATCATCTGTGTTTGGAGCAGACCGTTATTTCTTTTGCACACTTTGGTCTAAAGAAATCACCGGCTTTCCTCAGAACTGACAATATTCTTCAACATGTGTTTGGACTTGACTGAAATATATTTCATCTGTATTAGTACACCCTGCAATATTAGAGTCTACAGTCTACAATACTGTATGAATTTACCAAGCACACGTTGTCCACAGAAGGTTCATTTTTTAAATGAGTGCTGCGGTGAATTTACTTATTTAATGTGCTTTGCTTGGTGCAGAAGATTGTTTGAAGAGCATTTAAAATCCTCAGGTCAAGCAGAGGTTTTTCAATACAAAAGCACAGTAGAACTGTGAACAGTTTCACTATTTTAGCTATTCATTGAGACGGGAAGCTTACTGCAAAAAATGTATCTCAAGCAGAGCTTGAAATAGCAATTTAAGGTTTAAAAGAGGGCCAAAGTGGACAAAATAGCTTTTTATGGCTTTGCATTATAATACAGTAATAAATAAATTACATTTAGTGAAGACACTGAGCAACAATTGCCTCTTTAAAATGGTGCAATGTTTGTTTTTCATTACAACGTCTCATTGCTACAGCAACTGTGTGCTCAGTGCATGGTGATTGGGTGGCGCTTGTTTTCTTCTTTGTCTTTGATTTATTGTGAAGTTCAGTGAGATGTCTTGCGTCAAAGAGACATTTACAAGCGTTGCTTGTAAGAGAGACACACGCTGACCCTTGTAAAAAAAACAGCTGTACTGAATATGCGCATTCAAAGAGATAGGGCTTGTTGTCACACTTCAGGGTGCCATTTTAAGAGCACTTACAATATGTGGCTCTAACCTTGAATACCTTGGATATTCAATTGTATTACGTTATGAAAGAATGGCTTTTTAAATACAAACTATTCCCTTCTACTAAGTGATTCACCTCTCTTCTGAACTCTTGCTAGCCAGTCAGAATTTCCTAATATTACTAATTTGTTATTAAATTAAGTAAAGTCATTGCATATAAGTAAGTGCTTGACATAGGCTTTGAAGTCTTCAATTGTCAGCACGTGGTCCCCAAACAGTTTTGTGCATAGCGAAACATAGTACATTTGAGAAATTAGTGTATAATGCATAGCAGACAGCGTGCACTTACACACATCTACAAACATGCATTCATAAATATAATGACACAAAACATATGTTGACAATGTATTAGTATATGATGTATTTATGTTTAAAGAGAGGTACCGTGTTCACAAAGGATGGGAGTGTTGCCAAACAAACAAACAAACTAAAAGTATATATGAGTATACGTATATCAGAGTATATACACTACCTGTCAAAAGTTTTAGAACACCCCCATTTTTCCAGTTTTTACTTAAATTTAAGCGGTTCAAGTCCAGTGAATAACCTGAAATGGTACAAAGGTAAGCGGTACACTTGAAAGGTTGAAAAAAAAAGTTTAGGTTACCAAAAACTGAAAAATAATGTCAATTATAAAAAAAGGCCCTTTTCAGGGAACAAGTAATGGGTTAACGTGGGTTAACAATCACTCTGTGCAAGTCGCCGACTCTGAATCCAGCAAAAGAGCTCCAGACCATCACGCTTCCTCCTCCATGTTTGACAGTTGGTGTCACACACTGAGAAACCATCCTTTCGCCTACTCGATGGTGTACAAAAACCCTGCATGATGAACCGAAGATTTCAAATTTGGATTCATCGGTCCAAAAGACCTTCTTCCAGTCTTCAGTAGTCCACTGGCGGTGCTTCATGGCCCAGGCAAGCCTCTTTTTCTTATTTTGCCATCTTAGCAATGGCTTTCTTCCATGGCTTTAACCTGTCAAACCTGCAGCTCGAAGTCTTCCCTTCACAGTTGAAACTGAGATTTTCTTCGACCAATGTTAAGCTGTGCTTGAAGCTGTCCTGTGAGCTGCCTATCACAAGCTGTTGACTCTGTTGGCTTTGGGTCTGCCAGACCTCTTCCTGTCAAAGTCTCCTCCAGTTTCCAAGTGCCTTTTGATGGTGTAGGAAACTACTCACTGCCAAAAAATTTACATTATTTTTCTGTTTTTGGTAACCTAAACCTTTCTTTCTAACCTCTGGCAGTTTACTGCTTACCTTGGTACCATTTCAGGTTATTCACTGGACTTGAACTGCTTAAATTTCAGTAAAAGTTGGAAAATGGGGGGCGGCGGATGGCGTAGCGGTCTAACGCACCACACTTTGGCTGGTCCGGTGTGGTGTGCGCTGCCTGTCATGGACGCGGTTCAAAACCTGCGTTTCTACCAGACCGGCCCTGGTCGTCAGCCCCGATCGGAGGCGGCATTTGGCTGTCCGCCTCCGGGGGAGGGGGAGCCGGCACAAGTCCGTCGAGGAGCAGGTAAAGGCGTCCGTGGTAGAATTCTGTCTCGGAAGAGGTGGATCAATCGGCCCGGAAAGAGTGTCTCGACCCGGAGGACGGGCAGCGGACTTGAGATAAATAGAGGGTATAATTGGCAACCAAATTGGGAGAAAAATGGGAAAAAAATTTAAATTAAATAAATTTAAAAAAAAGAAAACAAAATTGGAAGATGGGGGTGTTCTAAAACTTTTGACCGGTAGTGTATATACCAAAAATATATATATTATTATTATTTTGTAGCACAACCTGCTTCAGTTGGGCAGCCTTTTTATCCTTAATTATTGAAGATACAAAAACTAAATTGACAACAAGATTACCTCAAAAAAAGAATTACCACACTGGAAATGACAGTCATATACTTTTTTTTTTTCCTTACACAGTTGTCTCTCTTTGGCAATTTTTCCTCACTTTGGGCCACTTAGCGCTGCAAGATTGCTGGTGTCAAATGGAAAGAGAGGCATATTTCTCACTGGCCACAACTGGTCGCCTGAGGCCACCAGGTGCATCGTTGGGAGGAGCTAAACACAGTGGTAACACAGGAACCCACCCCTTAAACTCATCCTGCACCTGGTGGGAGGAAGCTCATGGCACCCTGCTGCTCACACCTGCAATGACTAGGCTATTCATGGTCGGCCCCTCCACCGATTCTGCCACTCAAGAGCCCTATAGCCCTATACAATCTGATTGGTTAACACAGGGTAACAGTACTGATTGTGAGCGCAGTTGCCGTGTGGAAAAAGATGATTCACTTCCTAGCATGTCTGAGCTGCTGTTCAGTTTTTCGTGTTCACAGCGAATGTAAAGACCAGCACGATGGTGTTCCTCAGAGGTTGGTCCAAAGCTGCCGTCTCGTGTCTGTGTGCCGATGACACTACTGAGCTCAGCCCTTTTAGGTGCGTGGGTGGCACGCCACTGTCTGTTACACTGCGGATTTTTCTTAGAAGGCTCTTCTCAATTTAACAGAAATAGCTGGCTAATCAATAACTGAAGTAAAGTCAGGAACACTTTGCAGTGTCTCGGGATGCCATCTCTGTGAAATAGAAGCAATCGCTCTTGCTAGACGCACTGCAGCTGGAAACCATCTCTAGCAGCTGTGGCTTTCATTGTACCCACCTGGATTCTCAACACTGCCAGTGGCAAACTCCAGGATTTCTATTTTTTTGGTTTTATTACACTGTATGCATAGTAGGTAGCATTAGCGTTGGCACAAATAATTCATCAATTCTAGAGGTCACACTGAAATACGGCACATGAACATTACCAAACTTTGCAGAAGTGTACAGCCAACGAAATGTTCTGATCTGTGCTTGATAGCTACTTGTGTAGCTATTTTTGTTTATAGGTGAACATTAGGTAAACGGCATAAACCCCTCTAGGACATGTGCATTTTCGATACAGTTTTGTTTTTGCACATAAATATCAGTACTGCTGAAAGGATTGGCGCTGCTATACTTCCTGTTTGAATTTACTGTTGTGCACTTCTGGAGAGCTTTTGAATTATGTTGTCTTCTTTGGAGCCATGCATCCAGGCAGACTCTTTTTTTTTTTCTTGAAGGAGCTCCCTGTTATGTGTTTTTTTGAAGGAGCCCCCTGTTATGCGTTGGAAGCTCTGTAAAATCACCGGAATGTGTGTGCAAGCTTTGAGAGGAGTTAACCCACTTTGCCAAAGTTCTGTTGAAGGCTGCTCAACAAAGCGTCTGCCACCCGAATTCGTCACGTGCGAAAGCGAAGGCACAACAAAACACCTCACCAAATCAGCTCCTCGCCAGGGGGTCCGAGAAAGCCCTCCGCTGAAAGGCAGCTTGGATCGATACCAGGGATGAGGCTGTTACAGCCTTTTAAAGCATGTATGGGATCAATATGTTATTATTTTTCATATGCTGGCGGTATTTAATAACCTCAGTCTTCCTTTCCTCCAATCAAGGCACCTCTGTCAGGTTCTCAGGGGTACAAACCTCTTTCCCCCCAGCTCAGAAAGTATTTAGCCTCTACATTTGTCCTCTTTTACATGCCTTGTACGCGCTTCTTCTGACAGCACAGGCTAGCTTTGTGGTTCTACTTCTTTCTTTGAGGCTGAAATTCGAAGACGCAATCCTCGCAGGTTGCCGCGTGGATTTGTTTGTGTGTGTGTGTGTGTGTGTGTGTGTGTTACTAGTGTTGTGCTCAGTCTCTCTAGACATTCTAGGTAGTCTTGCCTGTGCACCTGGAGAATTGAATCTGATTTACGGTGGCAGCCTGGGAAATGCATTGCAGCTTTTTCCTAATTTGGTTAATTTTCATGCATATTAATGTCGCCGTGTATTTTAAGTATGCATCCTGTGCATTTGTACATCTGTCTTGCCGCGGGAGCAGAACCGAGACAGCATTATGAATGCCCCTTCATGTGTTGCGTGTGACGAAAAAAATCGGCGATCGATGCTCTATCGATTATCGCGCGCCGCGAAAATAATACGACCTACTTCTATTTGTGGAAAAAAATATCTCTCTGGAAGTTTGCCTACTCCGTGCGTCCAAGGCCACGGTCTGCCTTAATCTTTACGGCAGAATCTCCATAAGATCAAACGTGTATTTACCATGCGATAATAAAGCATTTGATGTATTCTGAACCTGTACCAAACCAGGTGCGGGCTGAAGCCTGCACATAGCACATGCTGTGTCAGAAATGTATGGGGCGAATTAGAGGCAATACTCATTTTAATATAAATGAGGTCTGTATAATGATGTGAGGATCGCGCCGCACAGCGGGAGTGGCATGGGAATGGTTAGAAAAACGCCCCCGTTAGTGAACGACAGTTACATGATAAATCATCGGTAATTAAACACTTTGGAAAAAAACAGAATTAAGCAGGGCGCAGTCTTGGTGGTCCTTTAATGAATACACCGGAGCTGATCGTGTAAGACCTGCTCTCTTTTATTCATTAATTATTACTTTTGCATGCCAAAGTCCAAACACCAGCCCCGCCAGCTTTACGTTACGATACGTTCGGTCGATTCGGCTTCTCAAAACCTTTACACGCGTTTGATGTAATTTGCTTCCAGAGTCCTCGCGCAAGTGGCGGGAGATTAATTGCACTTGATCAAAGCCGTGGCGCTGCAGCCTCGGTTGTAGTAATGGAATCACGCGGACTGGAGAGCCGAGGCCTTGTATTATCTGCTTGCTCTTTTACGGCATGTGCGGGAATTTAATTCTTCCTTGTTTATTTTCTGCATTTGTTTGGGGAGAAGCTCTTAAATGTCACCAGTAATGCAGACGGGACGAACACGCTGCTATCACAAAGTACCAATTGGAGAGGGAGCCACGCTTGCCACATTGGGAACCGGTATAAATCAAAGAGGACAAGTGACAGAGATAAATGCTACAACAGCTTCCGGAAAATATCCCTGTCCCTATTACAACTTTCTGATAAAGGCAGCAGTGTGACGCCTTGCATTGTGCAATAACACGTGCGTTGCTTTAGAAAAGTTTACGACTCAATGAGAGGCAAAGGTGCCGGTGCCAGTGATGTACAAATTAATGGCTCTGTATGCAGTGTGGAGATTTGTCATTTCAAAACTATATTTTGGTTTGATGGTCTTGAAGTCATAGACGTTTTATGAAGCGTGCACTTCGGTCCGCTGCTTAGCATTTCCTGCATCCGTCAGCAAAATATCAATGGGGCACTTGTCTGAGGAGTTTCTTTTTATTCTTAGTAGTAATACATATTCAAATGCTACGATGTTGAAAATGACTGAGGATATCTTTTCAGGAGGGCCACTCTTGGCGCGTAATTTGTTTCCTCAAATTATTTAAATGATGTAATATCCTTGAAATGTTCTGTTGGACTCACATCTATTCAATTTTTTGAGGAAGAAAAAGTCTCAGCGAGCCAGTGGCAGAGGCCACAGCGTAATTTAGTTTAATGCTGTTCTTGCTGTTATTGTTTATTTTAAGCAATTAAATATGAACATGCCATTATGGAGCACACTCAGCTTGTCTTGGAGACCTCCGCAGCATATCTGCATATCATTCCCATAAATCTGTCCCGATCATAATTCTGCTGCAGTTGATTCATTTGCAGCAGAAAATCAGTGGTTTCATTGAGCGTCTGGCTGTCACAGAGCCAGAGGCTGCACTCAGCCTCCTCACAAATGAAATGTCGTGTTGTACCCCCTCTATCCCATGGTGCAAGACAATGCTGTAATTTGATATAGCTAGCTCTCTTTATGCTCTTTTCTAGTCGTTCCTCTCTTTCTTTACATAATAAGGGTGTTCATTCATTCATTCCATTTTCCCCTCTTTAATTTTGGTATTATATGTCATTACAGCCAATCTAAATTGTTTTTGTCTGCATTTTGATGATTAGTAGCATTGGTTCTATTTTCGCTGTGTGAGGGGACTCATTTCTTCTATACAAGGGCAACCCGCAGAGCAACTTGAAGAGGCACCTGATTTCCTACGACCCCCACAATGCTTCACTCTCCTACCGAACACAGTCCCTTAACAGTCCTGTGCACAGGTTCATATATGGCATTTTTCATAATGGAGTTATGCACATTGGTCTTTGCAAGGCTTTTCTTTCCTTTTTCTGCTCCCCGAATGCCTATGTTTGACATAACAGGAATGAACCAAAACCATCCCTCATCCTAAAGTGAATACTCAAGAGAGGGCTATTTGTTTTTTATTTATAGTTAGCTTCCTTGCTAGCCAACTACTGTAACTCAAGCAGTAAGTGCCTGATGCATTTGATAAACGTAAACGGATATTGGAAGTAAACTGCTTCACTTCATGTTTCCTAGCAACATACCATGACACAATATTCCGCCTGGAGTTGCTGGTGTAGATACAAGACAACTGCATTCAGCTTGTTATTAAAGTATGGCATAATTGTGCATAGTGTTTTTTACATTTCTTTTTTGCCTTGCACATCATTATCTTGTAACTTGTTGTGTACAGTATGTACCTGAATGTCATGGCATAATTGCATTTCTGCACCCTTGTTAACTGTGCTATGAAAATTGTAATCGAATAAGATGCCTGTCAGTCAAACAGCCCATTGACACCAACTATTTAGGGTCAAAGTTAAAGTGCGGGGGTCCTTACTGTACATATGTCATTGAAATATGAAATTTAGAAACAGAATCTTTCCAATCGTCTTTGCCAGCATACCACAAAGATGGAATGCCTGGGATTTATATTTGCTCCCTGGCAGCCTGTAAAATAAAGCATTTTTGTGTGAGTCTTAACTGTTCCTGAAAGGCCTACTGACCTGCCATTTTGGCATGCTGGTGCTCGTTGGGGCACAGTACAAACAATGTAAGACCCAGATCTATGGCAACAAAAAAATTGAATAAATAAAAGATACCCTTTTACAGGCAGGTAACATTTGAAATTCAGAGGGGTTGTTGTATAAGTTTTACTGTCCTGCAGAATATGAAAACACCACCAATATTAAATATGACACTTAAAACAACAACCAATTCAAACCAAACCAAACCAAACCAAAAAGAAAAAGTTGAACTTTGACTTTGACTCATACTGGGAGTTTGGGGGCAGATATGCAGGTATTTAGCAGGTTGTTCTCTGACAATATATCTTCAGGGTGTGATCGCAGTTGGGAAAATTCCCTTAATTACACATTGGCTATTTAAACATGAATTATGAATGAAAAGGGTAATAGTCTACCTATATTGTGGTGGTGTCTGGATTAGAATACTGGATACCTTAATTGAGCCCGGAAGCCTTACACACACTTCTCTGCACCCCATGATTCACCAACCAAATCATCTGTTGACCTGAAGTTCATCACAAACCATCACAACGGTAGAGCTAAAATGGTGTAGCATTGTACCACCTCACAGACATGAACGTCAATGCTGTATTAAGACATTCTGATTTAGCTGTTGGAAGTCCCAGTCAAATTACTTTGGCACAAATTATTTGAAATTCGCAAAAAATGATAGTGTGGAAAATGTAGGCGACACAAGCAATTGGTACCAATTGATGGTATGGTCTGGGAGATATGCTTTCTGCTAATAACAAACCCCTCAGGCTTTGGCTTCAGTTAGCTGGCAGAGAAGAGGAAGGCTTTTAGTATGCAGGGAAAGGTGCTGTTATTGTGCAACAAATACAATTGTGACAAACAAGCAACACAGGCCTCTGAAATATATTACTGCTCGAATAATTTTAATCAACCTTTCATTAAAAAAATATTATTTTTTTAAGTGTAGACGGCTAGTTATGGTTGATTTATTTCGATTTTTAGAAAGCAACAACTTTGCATCCGGAGATATCCTGTGTGTGCTGAGTTAGCATGTACCATTCTGGGGAGATTTATGCACGGGGAAAATGAGGTGTGCTTTGTGGTTTCCTCATCTTGAAGAGGCCTGCATCTCCAATATCCTGAAGAAAACATTAATTGGGGAGTGACTGCAGGGGAATCGTCACAGGAGTAATCAAACCTGGGTATAACGGAGGAATGCTTTCAGCCCTGGGGCTCCCGTTTCATTGTTGAAAGCTCAATGCGCAGACACTACCGTTAATCCAGGATGGTGGCGCATTAAGGTGCGCAAACTCCATAAGGCATGGTAGCGCAGGGTGTAAAAGAGGTTGGTTTAAGAATAATAAATGACCTGTGAGTGTGGGGGGGGTTGGGTTCATTATGGCCAATCGGATCATCAGATATTTTCCCTTTAATACCAGTGTAGGGTGACTATATTCAGTCCAAATGCAGGACAAGCAGGATCGATGGCGTGTCACACGGCAATACTGAACTAAGCTAGCGTGCATGTGTATCAGTTTCCTACTGTGCTTTTCTCAGTCGGAAACTGATATAGGAAGAGGAAGACTTACGGTGCAGGTTAGTTTAGTTTACTTTGTGTCTTTTTATCTAAGCCATATATATTAAAACATGTTTATTAGCTGTATTTACTACATTTCATTGATGCACTTGTGATGGTGAAAGGTCCCTCCTCTCCCGTGCGCGTTTCTCTCCAAAGTCTGCAATCGCTCACAGTATCGCCGCGTGATATGCCGTCCAGCTATGTGCTATATTTTTATTGCAGTGAAAGTTTAATATTTAACATAACAAAAACCAGTGCACATGTATACGTACATATATTTATTTTCAAAAACACAATTTTACAGGAATAGAGGCGGTCTCTCGCTCATTCAAATGCATTGAACCAGTTAAAATACTTTTAACTGCTTAGTTGAATACAGATTGCATTTCAAATATTGTATTGGATTGTATTTGCCTTTGTATTTGTATTTGTAAAATACAGAACAGTGCCTAATTCTTCTATTGACACCCCCATTGCACCCCCCAGCCCATGTTGACGCAGACCACAGAACTGCCACACCGGGTGGGGGTGAGAAATATTCGGTTTACGATGTTTAGAAAGAGAATGTTTTTGTTTTTAACCATCTGGAGACTGAGACTTGCTTAAACAGCTGACCTTAGTTTAAGCAAGTCTCCAGATGGTTAAGAACAAAAAGATGATCTGTCTAAACATACAGTCTACTCCATTAAGTCATATAAAAATATATAACAAAGAGTGGAAGTACCCCAAGTGCTCTTTGGTGAATGATTAGTAGTTTCACTTGAACTGATTTGAGCTGAGAGGACCACCCTGACATTAACGGGCTGATACTCGACCTCCGCTGCAGTCCAATCTCAAGATATTGTGCTGCACACTGCTGATTTAAAGGCTGTGCCATAAAAACGTTACTCTGCTGAAGGATGGGAAACACCTTGCCACGTAGTGCAGTTTGATTCTCAATCTAAAGACCTCAAATAATAAAGAGAACAATGAAAAACATTCGCCAAGATCCAAAAACGAATGGAATATTCATATGGAATATTCAAATGGAACATTCATAACATGCAGCAGGAAAAAAATTTTATCTTGCCTAGTTGGGCTGAATGTTCTCATCAATAATCTGTTAATGTCTCTTCATGTCTAATTCATAACCATGCAATTCATAATTCATGATAAAAAATAATGTTAAGATGTTATAGATTGGTATCTATTTGGTAATGTTCTATGGTGTTCCTTTTTTATTCTGTGGCCATTTATTGTTTATTTCTAATTCATATCCGTGGCTTACTCTTCTCTGACAGCGTTTTAGATCTGTGAAGGGGTTCTGACCCAAACCTTAAGAACCATTACCATGTGGGGCACAAAGGACTTGGGCGTCAAAGCCAGGGAAGAACAAATTGTGCTGGCTGACCTTTTCACCTTTTCCTGAAGTGCTTTATTTGTTCCATTTATCTTTTATCAATGTTATCCTTGGGGATTTCCTGCTATTCACACAAACCTTGAACTGTCAATATTAAGATAAACTATCTGTGTTTAAATCTCAAATATGAGAAACCTGTGAATTAGCATTTAAAAAAAAAAAAGACTACTAATACCAAACAGTGTCACAGCATTCCAAAATATCTCCTGGATCTTGAAAATAGATGTGATGGAATATGAACAAAGGAAACAAATGGCATCTCCCACACAAAATCATAGCTCTGTATCTAATCTCTCTATCTATCTGTCTATCTGAGAGGGACCATCACTGGAGGCAGGATTTCATTAAAATCCTTAAATGTAATTTGCAGCATTGCAGAAGACACAGAGCATTGAACTATCTCCAAAAGATCTTGTATATGTTTTGCAAGATTAAATTAGATTTTTTTTCTTTTTTCTATTTATTTATTTATATTTCTTTTTTTTTGCTGTCCTGTTTAAATGAGGCTTCCTAAGGGCCTAGTTAAAAACCAAATGTCGAAGTCAGTGGTTTCCTGCTGTACAATGTTGATGTCATTAAGGGCTTTGCGTGCGTTTATCCTTCCGTAAGCACGGAGGGCATGTTAGCAGCAGGTTCACCAGACCTCCATTGTGCTGTCTTCACTGGGAGGCAGGGCGCGTGCAGCTGCCTCTGTACCAGGGAGCACAGGATTTCACATTGCTGATGGGCGGGAGGTATGCAAACAACTGTGCATGTCCAAATGCCTCTCTCTCTCTCTCTCTCTTTCTCTCCTCTTTATCTCCTACTCCCTCCCACTATATCTCCCTCTCTCTCACATACACATTCTCTCTCTCTCTCGCTCTCTCTGTCTCTTGCTCTCTCTCGCTCTCGCTCTCTCTTTATCTCTTACTGTCTCCCACTATATATCTCACTCTCACATACACATACACTCTCACTCTCTCACTCTCTCACTCTCTCTCTTACTCTCATTCTCTTGCTCTCTCTCTCTCTTACTCTCTCTTACTCTCACTCTCTCTCTCTTACTCTCACTCTCTCTCTCTTACTCTCACGCACTCTCACTCTCGCTCTTACTCTCTCTCTCTCTCTCTCTCTTTGTTTCTCTCTCTCTCCCTCGCTCTCTCTCTCTCTGTCTCTCTCTCTGTCTTTGGCCTGCTGGTATCCCCTGCTCCTGATTGGATTAGGTCCTGTGCTATCTGATTTGAGACGGGATGCGGCTCGCCTGTTGTGTCCGGGGCTGCCCGCTCCAGCAGGACTAGGAACAAGCAGGACCTGTTGTGCGGAAGTAACAATGTTAGCAATTCTCACTGTGCCCCTGATATTTGCCATTACATCCATACAGTGGCCAATGCGAATTCCCCAACCAGCTGAACATAAAAGCTTCCAGCCATTGCGACCACGAAAGGGGGGGGAAAAAGAGCAGGAATTAACAGAGAAGGCACGTATTCCCTAATACCTGGTTTAGAGATTGCAGGAATAATTAAGAGAACACCTGAGGTAATGAACAACTTATTTGATGAGGGTAGCAGAGATTAGCTAAACTGGCTTGGTGTAGCAAAATGATATTAAATTTGGTTTTCTGCTGTAGTGAATTTCTCCTTTGGGAGCTTGCCCTGTTTTTTTCATCCTCCTTTCCTTTTCTTTTTCCCTTCAAACTTATCTGAGCAATAACCTGTCAGCGTTTTTGTCCTTTTTGGTATTCGTTCTATATTTTCAGCTCTTAGAAACCAAACTTTGTGTTTCTTTCTTTTCAGTTAAATGGAAAAGTAATAATAAAATGTGCTTGATAAAACACAATTTTTCAATTTTAATATGAGTACAGGGAAAAGCACTTCCTAATCTCTGTCCACACTTTAACAAAAAGGAGGGTGAGAGAACCTCGGCATGGCTTTAAAATGACCAAGGGCTTTTTTGATAAAGCCCATTTTAAAGGCCCAGGGAAGCCATTTTGAGTACGGTAAACAGATTCCCTACGAAATAACACGGGCTGAAATTAACACGGCTCTCCTTTTGAAGGAACTGCATGTAGCTGTACGCATCTACCGTGTAATCCTTTGCTCTGTTCTTGAACACGGAAGGGAAAACCGTGAAATCCCACACGGTGCGATCTTGCCGCTTGTGCTGTAGATTGTGAACGCGGGCCCCCTCGATCAGCCTTTGCCAGTGTGCAGTTTGGACTGATAGAGGTAGGTAGATGCTGGGCACTATGGGTAGGGAGCTGGGGAGTGAGGGTTCTCAAGTCTCTGATGTATGTGACCTGCTTTCCATGGGCTCTGTTGGAGGAGGAAGGGTGCCTCCAGCTCCTGTATTTATAGGCTAGGTCCAGGATGTGGCAGAGGACTCGCGCCGTCCAGAGCTGGCTGCTTGCAGCGTGCTCTCCCCCCTCCGTGCCTCCACACTCGCTGCAGCAAAAAACACCCTAATCACGGACTTACAGTCCAACGTCAATATCCACTGTGTCAATACGCTCTTATGGACCCATCAGCTGAGTAAAAAAATCACCAGGGAAGAACACAAGAAGAATACAAGAAGAACACAAGAAGAATACAAGACGTTTGCAATAAGCATTAAAAATGCATCAGTCTAATTACTGTAATGCAAAAACGTTGGCATGTAAAAAAAGATATTTTTGTCGAAATGCTGTTTGATTTTTCTTTCCACGCGTGCGTATTGACAGATGTTACTATCTAGGATAAAGGAGTGGACTAGATACATGTGTGCAGGAGTAAAGGGAGGATAGGTCCATTGTTCTGTGCCATTAGTATGCGTAAATGATAGTAAATAGCCTTTATCTTTGCCCTGGGTGCATGTTTGAACTGCTCTCCCTGGAATATTTCTACGGCGTCAAGCCTTTTCTTGAGCGAAAACGATGTTTTTAGTGCATAAATGCAGCTGTTCGAATTAGCAATTCATATTTATCATTTGTTGTCCTCGTAGCACACAGCGGAAATTCATTATTCTTCTGTGGAACAAGGACAACAACGGCAAAATATTGCCATCCTAATCATTCCCTTTAGCGCGTCTTGCGAGCGGCGCTCTTTGTTTCCCCACTTGCAGCATGCATGCTAAGTTGGACGAGAGCAGGTGTAATAGCAGCCAGCTGGTCTCTCCGCGCAGCCCCAGCCAGGAGAAGGAGAAGGCATGCCAGTCCTGGGTGGCTTGCACATCCACATTCTCGCAACTACCTTGTCACAACCTGAAGGTCTCAATTTGGCATCCTCTGCTTTAAGCTGTCAGGTTTTGTCCTGCGTTCCACTTTTCCGTTGATTGCTCCACAGAAAACAGAACAGACAAACAATGCGTTCACCTGCGGGCAGTGCACAGATTTGTCGAAAGGATGCGGGAAGAACAGGCTTGCAAATGGGATCGTGTACAAGCCCATCCCTTGACTTTGTGGTTCTACGTGGCTCCATAGGTAGAGCGCGGTGCTGACAACGCTTAGGTTGTGGGTTCGCATTGGGACTGCATGCACTGAAAAATGTATGTTGCTTTGGATAAAAACGTCTGCTAAATGGCATATGTTATCTTATGTTATGTTAGCACATTATGAGAAAAATAAAATGATGGCATTTGATGCTTTGATGCCATTTTGATGGCATTTGATTCTTGAGTGTGGCCACTGTTTTGATGGTATATTTGTGCCTAGGAATGTGTGTTGTCCAGTGCAAAGTTTCAAAGAGCGCCCTCAGTGAACCTAAGCTCAATGATACCTCCAGCCTCTGACCGTGTTGAAAGATGCCTCTGACGGGGGCGGTGATCCTTCAACAGCCCCCAAATGAGGAGAGTTCGCCAGCATCGTCCTTAAGCTGCACATTTCAGGGGCTTCATCCCGGCCCCACTCATTGTTTTAATCCATCTGTTTATGACTGAAGTTATTACTAAATGCATGGATCAAAACAAAATGATGTGCAGCCCACGTGCCCTGCATGTGATGGCAGACAGAACCCGTATCCGTTACGAGACAGAGTCTAGCTTGTCTTGGTTACTGCTGTAATATGTCGCCTGTTGTCATTGCGAAATGAACCTTTTTTTTGTTTCACTAAATGCTCCCTATTACCCAGTTCACGTCCCTTTAATTGAAAGTGATTGCCTGAAAACCCTTAGTTTGTCATCAGAGCTTAGAGATTTGATTAATAATTCCTGTGGATTTAAAGGGTTCAAAATCAGGTTACTGTCTTACAGCCCCTCTAGTTATGCACTCATATTAACAGTACATGATGTGACGCAAGCATTTCATTGTGGTACGTTTTGGAGTAGCTGCTTATATAGGCTTGGTTTTAAATCTCCACCCCGTTTGCTGATGTTTTTTTCCCCCAGGAAAATAAAATTGAGGATTTTGAAACTCGGGAAGGAGAGAATACAGCTCACCTTTAAAGTCCATTATTTCAGAAAGCTTGCGAAGGCGTTGATTTGTCTGAAGATTGCCGGAATACCAATTACAGCCGCCTGGCGATCGCACAGATAATCACAATTCGCTGTGTAGCCTTTGTATTCTGATCTCGTAATTACTGTGCAATGAGAAATAAATACACGTGACTCATAATTTATTGACAATATAAATGTTTTTGTGTGTGCGCGTGTGTGCGTCTGTGTGTGTGCGTGTGCGTGTGCGTGTGTGTGTGTGTGTGTGTGTGTGTGTGTGTGTGTGTGTGTGTGTGTTCTATGATAGGAGCAAATCACAAAGCAGTGACCTCCTCATCAGGAGTAATGAATGTGCTCAGTACATCCTGACAGTGTCCTAATGAATTTACCAAAATAGCAGCACATTAGTTTTCAAACACGTTGGCAACAGTCGCGTAGCTATAGGGACATCAGAAGCTATACCAGGGAGAGAAACAAAGTTAGAACATTAGAGGGTAAAAACCCATTAGCATAATTTATGGTGTACAGGAAGCTCATTAGAGCGACTTCACTCTTATTGTGAGATGAATGATTTAAAATGCATCCTTTTCCCCCCTCTCATCTTGAATGGCATCCTGTAATCGATGGAATACCTGAACCGTTTGTGTCTGCTTTTTAATGTGTAACGCAGATTGAGTTTAAAAAGAAAGTAATTAAAATACTGGCAGCTGAAAACTTATTATGCTGGTGAAAGAGGAGCTGCCTATACGTTCACCCTCGATCGTTCAAAAGTTATCTTTAATCCCCCATAACATTAAAGGCTGGCCATTCATCAAGTCACAGGAGTGCATTGTGCACTGAAAGGCCTGTCGCTGCCTTTTCTAAGAACATAATTGAAATTTTGCGACGCTCCTCAGAACCTGCCTTTAAATTGAAAACAAACTGGTATCAATAAATTAAGGCAACATTTCTGGCCCAGTAAATAACCACTACTCTGCCGCCTATCTATCTGCCTATCTAACCTCCCTCCATGAGCATCTGAGGGACTTGTGAATGCTTTTTAATCTTAGGAGGGAAACGCTAGTGAAGAACAAACCCGCTGCGGCCCAGTTTTGATGTTCATAGCATTGACATTTTAATCTACCCATCCAGTTTAAGTTTGCTTTGTTTTGAATTCACCTTGTGTGTTTATTTAGATTATATAAAGGCGCTGCATGTTAATGCCCCGTCGGTAGAATTAATGACAAGAAATGGTAATTAAGTTCTTATGTAGAGAAAGCAATCCCTCCACATGCAAGCATAACAAGTACGTAATTTGAATATGAATTCAGAAAGAAGAAAAAAATGTGTGAAAAAATTGTGAAATTAATTAATTAATTCTTCATGAGGGAAGTTCTTTCCTAGTGTAGTCATATTTAAAGATGGACGCTTCAGATTATTCTTTTTTGGTTGTTGTTTTAGTTTTCTCCTTTGATTTGAAAACGCATATAGTACACTCATATCCAGTTCATTTTTCCAAAACGTCTATCGCTCCTAGACTGGAGTAAAGGCCCATATTAATACAAGGCCCTGATGCACCATACGGTAACTTGGAAATCCATAAAGCACAACCTCAGACCTTAGAAATAGCCACTGGGGGGGAATTCCAGGTTTGAATATTTCCACATTAATTTGTAGCCTGATAAGTTGCCACCTTAGTTCCATTTTGGCCCCCGAGCGTGTTTATTTCCAGTGCAGTCCGCAGGGGTTTGCTGTGTGGAGCGCTGTGGCCATTTGTGTTCCCCTTTGTATGCGAATAACACAGATGTTTTACAGTGGGTATGGTAAAAGCTTTTCCGCCCATCACCTCGTCTCCCTGTTGTGCATTCCAGCGCCATTCTCTGCCGTTGTTTACTCGGGACCCCGTGACCCGTGTAATCCCAGGTCACACACATAACATTTACAAACTGAGAACTGTCCCCGCTGCTGCCTGAGCCAGAGAAGCCAACCTGGAGAAGAGAGTCCTTTTGAGTCCGCGAGAGTTATTATTTTGGCACCGTTAAGGGTCAGGGGAAGAGAGGCGCGGCACTCTCGCGTGTGAGCGTTCACAGCTCCTGGTGTATCTCCGGTCACGCTTTCTGTGCCTGCGGCCACCTGCTTTGGGTCACCCGGTGGCTTTTGGAATGGCCTACTCTCTGAGTAAGGAACACCAACAAACTTTTTCCTCTCTGCCCTACCCTAAGGCAGTGCAACCACTAGAAAAGCATCAATTCTCCAGTGAGCCTGCTATTTCACCTGGCCCTGTTTGAAAGCTATCTGACTTTGTGTTTTTCCCTTTGCCAAAGTTTAAAAGAACGCATTCTGTCACTCTTCATCTAAGTGGAGTGGAGCCAGCGTGCTGTTAGGCTGCAATACCCATAAAACACAGCCATGATAGTTATTGCTGCAGTAAAACGGGACACATAAAACACAAAACACAGAGA
This sequence comes from Aldrovandia affinis, assembly GCA_029706075.1. Classification (NCBI taxonomy): domain Eukaryota; kingdom Metazoa; phylum Chordata; class Actinopteri; order Notacanthiformes; family Halosauridae; genus Aldrovandia; species Aldrovandia affinis. Next base: position 271,773 of record JAINUG010000255.1, on the reverse strand, counting down.
GTGAGAGAAAGAGAGAGCCATACCTATTTATGGATGGGATTATCAGACTATTAATTAATCAGAGAGTTTCAGGGCCCAGTGAACCCGAGTGCTGGCAACCCCTTCCTTCCAGAGAGCCTTGCTGCTAGCACGACGCAGCTTTATGGACTGTGTTCAATCAATGTGCGATTAATGGCAGTCTCGGGTGCTTAAAATATCTTTGTCTTTGTTAACGTTTGTTATTTTGTGACGAATGTGACCAATGAACAAAATCTGTACGTGTACATCCGTGTGTGCTTTCGTGTTCGTGTTTGTGTGATTGCATGTGTGCCTGCATGTGTGCACACGTGTGTGTGTGTGTGTGTGTGTGTGTGTGTGTGTGTGTGTGTGTGTGTGTGTGTGCCTGTGTGTGTGTGTGTGTATGTGAGTACATCTGTGCTCGTGTGTTTTGTGACATGTGGCAGTTTCCAGCATCTGCAGCTGAATCCGTAAACAGGATATTAAAGACACGCATCGCATGTTGGCATGGCAGGGGCAGGGAGTCCCACTCCGGGCTCTCTCCATTTCCCCCGTATCATTAACCTCCTCTCAGGAGTCTTACTACTCCTTTCCAGAGGGGGCGGGCTCTTGCTGCTTAGCCAGCTTTTTAAAGAGGGGCTGCTCATACAATGATAAGGACCAGATGCAGTTTATGGCCGTGAACATTTAGGGAAACTGTGATTGAATGTGGGAGCCTGCAGACATAGAGTGTCCATCGCTATAAACCCCAGGGATCCATACAGCTCCTACATGCACATGCGGCCCAGACGACCCCCCTCTTTTGATCCCCTCAACATCATCTAATGATCTCAAACAGCTTTTGTGGGATGTGAGCGACTATTTCAATATCAAGTGAAGGTGCTTAAGGTCGTTTTTATGGTTTGAACTTGTATGTTCTTCCTTGTATGTTATTTTTGTAATTATTATTAGCGTGTGCATGCATGTGTATATACAAAGTCATGCGTTGCTGAGAAATGTACTCATGTTAATGCCTCTCCTAATAGAGGATACTCGATCACAGCTACCGTTCCATTACACTATTCATAATTCTTATCATGGTGCTGCATAAATGATGTACTGTCATATGGCACTCAAATATGCTGGTGGTGGACATATTTATCACACCAAATGTACAGTAGTCTGTCTATATCTCACAATTAAATTCAGAAATCCATTATTTAGATGCTTAGAATGTGAGTGAACACCCCTTAGCCCACGATGACAACCTTCAAGTTGAATGCCATTTTAACTAATCATACTCACGGTGCCTTTCTGTTGGTACACTCATGCATGTGTAATTACAGTCTTGTGTACGCTGCCTGTTCTAGGTTGTGCTTCGTGATGAGGTGAATGAGGTGTCCCGACACCAAAAAAAACGGGAAGAGCTACCGTATGCTATCAGTGACTCACTGATTTGAACCAATCACTGCAATTTGTTGTGAAGAGCAAGGCCTTTTGAATGGTTCAAACAGGTCAGTGACTGACAGATAATTGTAGCTCCCCCCATTTCTGGTGTCACGATACCTCATTCTCCCATCACTGGTAATACCACGTACTCCCACCAAGTGGCAGGAGCTAGATGATTGTGCTGCACTGTGATGCAAGTGTATTTCCCTTTGTTTGTGCATCGTAAGGTCACAAATCATTGTGACATTTACCTGTATTCATATTGGCAACTATTGCACTGCACGCGCTCACAATGTTCACAGTTAAGAAAAACAAGCACATTTTAATGAGGGTGATCGATACTTGTTTTGAGTTGGAGTAACATAACCCGAGTCCCGATGTGGTAGGGATCGTGGACGCCTGGCTCACCGCACGCCTTCTGTGTTTCACCGGTAGCTCCTGGGACAGCGGCTAAGACCAGGCAACACCACACACCCCGGCCCTGTACCGTGCCACATGGCTGCCTGGCTGGGTTGCCTGGCAGGGTTGCCTGGCTCCGTTGCCTGGCAGGTATCGCCAACAGTCCTGCCTAGGGGGTCCCTTGGCCCCAAGGAAGTAGGTCATAAAGGGATCAGGGGTTTAAACATGCACCCTTCTCCCCCTCTGGCGCACACACAAACACACACACACATACACACACACACACGCCCGTCCCTCTCACTCTGTTTAAACTTTCTCGAGCACTCCATTGTCACCATTACGAGGGTCTTTAAGGCTGTATCACTTGAGCCCCCCGCCCATTCTTGCTTCTTTTAGCCCGCAGGCCCTTTGCTAATTGGAATGGAATGACCCGCTGTGACTCTTGCACCCCAGAAATGCCATTCTAATGTAAAGCAAACAAACACTAGTTGAGGGGAGAAATAATGCGCAGAGACATTTTACTTGGGCCACAATGGAGAAAAGAAAAAAAAATAGGCTTGGCTAAAAAGCATATTTAAATGCATGAGTTTTTTTTCCCCTTGTACCATACTTATTAGGAGGCGAATGCATAATCTGCAATTGAATGTCCTGTAATTTTTTTTGAAGGCGTATATTTTACTTCACACATTTTTTTTCCCCCGCTACTCCCCGGCGGAGTGCACACATAGACTCTAAGCAATCATCATTATGGAATGATAAGCAACGTGCCCCATCGATTCTCCCAGGAATTATGAATTCGGTTAGAGGCAGTGATTCTGTGGGTTTGCTTACACTATTCGCATCTGGGGAAAAAAATCTCTCTCTCTCTTTCTCTTTCCACTTTTACATAATAAAATAACTGATGGCTATAATCATGTACTGTACTTTAAGAGGACAATTCTTTAAAAAAGGGACTTACTGCTTGATAAAGAGCAGAAATGAGTGCCTGCTGCATTAAGAAAAGGCTTCCTTTTTTCGAGGGCCAATGTAAATGTAAATGTTTTTATTGCACACTGTTAAAATGCTTTAATAATAATCAAACACGGAAGCAGAGGCTCGGATTACTGCCTGGGAAGGGATACATGGTAAATAGTGCATATCATACAAAGGGGAGGAGGAAGGCGGTAGGATTGGTGAAACAAGACAGCAACAGCTGGTGTTTAAAATAAATAAAGAGGGATTTGATAGGACTAAATTGGTCAATATCTGCAGGGTTAATTCTGGGTAACATAAAATAACGTGGATAACGCTAATCCATTTTTAATAACCCCACAAATCAGCCCAAATGTATCCGTAACCTCTGAGAAATATGCTCTCTCAAAGCTTCTCCCGAAACTCTCCGCACCGCAGTGGAATCCGCTTGATTCCTCCCGTCAGGGCCCTGCCTAGCACCTCTACAGTAATCATCGGAGTGCGGTGGGCTTGGATCAGCGGGCTGAGAGAGCCAGGGAGGTTTGACGAATCGGGGGGAAAGTAAGTCTCCACTTCGTTGCAGCCCAATCGAAAAGCAGCGAGAAAGTTGAACTGGGAGAGAGCGGGCGCCGGCTCCCCTCTCCGTCTGCGGGCGCCCCGGCCCCCGGCCCTCCTCCTCCAGGAGCTGCCGCAGACTCTGCCTCCTCACGTCACGCTCCGGAATCAATTAGGGCTAATACCACACCCTCTAACGAGCGCTTTCTCCTGGTACCGCGGTGCATCCCCCGCGCCGGGCCTCTGCAGATTCTGCAGGGAGAGGGAGAGGAGAGACAGAGAGGACATTAATCAAGGCGGGTCTTGTACCCCTGCAGCTCTCCGGTAAACGCAGGTGTGTGGTTAACAAGCACCTCATTAAGTATGCACCTGCACTTAATGGGGAAGGTGTCATTGCAACTAGGGCAGGCTGGCCATGACCAAGGTCTTTACTCAGGGAGAGTAATGCATGCCAACAGATCTTCCCTGTTCCCAAGGAACAAAAGAAATGATTCTGCACAGGAACCCGGAGTACCCACATAATGTGTGCTCTCTCTCTCACTCTCGACGTGGGCTGGCTAACCAGGGCCAAGAGAGCTGTTTCACAATTATCATTTCATTTTTTTTTTACGTTGTTGCTCTGGTGTTCGCAGCTGTTGTTATACACTGGTAATTAATGTAATTTATTCTTCCAGTAATTTAAAAGCCTTGGCTGAGATGGAGGGAGGCGCGGCATCGAGAAACGAAACTCAGGGAAGCCTCACGGAGGTGCTGGGAACTTAAATTGTCAAAATCTTTCAAGGGCTCCGGGCAGCTTCCCTTCGCAGTTTGGAGGGAAGTCTCCCAAACAGGCGGACGCACTTCTTTGAGGAGCGAGACAGATTGGACGGGAGGCGAAAGCCCCGATAACAGGCCAGACAATAAGTGTCTGCCGCCGACGCTGCTTCTTCCGCCGGGCGTTCCCCTCCCCTTTGTCTCTGGCTGGCTGGAGCTCGCAGCGCCCGTGCCCGCCAGAGAACTGTGCTCAAAAGTGCTCCCTGGGCCCGCTCTGTCCTCTTTCATCGCTCATTCTCTGGGGGAATGTTACGACGGACTTCGTGAATGCAGAAATCCTGAATCTGAATCCTGACTAAATTTCTGTGGTCAGTGCCCGCTGTAAGGTGTCTGTTTATCTTTTCTTGGGGGGGTTTGCTCACACTTTGTATCCGTTCAGGAGTCTATAGACCCTCTGCCGACTCTGAGCTCCTCACCGCAACACCTGTGAGCTGCTTGACTAGTGTGGAAGATCGATAACGATAGCACCGCAAAGCTCCCTACTAAGGGACCAACTACCTGGTTTGCTGTCTGGGCCAATGCAAGTTGTGATGGTTAGCACTGAAGTCTGAGGGCTTGTTGCTTCAAATTGCAGATGGAATACTGCCATTTTACACTTTACTCACTAGGTCCAGTAGAGACACACCTTTGTGACTGGGTGGTAGAGTGAATAAGGTTGTAAGCATTGTTTGCAGAACTGGATAAGGCTTTCAGCTTTGCCCATTTGGAATCAGATTTTGCACTGTGAGCTTGGATCACCACTGTGCCAGCCACACCCATGCAGGGAGCTCTACAGCTGAAGTGAGGGAACTCCTGTGGCGCTGCTTGTGGTGTGGAACACGGTACTACAGGAGAGCTAGCGTCGGTCGTGGGAGAGTAGGCCCCTGGTGATTGGCTAGAGAGTGATTGAGCAGCTGTAACCTGAGAGACCCTGGCTGACTCGAGCCCACCATACCCTGGCAGAACGAAGCCAGTCGTGACCCTCACCTTTCACTCACAGCCAGCAAATGACAATAATGCTACCACTGTTATTTCAATAAGCATGCGGCGTATTCATTCTGAAATGGGCAAAACGATGCAATAATCTAGAAGGCTATTCTTAATCTGAGAGAAAATATACCGTACATAAAAATGTTTTTAGAAATACTGCAGCTAAATTGGTGGGACTTGCTTGTCAGTCAGTTTAGACAGATGATCTATTTTGTTGTAGGTATAAACTGCTGAACTGTTGTCCTCAGTGGTCATGTTGTTTTCCTAGTCTCTCTTCTCATGGATCATATTTCATATCATATTTTTGAGGAGGAAACTTTTGAAAGGCATACACTCATTTCTTTTTCAATATTTTGTTTTTTTTATTTGATAAATTATCATTAGAAACCTGAATTTCCTTGACAGAACCAACCGAATTCAATCAGATATAAATAATAAACTCAAACATTCAACAACCTAGGAGAATATATGGCCGCATATATGGTAGTTTTGCAGATGTGTCAATCATAACTTCACCTTTTTTTCCCTGAGATTGCTATTCTGCGATGTTTGTCCCTGAGGGTTTTCTCCTTCTTGTGTCGGGTCGTGCAATAAACGGATGTCAGTTTCCAGAGTTCTAAATTCGTGCTCCACAATTTCCGCTAAGGCCACGAAAAGGGCGAGATGCTTATTTCCAAATATTTGACTAACAGGTTCTCAAGATACCTGTTAAACTGGCTAATGTGTTTGGCCGCCCTAGCGTGTATTGAACCTGTTTAGGCAAATCAACCCCATGTTTGAATGCAAGCATCATTCAAATAAAACGTGCAGTTATTGTATTGTCACACTCCAAAGAGTCTTTAATGACAAAACCCTGGCTTGATGTGGAGAGCAATAATTGTTCATTAAAGGCCTTCACCTTTTGGATTGTACAGAAAGCCCTTTAACATTTCAAATAATGTACAATACCTCTGGCAAGTCTTTTTTTTATTCTTTTTTTTTACTATTTACCTGTTTGTTTTGCAGCGTGTTAATTTTAAGTACAAATATAACTGGCAGCATGCTCAATTTGAGCAACTGTTCTGCTTGAGTGGCTGTATTTGCTGTAATTTTCCCATAGGTCTTTTACTGCTTTACATTTTTCTGCAGTACATTGCCATTTTGAAAAAGAAAAAAAGAACAAGGAAATACACACGGCACTGATATTTCCAAGCATTTTAATGGTTTCCCGAAACTACTGCGAAGAAGAAAAAAAAAATCCTTTCTTAAAAAGGAAGGAGTTTTAAACCGCTTATTTGTTATGCATTGAACGAAAGAGAAGAGTGTTTGAAGGACAAGGTTTAGACATGTCCGCTCTATTGATTTGTTATCAAGCCTCTGTTCGGCTCGCTCCCATATTCGGAAGTGAGCGAATCGCACAATGGAGCAGATTTTGTTATTTACAATGCTTCCAGGCCGCCCGCTGAGGAGGTCCTCGCACTGCAGTGGCTGCTGCCAGACGTTCCTCCGGCCTGCCAACCTCCTTCCTCCTGAAGGCCCTGTCCCGGCACTGCGTGATGCCCCCACCCCCCACCTCCCCCACCACTCTCGTCCCCTTTACAGTTCTTTAAATATACAGTAACTCTCCCTCGGACTCTTTATCGTATGTGACACGCTCCTGCTTGAAGTCAGACTCTGTGTGTTTTTTTTGTATTCCCACCATTCTGAGCCGGGCTGACGGCTGACAGGGTGGCTCTCTACCGTTGTTCTGTTTGGGGACTCGGAGGGGACCCTTGCACCTGGAGCGAAAGGCTCACCCCTCACTCACTCCTTTGATCCAGTCAAGCGTTGTCAAGTGCCAAAATATTCAAACAGACAGTGATGGTGCCCTGGCTGGTCATGGGATGTTCTTTTTTAGGGGTGGGGGTGGGAGGTGGGCGGCTGTGGGGTGGGCGGTGTGGAGTGTGGTGATATCATATAGTAAAAATGGAACCACACAGTCCTTTAGATTATTAAACGTACGTTTAGATAAAACGTACATTAAGATTATTCAAAGCTCTCATTTACATCTCCGTTCCCTATCTGTTCCTATCTTCATCTTCCTTCGCTATCTTAAATGAATCTTTTAATTTTCCCCCATTCTAAAAGCCCTTGGTTTGACTGAGGACTTCCCAGGGACACGTACATTGGGAGGTTAAATAATTTTTTATAGTTTGTCTGATATAGCGATACAGTCTCACTGTATACATAATGAAGTGCATAACTGAATAATAAAATTGCTGGAATATAGCGGGCTGTTATATCTTTGATCAGATACATGTCGTCAAGTACCGTACGTGTAAAAACGTCAAAATGAAATCTGCTTCATCCCTAAAGGAATAGTTAGGATGAATATCGGTGAATATAATGATGATGTAAAGGATAAATTGAATGGCCCTTCCACGATTCTGCCTATTACGCTTGTAGCGTTTGCCACGGTAACTCAGGCTAACGGCTTAAAGATCGATTTTGCCACGTGCTGGACAGAACCATCGCAGAGCCTTTTTTGAGAGGTGACTGCGTGAGCTGGACAACGTGTCCATCCCGGGTCCCATCTGTGACCTTTCCACCGAGGATGTTCCTGCTTCTCCGCATTCCCCCTCACTACCCACCCCCCCCGCTCCGATCTAATTTCCGTACGCCGTAAAACATTACGTTGTTAAATTTCTTTATGCTCTGCTCCCGAGCAGCGAAGGGGGCTCCTAGTGTGTTTTAAATTGAATGATTGCCTGGAGCTGTAGGATTGCTTAACCTCTGCAGTCGCACTCCTCCACGGGCTCGTATTTTTAGAACTTTTTTTTTTTTTTTTTCACCCTGGGTAACTCGCCGAAATGTCCGATCTGGTTTCCAGGGAGGCCTCGCGTGTACACAGTTTTTCGTGGCCAGCAGCTCCTGAGTGCAGGGAAGGAGACAAAGTGACTCATGCCCCTAAGCAAGGCACGGGACCAGGGGAAATAGGAACTCTGATTTCCTTATTTATAACCCTTACCTCCAACCGCACAGCCAATTCGTCTAAAAGCGCGCGGCCGTTCAGTGCCGAGCCGCGGCCGACGGCCGTTAGGTTTTATTGCCCTCCCTGGAAGAGGATAAACCCTTGCACTGCCTGGGTGTTCCCTTCGGTCCTAGTTTCTGTTTTTTATTTTGTCTTTTCTCTTCCTGCTGCTTCTAACAATGTCATCATCAACTTAGCGACGGCCTAGCGCGGGACGCGAGCTCGCGCGTTTACCCTCTTCCGCGCGGCCTCCCGTTCATTAGCGCCTCGTTACGCGCATTGTGTGAGCACAAGGCCGACTTTTGAGAACAATGCAAAAGGGCCAGTGTGAGTCCACTCGTGTTTTTGTTTTTCTGACGGAGATCTCACCGGACCGGGAGGAGGGAGGTGGTGGGGGTTCTCACTGTTTTGAGAGTATGCAATCTGAGGATGGGGGAGCGCAGGAGCGGGGGGGTAATTCAATGTGTGGGCCCGGCGGACCCTCTTTGGGGACCCTCTCAGCTCAGGTGTGCTGATGAAAATCTAATGTGCTCTGTCTGGGAGAACTGGGTAACGTTTCAGAGGGCCATAAACAGGCTCTCAAACCAAAAATAGCTCTTTGAAGAGTGGGGTTTGTGTTGCCTTCCTCGCACAATCCCTCACGTGTGACACACTTTCTCTTTTACTATCAATAAAATTAATACTGCGGGGGCCGCAAAAACAATAAAAGCTGGCGTGGCACTCGGTAGATTGTATACTGTACAAAACTGCACCGCCTTTAAGAGCCCTCGCGCCCGCAATAAAACACAAATCACAACTCCTCCGTCCCACCGGCAATCATTTTCACCCAAATCCATCGGTAATCTTTTTAGGTGTGCTGTTTACAGACAGTCAGACAGGTAGGCAAAAAGGCACACAGGGGCGATCGCATAATCCCCTCCACTGCCTACCTTTTGTTGGTAGGCAACAACAACAACAACAATAAAAACAACTTAGCCCTGTTTGTCCGTGTTCGGTTTCATCCTCGAAGAAGAAAAAAAGAAGAGAGTCATCAGTGATTGATGGATAGAAAGAAAATTGAAGCTACACCAGAGTCTGATAACATAGACCGACAATTCACCAGAGAGAGAGAGAGCGCGAGGGAAAGGGGGTGGGGTGATACAACAGCAGCAGCAGCAGCAGCATCAAGGTACTCCTATTTTCTATGTTAACTGTGTCTCTCTCCCTTTTTAAAAACAGGCCTCTTGTCCTTGTGTGTTTGCTGACTGGGCAGTTCTCCCCTTCCAAAAACACTAAGCCCACAACCTTATTACAAAGAGCATCAAAGACTTTGTGTTTAAAGAAACTTTGTGTGAACACAAATGACCAGCCGTTGCAAGGACTCTGGAATTTGCAAAACCGCAATGACTGTGTGTTCCTCTTTGGCATCCTTTTCCAGCGGCAGTAAATCTCTGGGAGCGGTGACTACTGTACAAGTTAGGGTCAGGCTGAGCTTCCTTTCAAGCACACAAATCTCATCGCGGAAACCATATTGTCTGCTTGTGTATCGGGGCCTAAAATCTTCAGGAAATATAAGGAATTTGTTCAAATGCATGTACTTTATATCACGGTGCTTTGAAAAGACATGACTTTTTTCTGCATCTACAGTCTTCCATTTTGATGTTTACTGGTGCCAATCAACAACAAACGATTTGAATTTTACACCTCAGATAGCTTAGGATTTCTTTCCTTTGTATGCAGTGAAAAAAAATGTCTTGAATGTATTTGCTGAAATGTATTTGGAATAGCATGGGATCCACAGGGAGTAAGACTCTTTGCTGGCCAGTCGTGTTTGGCAGCAGACGGAAATACATACAGAAAAGCACATTAGCATAAATCATGCATACGGCAGCCAAAAGAGACATAATCACTATTGACAGAATTAACAAACACATTAAATCCCCACAATAATTAGAAAGTCAAATGTAAAACCGTCAAGAGTGCGAGACAGGCATCGTTTGTCATCCATCTCATTTTAGGTTTATTATAATCAATTTTATTTCTAATGTATTTAATTTTACATTTAATTTTACATTTTACTGTCAACAAACATTTCACCCCATTCCCCCTGTGCTATATTTGGTTTTCAGTTTTGAGTATTCAAGCGGCGGACTCTGAGACTCCTTATGAAACCGGTGAAATACCAGCAATATGATTTAATAACCTGTCAATCAACTTAAAACTCCAAACAATGTGTCCGAGTCAATGTGTCTTAATTCTTTTGTGGGATAAAGCAGGGTGTTGATCTCTCCAGTTTGAAAATGTCAAGGAATATAAAGATATTGGTAGTGAAATTCTAATTGTTTTCTCTTCATTTTCTCTCCCTACCTGCCTGGGCCCTCTGACATTACCTCAATGCTGCTCAGGTAAGTTTTCCAAAATGTACCTGCTTATTTCCTCATATTTATTATTTTACAGATTTGTTGGGGGGTTTTTTCCCCTGTATGTGAATGTACACATTCCGAGACAAAAATATTAAATTAGGACTCTCAGTTGATTACAACAAGTTAAAAAAAAAAAAAAAAAAAAGGTTATTATTCATAAATGAATAACTTTGCATTACACGATTGATCAGTCAATGAATCTGATCATTTTCGAAACAGTTACTCTTAATGGCTTAATTCTGACATTTATACACAATCGCCTATTAGAAAATTCATTAGAAATTACTTGAACGATACAGACTTGATATTTGTTCTGGTATTCTGATATTGCTGATGGCGCGATTGTTTAATGCATGTAATTTGTAATTATGGAAATGTGTAGATTGAAAAATGTTTCCGTCTTGTGTTTTCTTCAGCATGATTGGATATTAATAGTGTTGCCATAGTGAACCCTACAGAAATACGTACACGGTTAGGGTTGCTCAAAGATCAACCCGTGTTACAGAGAGTGAGAGTTTAATGGATCAGTAAGAGAAATCAGCTTTGCTTGATCAGGCCTTGTCTCCGGACTGTGGACAGCACTGGTCTGATGTGAATGCCCTTAAACATATAGAGCTGGGAGTGGCATGAGTGCAGGGTGTTCAGCAAAGTCAATCAGCCATATCTGAAGGTAATTCACATGGAGTTTACATGTGTGTGGAAATAAGTGCTTTGTGGGTGTGTGTGTGTGAGTTTTATGCTTGTTTGTGTACTCAACATTGCTTGTTGTATGTATCAGTGTGTGTGTGTGTGTGTGTGTGTGTGTGTGTGTGTGTGTGTGTGTGTGTGTGTGTGTGTGTGCGTTATTTGAGTTATATGCTTGTTTGTGTATACAACATACATTTGCATATGTGCGCCTGTGTGTATGTATGTGTGTGTGTGTGTGTGTGTGTGGTTTTTCTTTGTGTCGGTATGTGTGTGTGTGTGTGTGTGTGTGTGTGTGTGTGTGTGTGTGTGTGTGTGTGTGTATGTATGTGTGTGTGTGTGTGTGTGTTTTTTTCTTTGTGTCGGTATGTGTGTGTGTCCGTGTGTGTGTGTGTGTGTGTATGTGTGTGTGTGTCCGTGTGTGTGTGTGTATGTATGTGTGTGTGTGTGTGTGTGGTTTTTCTTTGTGTCGGTATGTATGTGTGTGTGTGTGTGTGTGTTATGTTGTAGGGAAAACGTTGGTTTTCCTATAAAGAGAAGTGATCCCTGAAATGATCTGCCGTGTCGTTGTGTCATAACTGGAGATTGTTGCCCGTCAGCGGTGACCCTGGGCAGCCGTTCAGCCAATCAGAACAAATGTGGCCGTTCCTCGACTTCAAACCAGCTGCCTGGGAGGGTCTGGCCCCAGCACATGGCTCTCTGACTTCACTAGGTAAAGGGAGCAGCAATCTGTCAGAACACTGATCTGTATTGTGTGTGAGCAACAACATAACAATGAAATTAGACTTCAGAGAGAGGAGTTTGAAACTGGAATGTGCTCGTTGAGTCCAAAATGTTTTCCCCTCTCTTTATGCCAGTGCCTTCAATGGACTGTGTTACACCGCGGCAGCCTTTACTGAGCTATTGTCGCATGCGTTATTGTGTAGCATTTATCAAATCTAGACATTTCGAATGGCCAGGCTATTCAAAAAGCCTTCTAAATCATATAACCAGAGCTTTCAGGAATTGCAGGCCATGATGGACAAATATTAGGACAGCTTTGTCAAATATACCGAATGAAAACAGAAAAGCCTTTGTTCTTTTGCCCGAAACTGAAGTTGCATCTACTGCACAGAGAAAAGGCAGATTTTGTTAATAAGATTATAAGCTTGGGCTGCCCTGTTTAGCGGCGGGCGTCAGCAGGTGCCCCTCCTCTACCTCGGACCACTGTACCTGTTCACCAGGAAATGAATTGCAAATAGCCGCTTTTCCTGCCCTTCGCTCTTTTATGGAGCATATTTCAGACCGAGGTAACAGGAGACATTATGTCCCGTTGTCAGATGCTCCAATTTAAAATAACCACCCACCCACTTCCTAGTGTGAAAAACGGTGATAGCCCCTGCGACTGTCAACAATAAATATGAGCAACAAAAAAAAACAATCACCCCACTAATGAGGTATCAATTGTGTCAGGATTAAGTGAGGGCCACACTGGCAAGTCAATGAAATCATTTATTACGTGTTTATTTCCATTAGTTAAGAGCATTACTCTTTCTTTTAATATCAAGAGTGTCCATTGATTTTTCCCGCCGCTCAAGTGATATTATATGAGCCTGTATGGCGCTTTATTGACTCATACCAGATCAATATAATAAAGGCCTTAACGGAGGCAGTTAAACTCATTTGTCATTTATCGGGTTCACAAAGTAACAAATTTATCAATCCAGCAGGAACTTCCATTCCCACACGCAAGTGTATCATCCAAGTGTCATTACTTAGGTAAAGCTGGCAATTTACGCCGCGCACGGTAATGGGGACCGCGATAATAAAGACCTACACGGAGCGCGCTCCAATTTGTTTTCCGTATAGCGAAATGAAGGCTGCGGTCTGACTTGTCAAGCGCGATGCGTTTCCCCGGCCGACGGAGACGCGCTGTTAGATGCGGCGAGAGGTAAGACGAGCCAGCAGGCTTGCTCTCGGAGACACGTGCACGTCTTAACTTTAATCACTTCCTGGGTTTGTTGCCGCGGCCCGCGTTGGTTGACAGCCGGTTTGCCTTCAGCGGTAAAGCGGTCTCAGGTTAATGGGTATGAGCTGTAAGGTCAGGGTACACGGTGTTATTTCTCAACCGCGCGCCGAGACAGAGGGAATCGCGCGCGATAAGACGACGCGCGGAATAATTTCATATTCGAAAGGGACCGACGGTGTAGAAGATCTGCGATAACGGCGTTCATTGAAGATGCGACAGCGGGCAAAAAAAAAAAAAAAAAAAAAAAAGATTTAAAAATCCCCAAACATCAAAAAATAAACGCTCGCAGTCTCTGCTGTTATGATGATTTTGTCGTTTCCTTGTAGAAACCGTCGTTGGGTGACATCTCTTGAAATCATATTCCCCGTGTCACCGCTGATAAGACGGGTCTTCTTGACAGGACGCGGATGGCCCTAAACACGCCTCCCCCAGTGAGAGGCATTGAATCATCACCCAATTCCATACTGTCCGACACCCTCCTCCCAGCGGACCCCGTGCCATTCCCGCTCATAAGCGCTATCGGCAGCTATTTATGGAACAAAGAAATGATCAAAGTGCTGTATATCAAAGAACATCAAATCTCCCTCCTCGGGAAGATTCCTCTTTCCCTGCCACATTGTTCTAAAACGGGGAAGTGGGGAAGCCCCAGAAGAAATGTGCGCCGGTTCGCGGGAGACCGGGATGTGAGAGGCAGGACAGGATATGCTGATGAGACGGGCGCTTGTCATCGGAATGCAGCTAATGAAACAGCAATGAACTCTGGGAGCTTTCCTGACAGGCAGGAATGTAAAGTGGTCAGATACATATTGCACTGGCAATTCCCTACACTGACATGTTGTAAATGAAAAAAAAAAAAAAAAAAAAATCAACAATTACAAGTCATTCCATTCAAATTGCTTTCTGAATGTAATGAGCTCACCAGTGCATGCACGCACACACACACACACACACACACGCACGCACTACGCGCGCGCCTGCAGGTGCACAAGCAAAAGGGCAAGCCAAGCTGCTGACTACGTACAGTACCCGGTTTTAAAATGCCTAACCAGACATACAGTGGAGGAAAGTGGAAGTTGGCTCCGTACGTACAACGAGGGGGGATTAAAGCAACTCCGCTTGCCGCAGAGCGTGACATTATCCTCAGGCTCGACGTCCCTCCACAGCGTCCCCTGCATTCCCCACTCCTCTCTCATCAGCACATTAACAGTCGCATCCAATTGGGCCTCCATTTTAATGTAGCTATAGAATGCAACCAGTCTTTTTTTAGTTATTTTTAATGACAGGTATTGTTCCCCTCATTCTGAAATCTCTTATGGGCAGTTAGAGATTGAGGGTCGTGTGTGTTGACGATGTGCTCGCACGGCAGTGGTGCTGTGTCGTCGTTGTCCCCCCCCCCCCCCCCCCTCCCCCCGCACCTCCGCCCTCCTCCTGGCTGTCCTTAGCCTTTTCCCCTCTGCAGATGCTTTGGGACCACGCCAGGCAGCACTTCTATTGTGACCATTTGGACAGCCGAGCCACCAACTTAACGGCTATGACAGCCCTATAAATCAACAGCCTCAGACACTTTCTGAAGGCTCATTGTGTAATGAAACCATCAGCAGCTGTTCCTTAAAAGAGGAGACCTTTGTTTTTCATCCAGTCCAGCCAATCAATGTGGGCACCAGCCAGGGCTCCAGGTTCTGTTGTCCTTCCCCCCATTCCCCCCCTCCCCCCTCCCCACCGGCCCCCCGCCCTCTGTTGTTGGGGCAGAGTGTGTTTGCTTTGATGCTGGAGAGAGAATGCTTTAATGGAACCTGATTGTAATTAAAGGGCTGTCGAGTTGCTGTCAGGACACACACAGCCTCTCGGTGATAAAGTGTGTTATACGAGTGTGCCGTATGAAGTGTCGAGCGCGAGCCGACACTTCATATTTTGAAATACGGCACACGTATTTCATGGAACCTCTGTGCAATTGCAAACACCAGGCGCGGTCGCCTTCCTTGTTTTTTCACTCGGTCGGTTGATGCGGAGTAGGCTTCGGCTCTCAAGGCGTTGAGGAAATCATTTGAGCTGTGCGCGACCGCTGTCCTGAGCATGAAACGAATGTAGAACCGCTGGCAGCATTATACTGTAAACAAAGATGAATGTGCTTTTAACCTGCGACAAACAGAGAACATACTTTACTGTAAGGCTGTCTGTGGCGGTTTATACACGGAAGAGTCCACGTTAGCAACCACTGTGCAGTTGTTCTGCTCAGGTCTGGCGGATATCCGACCGGAATGTTATTTCTGTAAAAAGTGCTTTTATCGTATAGGGATGATAGAACCTGAAGATTAGAAAGCTTGCACCCCCCCCCCCAAACACCCCACCCCCCCATACCCGCCACCCTTTTCCCCACTCCTGAGCCGTCACAGTAAATAGCTATCCTGGAGTAAATTTATAACTGCCACTACAGCTGACAATCAAATGCTATCACTGAAGTCTCACTGTCTATCACCTTAGCCTGCTGAGCGCTGAGTGGATACAGCAGTATGCTAACTGGACCGATCAATACAACGTTGCGAGGAAGACTTATGCTCCCCCGCCCCTCCCCGTACAGTTCTTCTCTTCACATGTGGACTGGTCCATGTCAAGGCCTCTTTCTTTCCAGACTGACAGTCCCTTCATTATGGTCTGTCGGAGAACACAGCCTCCCTTCCCTCCGGCTGCCGCCCGGCTCCGAATGCAACAAACAACAACAGCGTCGGCGACGGAAATTCAAATCAAGCCTCTCAAGGGACGCACGGGCGGGGACGGGGGGGAGATGGAGGCGGGGGATGGGGGGGGGGACCCTGACAGACGCAAGCTGGGCCACTTGTCAGCGTGTGCCGCTTCTCCGTCAGGCGGGCGACGTGACGAGCGCACGTGGGACAGCGGCGGCTCGCGGGAGAGGGGAGAGGGAGAGGCCGAGAGACGAGACGAGATGGCAGGTCAGTGTGGTGGGAGTGTTACAGGAGTGGGAGGAGGGAGGGAAGGAGGAAAGGAGGGATGGGCCCATAACGCCGCTACAGTATCAGGAAGCAGCGGTCTTTGGCTTCCCTGAACGCGTGTCATTTCCTGGGGGGTCCGGCCACCCCGCCCCACTCCACCTGCCCTCCCATCGTTTCGGCCACAAAAGTTAATGAAACCGCCAAAACGTTATTGACAGAGCATTGACATTTAAAAAATATGGGACATCCTCACAGCCACTGTCAGAATCCTTGTGAACTTTGATTTGGTGAAAATGTGAAGAGAAATTCCACTCGAATCTCTCTTTTCTTCACAGCTTCACGGAGTTGAAAAAAAAAAAAAAAAACCTAGACAGAAGACAAATGGGCTGTGTCATTTTTACTGAATATCCTTCTGTGGGGGGAAAAAATAGCACCTCCATTCTGAATGAGTAGTGACATACCTCCGTACTGGTTATTTCCTTACAAGAATGGCTATGGAAGCGATAAAGGAGAACAGGCGTGGAATAACCTACAATGTGCTATAATTGACCTATTTGCATACACAACAGAACATTTTGCAGTAAACAGGGCCAGTCGTTTTATTTGTTTAGTTATTTATTGCGCAGAGGCATCATAGTAACGCGCACCGAGGGATTTCACTCTAGTGCTGTGAAAGATTATAATGATTGCCAGTTATTAACACAGGCTCTGTGCCTACATCAGGCTGCTGACAGAGACGAGTTAAGGTACACGCAGCAGAACAGCCCATGTGCTTCCCTGATTGCCACTTAATGCATGAGAAAATGGAATGGGACGGCTTTTCATGTGCAAAGGGTCCACATATTAGTTTCCATTAGGCGGAAAATGTAGAGTCAACAAAATGAGCCGATCATCTTGTGTCTTGCACACAAAATAATGTATTGCCAAATTCTTTCTTGTTAGAGGTTTGTTTTCTACAATTTGGCCCCGATCGATAGGGGAGCTGAAATTAATGGTAAAGAATTCTCGGCCTTGTGGGGCCGCCGCTAAGACGAGCGCGTCTCGCCGCGCCGCCCTTCGTCCCCCCGAGCGGTTCTCCCGCCGACAGCGCCATTCGAAACGGGGAGGCTAATGGACTGTGCCGCCGGTTAACTGCTTCAAGGCCGGCGTATGCCTAAGTGACCGTTGCGTCCCTGTGTTCAGTGACTATCAAAATGAATTGCATTTCTGTTTGTTTACTTTGTTTATTTTTTATTTTTAGGAAGCCCTCCTTGTAGCATTTCTAATATGTCTTCAGAAAAAAAAAAAGCCTTGTCGCTTTGTCTTTCACAAGGACTCCTCCCCATTTTGTGAAAGTGACAGATCTGCATATCTGCGCTCTCCTCTCCCAGCCCAGCTGCTTCGCTCCCCTCTTCCTCCCGTCGGCTCTCGTGGGTCTCTCTCCTCTTGCTTCTATAAACAGACCCTGGCCCCTCCGTCTCCTGACACCGCCCTCACAGCCATCCCTGATTTGCACCTCTGAATGGCGGAATTATGTTTGTCCTCTCCCCGGCAGATGCTCCAGCGCTTTTTTTTTTTCTCTCTCTCTGCTCTTCCAGCGCACGCGGTGTAATTTCCACACTGTTAGCATTGACTAAATTTAACAGGCTGACTAACGGTGAAAAATAAACAAGAAGGAGGGTGAAGAAGCTGAAAGTGGGCTCCAGCGCGCGGAGAGACGGCCTCGCGGGAATCGCCTCTGCAAACGTGTTCAAAGCCCTTTGATTTGCGCTCTTAGAAATATGTATTTTAATAAGTCGCCCTCTTGATTGTCGGGTTGGGTTCAGGTGTGCGAAGGCACGGCACAGTGCTGCAGTATTGCAGACCAGCGTTTGGCAGCATACAATTGAGGCCCTCCACCCCTGTGAATGATCAACATACAAAAGTATCAATGAACGTATCAATAAACAGAAGCACTGATCACAAACAATACCCTTTAATAACTAATTTGTCTCATGTGAATATTATTATGGCACTAGTCCATGGCTTGAAAAGGCATCAGAGCTCATAATGGCCATTCTCATTTTTGCACTGGTGCCTGAGTCTGAGTGCTGATGGACCAGATATTAGATTAATCAAGCCTTAAGCAGAAAGGATGAGGAAGGCAGTTCTTACTTCCAGCAGTCCAGACCCATCACCTTCAATTAGCAGTGCTCCACAAGTATGTGACGTCTGTCAGAGCAGACATCTTGGGAAAAAAATGTGTGTTTGTGCTCTACACCTGTGTGTGTGTGTGTTTGTGTGGACATTATCCGTTCAGATATACAAAGACAACAAAGACTGTAGTTGAACCTAAAATCTGATCCACCGGCGGACATCAACGACCGCAAATCCAATTACCTCATCCAGAATTTGTTTTTGTTTTTTGTCTGCACTTCTACAAGGTCCCGTAACCTCACCATTGAAAAATGTGCTTTCTGAGATTTCTTAATCATTTGGAGGGTGGGCGACGGGATATAACTGTGCCAATATTTCAAGAAGTGCTATTTTCCATTCTGAGGATTGGAGGCAAAAAGTGATGTGTCACAGAGCAGTTAATGGGCCCTGTATGGGTGGCTGGTGGGAATGAGAACATGGTGGTTATTAAGCAGGCCTGGTGCCTCTGTGTAATGGTGTGATGCCATGTGCCTGAGTGGGGCTGGGGTGGGGCTGGGGGGCCCGGGGGGTGGGGCTTTGGGGGGGGGTGGGGCTGTGGGGGCAGGGGGTTTGGGGGGTGGGGTGGGGCTGGGGGTTTGGGGGAGGGAGACCAGGGGGTTTTGGTTTCTGACCCAGAGACACCACATCTATTCCTCTGCTTAGCTCTCTCCCGCTCTTCGGACTGTGCGCGCAATAACAGAATTGTTTTGATGAGTTGCGCCATTAAAGCGGTGGTCCGGCGAGAGGGTAATTAGTTAAATCGGTGCATTAATCATGATTTTAGTGCAGTCATTGAGCAGCGTTGCTCAGGCACTTCTCTCCATCGCGTGGCATCATCTTTGTGGTTCGTGTCCAAGGCATCAGTCACATTAACCTTATGTATTTTAGTCCTTTACCTTTGAGACGGCAGCTCAGTTTGGATTTAATCATTGTGAATGGACAGTAAATCTTTCCCTGTCTTGTTCAGTGCTGATGGGCTTAACAGCATGGCTTGGAAGCAAGCTTTCAACTTATGTGGTATTTTGTGATAATGCACAGTGTATGGGCACGCTCAGAGGCTTTTGTTTACACAGGAAATCACTAGCACACCAGAAATAGTTTGCTCCTGCAACACCTCATTTCATCCGTGTCACTTGAAAACTTTTTGTGTAAAGCTTTACTTGAACTATAAGACCTACATAACCAGTCATGGCAGCTTATTACAGCTTACGACTACTGTCACAACACTCAAATAATGTATGTTGATTATTTAATGCCACTATTTTGTGTTATTTTTGTAAAACTGGCTACATGCATTATAGCAGTGTTATGACATTGGTCATAAGCTGTAATACACTGTCAAGACTGGTTATGACAGGTGTTATTTCATGGTTATAACCATGTTATGGCTTTAAAGTGTTACCACATTTTCTTTTCCATATGACTCAAAAATGTTTGGCACACTGGTTTGTTGTAGAAAATATTAAGACAATATGAAGCTGTTGTTAATTCAGTTGTTCTGTATTTCTGTAATGTGTGCGTCGAGGCAAAGTAACTAGCATAGCATTCTGTCATATTCTGTCTGTATTGAGTATTCAGGAAAACACAGATTCTGTCTCCTAGATACAGCCATATTTTGTGGCCTTGGGGAAGTGGAGAAAAGTGAGGACTCCCAACCCTGTCAACGCATGTAATATCTTTCATTTTTCACAATCTAAACACTTCAACAGTTACCTAAAAAGAGAAAGATTCAGAGTGATCTATTGAGACATCCCCCCCCACCCTTAACACTTTTATCTTGTTATCAGCATGAATGAATATTTATATTTTTTATAGCTGGGGTTACACTTGGAAGGACTGCCGCTATGCATAATTCATGAGCAGAAAGCAATGGGGCGTGGTTCTCTCTGGGAGGGGCAGGAAATGGCAATAAGGCTCATGCAGCCCCCGTGCACCAGGTGCGTTTCACGATCTCATTAATCATGCATATTTCCTGAGCCACTTTTACAACACTCACCTACGCCCACTTTGTCCAACTCCGGGCCTCTCTGCAACCTGTCAGATTTTCGCACTTAATTGTTCTTGCTGTGACCCCATGAAAAGATTAGTGGGAGGAACACGAGGAAAGCAATAAGGAATAAATTGAATGCTGGAAAGCCTGCCAGTCAAAATCTGCTCGCTCTGAAATCCAAACACAGAGAGGCTCCCTTTTGTTTTATTCCTATTTTATTTATGTTCGTTTGATCAGGAGACGCTCTCATCCAGAGCGGCTCTGCTCACAGTGTTCATTGTGCACTGTTATGTCGGAGTTGAGCGTCTACTGAATCTTTCCGGACACAGCACTCTGGACATTTTTAATTTGAGATCAGCGGTGGAGCACTCGGGTCTGCTTGTACAGCTTGCTGAACACATAAGCTTTCTATTGGTGCGCTGTTAGCCTGAAGTGTTTTCTGGTCTCGGGACCGAGGAGGGCGTAGCGCCATGCTCGCTCTCATCTTTGAGCATCTCTCCGCCTCAGCTTTGCAGCAGCACAGGATTTAAACTCATGATGTTAAGAAATCGGTAAACCCATTCAAAACACGAAGGATGACAGCGGTTATCTTTGACAAAAAATGTGTACACTATTAAATTAGTTTGATACCTAAATGGACACCATCATTATATTTGAAAATATAGTGGTAGTTTACTTTATCAACACTATGGCACTGAAGTGTTTCTGATTATCAGGTAATTTAGCTAACTAGTGGCTATATATGCTGATTAACACGGGCATGTGAATGGAATAGGACGCATATGAAAAGTAAAGCATACGCGATAGTTAACATAACATAACATACACCATTTAGCAGACGCTTTTAATCAAAGTGACTTACATTAGTGAATGCATACATTTTTCAGTATGTGTAGTCCCAATGGGAATCGAACCCACAACCTAAACCTTGTCAGGTTTACCAATGCTCTACCGACTGAGCCACACAGAACCACCAATTTTAGTTATAAACTAAGATTTGCATATACTGTAATAATTACTGGGAAAACCTTTTTATTATTTTTCTAATATACTATACGCTATAGCACCCAATAGTTTGCCAGCTACTAGCATTTGCTTTTATTGGGTTGCTACATAGATTGACATAATATACAGTAGATAGCATTCTCATGGTAATATGTTTTTCTCTCATTTCAGCCATATATTTATTTTTAGTTATGAGTCAAAACACTCAAGACAATTCTATTTGTTAGATGAAGGAAAATGATAACGAAAATGAAAGTGAATTATATTCATTTTAATTTCCCATTAGGCATCGCAACTAGTTAGAACGATATCAAGGTAATAGCAAGCAAGTGAAATGAGACATTGTCCTATCATTATGATCACACAGAGAACAAAGATAGGATTTAATTGTCTGAGTTTCCATACAGAATACATTTTAATACAATACTTATAGTTGTAAACAGACTTATCTGCCATTGTACTACTTGTATAAATTCCTCCAATCCATTATAGATTTAGAGGATATTACTTCTGGTGTATCATAAACAAGGGCTGAAATTAAATCTAATGAAATTGGCCTGTTTAAGGACAAATGCAACTCAAACAAACCATACCATAGCTTCCCATATTAATCCAGCGGCGTATCTCAATAAAGTCTGTTTAACGTGGTGTATCTCTATACGTTGGCAGGAGTAAGAGATTGTGCC
Organism: Aldrovandia affinis; assembly: GCA_029706075.1. Classification (NCBI taxonomy): domain Eukaryota; kingdom Metazoa; phylum Chordata; class Actinopteri; order Notacanthiformes; family Halosauridae; genus Aldrovandia; species Aldrovandia affinis. Next base: position 249,795 of record JAINUG010000255.1, on the reverse strand, counting down.
CAACTCTAGTTTTAACCTGAGTGATTGACACAATGGGTTGCCACTGGTTCTTCAAGCAGTCATCAAAGTGCCTGCCTTTTTTATGCTAAATATGTCTGTTTGGGTTATGCTTTTTTGGGTTGAACGCACACACTTTATCTAGCACAGTGTTTTGCGTAGTACGGAATTAGGATGACATTACACTACTTCAAAATTATTTTCAACTGTCCTGGTAATGTAATAAATGAATGAATGGATGAAATACATATAAAATAATAAAAATATACCTCCAAGAACCCACCTTCTTTATTTAGCTCATTGTACATATCTTTGTAGTACAGCATTAGGATATCAGATATTACACTATTGGAAAAATAGTAGCTACCATCGATTTTATGAACACTTTTTTCATCTTTATGTAGATTAATGTGCATACAGGTCTTCCTGCTCCAGTTCAAATTAACTTGTCAAATTAATGGTGTCATATTGTTGCATTATGATTATGAAATTCAAATTAAATTATATATCTGTATTATAGTGATTGTTGGTCTAAGGCAGGGGTTGGGGGGTGCAACGCGAAAAAATACTTGCGCCCCTCGGATTTTCTTTCGGCGACGGGTGCTACGCGAAAAATTCTTGCGCCCCTCGAATTTTCGTGCGCGAGGAAATTTAGAACTACAAATAAAATACACTTCAATTGGATACTTATAATTTATTTTCCCAAGCCACGCGGAGCCGCAGCATAAGGATGAAAGACCCGCATGCGGCTCCGGAGCCGCGGGTTGCCGACCCCTGGTCTAAGGTCATTAGTGTGTGCCTGCTTTGATTTAATGTTATACTCAAACAATGTGCACAACTTATATGAGGTAAAAATGATGATGATTATGTCAAAATAGATGGTTCACTTTATTATTGTGTGACACTAGGCAGGTGTCCAAACAATCACTCAGTACCATACAGTATCTAGAAACGTGTTTCAATATATCAATGTGGGCTTCTTCAGAGTTACTGCAAATGCTACATAAATATTATTTTCTTCATATCATATTCCACACATTTTTGAGACAAAAGGGGAAAGCAACTACATTAATAGCTTTTTTTATTAAATTCTGAATCAAATGCTTCATCAAAATATTCCTTAATGTACATTTTTTTAATTAATTTAATTAAAGCAACGAGGATTGTAACATTATAAACGCTTGGTGAATCTCTCGCCCTTTAAAAAAAGCTCCCGCCCAGGTACCTCAGGTGATTTCAGGCCACACCTTTTCCTGTTTCCTGAACTTTCAGTCCTTATGAGCATAAGGCAGATAAGGTTGGCTTGATTGATTCTAGATTAAACTTAAGTAATGTCAGATTGAATTGCCCTTATTTAAGCTTAGCTAAGTCTGTTAGATTGAATCTAGGCCAAGGTCTCTACTGTTGAAATACACTATTTTGCTCGATTTGAGAGAGGAACAGAAGGCTCCCTTTACCCTAAATCTTAAAGATTTGGACAGCCCTCAATATGGGTTTATTTTACTTCTGGTTAAAACAAAATTGGGAAATTCTCAGTTCAGTATGGGGGAACATAAAATAATAGAATGGACACCCAAAGACTTCCCTTACAATGCTGCATGCCACTGTAGCTAGCCGCATTTACTACTGTTCTGTTGGCGATACCGCGGGTCCAAGTTGTGTTGTTTTAATATCTCTTACCTTACTCCACCTCCTGTCCATTTTGTGTCTAAAATCAAACCACTGACCCCTTAATGGGGAGCGTTGTCATGTTATGCTTTTTTGTTTGTATTTTTTTTCTCGACAAACCAAAAAATAAAAATTGCTTTTAAAATGTGAATTATTCGTTTAAACCTTTAAGCATTTACAGATAGACAGCCATTAATCTATAGCTCTGTACCCCCCCCATATTCATTAACATTCCCAATTTGATGTTATGCCATTAGTTCCAAGTCCGTTGCTTTATAGTATACCACACAGCCTTCTGTTAAGCGGCAGGCAGCATAATCGCAAGCGGTTCGGGCTGAGCTTTCGATCAAGGGAAATTCTCCCTGTGCCCCCTTCGTACTCCTGCCATTTAATTGTGGCCATTTGTCTACCCATGCATTATATCTGATCCGAAAAGCGGATAGGGAGGTCAAGGTGTCCTGTGAAATATGTCATCTGTCCTGTAAATACTCCTCGGCTCCACCTGGCGTGGAGGGGGGTGCCTAATGGAGGAATGCCCAGGTTTATCATCCTCTGTCAGAAACACAACCTGGCCTTTTCACCCCCAGCGCAAAGACCTCTTAGTTACCTATTGAGTCACAGACATAATGC